>ML058455.1:222664-546283 GCA_003013855.2 Liriodendron chinense | reverse complement strand
AAAGATCAGATTTCAAAAATCACGCACTTTTCAGATAATACGAAAATGCCATTAGTTAAACTTAAGTTAAGATGCTATTTTTAAGTATTATAGTTTCTGACGATCACTTTCACGCAAAACCCTGGATTTAAGCATTTGGGCACATATTAACCATAAATGTAAAAAATCAGCCCTTAAATCATAGTAGAAGTGGTCCGATTGTCAAATCAGCCCCTTAACCCTTGATTTTCATCTCCATCGAGTGAGGGAAAGTAGATGGTTAGTCGTAGTCGAATATTCTCTTCATATGAGTGAATTGGATTGTCTTTATCATGGACCAATAGTGTGATTTGAGTGCCCCACCTTGATAAGCATCTTTCTTATGCGCGAAGTTATCCCGTTTTAGAAATTAATGAGCTACCAATTCTTTTTAAATTTAAACCTTTTAATTTACCCACTTCTCACCATCAATCGCTTCTCAAATTTGGACCACTTATTATACTCATATGACTACGAGTTTACACAAAATTTGGACTCTGATCTATAATCCTACACCGTTAAACCACAAAGCCAGCCCCTTCCTTTTCCGCCAAAAGTTAAAATTTCAGATCTACGCATTTCTCACCATTAATCAACCACTAAACTTTGTACAATTGTTTGCCTATCATGGCTACATATTTTCTCAAAATTTGGGCCCTGATCATCAAGCGCAGATCGTTAATTGAGATCTAGCCCATTTTAACACCCGTTAGGCCATTTTCAAGGATCGGCCAATCTAGAATGTGGATCATTAAGAAATTTACGTATTCTGACTCTACTCTTCGAGCTTGATAAGATGAACGGATTAGAATTGATCATAGATCACCCAAATATTGAAATTTAAAAAACCCACCTCAAGAAGTTGTTACACAAGACCTCGCGTGCACATCCATCTCCATATTTCTACTACGCACCTCCAATCATTCTCCTAACCCTAGCCTCCATACCCTAGAGAAAGAGAGGAGAGAGAGAGAGAGAGAGAGAGAGAGAGAGAGAGAGAGAAGAGAAGAGAAGAGAGTTCTTTCTCATATTTTTCCAGCGGCTAGGATCTTCTACAACCCTCTTCTTCTAAGTCCATCCTAAGGTGAGGATTTTCCTTCAAGCCTTTCATTAATAATATTATGATTATCATAAGTTTCTTTTGTGGCATGTGAAGTTGTTTTGTTTTGAATTGCTAATCCATATAACATGAAGTTTAATGTAGGATTTGTAATGAATATCATTATATAATGATGTGATTCATTGTTTAGATTTTTGACTAAGAAGCATGTGGATTTGTGTTATTTATCTTTGTGAAATCTATGCCCTTATTTCCGTAATCTATGTTTTACAAGTAACATTGGTTTTCATATTGTGATATGAAATATGTGTATAAGATCATCATATGGACATCCCATTATTGTATACTCTTTGTCCCTAAGTTGGTAAAATTATTTGATGTAGAGAGATGGAACCCATGAGAGGTGTCCATGATGGAAGAATATATCTTGACTTAACTGAGAGAATGAAGTGATTGCTTGTTAATGGATCCTTACATGTACATGATGCTTGATTTGATCCATTTACAGTACATGAGTATTTTAATGAATTTGGTCATGATGTACAACATTGGCTTTTTGGGACATGATGAAATCATAAAACGGGACAATGAGTGGACACTAATGGTATACAAATTCTCATGAGCCGAGGTTGGTGCTATGGACACTAATCCCGTGCTGTCGGCCTATGCTGGGTTGCTTGCGACTCCCCATAGTGACCATTGAGTTTTATTTAAATCGGTTGTATGCGAAAACACTTAAATAAAGGTGAAACTAAAGTCATACATTCACTTGGCTCCATGTGGGTGTATGGAATTGAGAATAGGCTAGAGCGTCCTACTTCTCCCGTACACTGTCACGTGTAGATTTGGGCTATGAGCGTCCCGTTTCTCACGTGGTCGGGCAAAACTATGGGCTTGTGCGTCCCAGGAACCTCTGGCGACTAGTGGCTAGCGTGAAGTCGTAACAGGGAGTCTCCCACTTCATGTATTGTGATTCTAGCCAGAGTGCCTTAGCCAGAGCATGCATTCCATGCATCGCATTAACAAAGATTTTTAGTTGGTTGTTTTGATTTGATTAAATGATAATATACTGCTTGCGTTTACTCTGTACCGTTATTATTATTCTTGCTTGTCTTGGAGGAATATTCCCCACTATGATAGCGTTTAACGCTATCCGAAACATAATTTAGATGATGCAGGTGAAGATCCAGGTAATGAACTCGATTTTCAAGGAAAAGAGTTCGATGTTCGTACAATCACATGGCGGATGACGATGTTAGAGAAACTTAATTGATGTTATCATTTATTAAATATTTCTTTTGAGTAGTTGATACATTTATGGAATTGTAATAAGTCTTCAAGAGAAGACATGGTTTTGTATTTTAATTAATCAGTATGGATATTGGTTGGTTCCCTTATTTAAACATTGATGATGACGTAGTAAGTTTGATAGAATAAGATGATAATTGTTTCCGCCATTGTGCTTGAATGCTATATTTCATTATTTAACAAATCAATTAGTTCATGATTTACTTGGGAATTCGGCCGTCGTGTTATACACGAGATTCGAAAATCTCGGGTCGTTACAGTCTGCAGGGGGCTCCAGCCGGTGGTGAGGCAGCAACAAGTTTTTTCTCTCCCTGGACTGTCCGTGCATTGGCTGGCCGATTGGCCGACCGGTCGGCTGTGCGCGCGAATTTCTTACGTAGTCTACAGTATTGCGCAAGGTGTTTCTATTTTCGGAATATTGCTTATTTAAGGAGTTGTAATCCGACTTAGATGTTAATCCTAAAGTGTCCAAGGTTTCCTATTCGTACTAGGAAGATGGGAGAGGTGTGTGTGAGAGAGAATAAGGAGTTTTCTCTGTTTTTCTTTGCTAGTGGGCTGTCAATCTCTGTAATCTTCTGATATTCATAGTGGATCGTTTTGTGCCGTGGTTTTTTACTCATTGAGGGGTTTTTCCACGTAAAATTCGGAGTCTCTTGTGGTGAATGCTTTTGTGTGATTGATTTCATCGTGTTTACTTATTTGATATTGCATTACTTCACGGTTTCGGCGTTTCGCTTCCGCTGCCGGCTTTCCCAACAAGAAGAGCCTAGCACGGATATTCTAGGTTTTGAAGGAAAAACTAGAGTTTCTACTGTAAGTTATTCCATTTCTCTTAACTTTCTGATTATAGTCGATTCAACGTGGTACATTTTTTCTCGCAAAGTTTTTCCACATAAATTTTCAGGTATTCTATGTGTTTGCTTGGATTTTTCATTCTCTATTGCTTGTTTGATTTCATCATAGGTTGCTTCTACTCTCAACAACCTAACCGTGTAATACAATACATCCTATCATGTAATACAATACATATCCTATCATGTATAAGAGGTCACTAACATGGATGTGATACATGATATTTTTAACCACCCAAAAATGAACTTGATAAGGACACTCCCCAAGCCACAACACACCATGCACGTGCACCTTTACATGCAGCATTTGAACCAATGTAGCAAGTGTGTAGGACATCTGATCTGTGTAATATATAGGTGGCTTCCACATGTGAAAATCGGGCCAATCTTGTTAGTATTGGGTCACACTTTTAAACTTGAATGTGGAATTTTGGCAAGCATTTTTGAACTTGTGTTTTGCCTGTGCCACGATCACCATGTGGTCTCCTATTGGGCTAATGCCCTGAGATGGTCTACCGATCAAAACTGTTCATGTGTTATGTATTTTATTCTGTGCAGCCTACCAAAAGAAGCTTAAGTTGCATTGATTGCTCCGCAGTTCACCACCAGGGTGTTAGAGTCCCACAACATACATTGATACACTATCCTCTTAACGGCCAGAGCTTTTACAGAAAGTGGTGATTTGACATGGTATCATTGCGGAAGGTCCTGTGTTCGAATCTCAGTTCATCTCTTGTGGATCTGATGAGGCAACACATGATGACAATCCTGAGTTGTGGCATAGGCAAAACAAACTCTTTAAACAATATTCTTCAATTTTCATATATGGATTGATATATCTGGCCCTCTGTTGAGTCGGAGTCGGCTGGCCAGCTTGGGCTTTACTCTTCATCTATTTCATTTGAGGTATGAAGGTTCAAAGGAACACTCAATGTAAATAGGCGAACCATTGGGAAATATGGTTTCTTTCTAATGGCTTTTTAATGTCACAAACATAACAGGGAATGACCCACTTGATGAGTGGACCAGCCTCTTTTTCTTGGTTCTTGTTGTTTCTGCATGTCGCACATTGGAATAGCATGTTCACTGGTCACATTTCCATCAACTTGCTAGTTTCAGATGGCTTCTCACTTATGTGTGTAAAAGTGTGATGGAGAGGTTTATGAAGTAGAGGTGCAAACTGGATGAGTTAGGGTGGGTTGATAAGCAACCTAAGCTCAGCCCAACTTCAAAGGTAATCAACCTAAGCCCGACCGAACCCCAGAGTCCTAACTTAGGTCATCTGAGACACTGAATGCTCTCATTAAAAATATTTAAAATGTGAACCACATGAACATACCTTTTGACTTTCTAGTGTTAGTGTGTGTAGAGAGAGTAATGCACACCTTCTTAGGTGTGCATGGTAGCACACATGTCATGGGCATAAAATCTGAATGGTCCATGTGATGCTGCGCCCCATGAAACCCCCAAGGCCCAACTCTCAACCAAATCCAAAACTCTTGTGGGCCATAACAAAGAGAGATAGAAATCAAGAGAGGAAATTGTTTTCTTTTTTCATGGCCTACGAAAGTTGTGGACCAGGGTAAAAGTTGGGCCCTACGGGTTTCATAGGGTGCTACATCACATGGACGGTTCAAATTTTATGCTCATATCATGTGAGATGAGTTCTCAAAAAGTTCTTGTGAAAACTAGTGTGTGTGTGTGTGTTTTTATATTCTAATATTTCACATTCTCAAATGTTTTTTCATACCTTGATGAATGCCTTTCTTACTTTGAGATTGTTCATATTTCAATAATATCTTTTGATGTAGAATGGGTTGTGGACTCATTTATGAGCATGATGGATAGGAGGAAGGAGCCAAAGAGATTTTTCCAAGGTTATTGAAGCAGAGGAGGCAATTTTCGATAGGATCAAAAATTAGTTCGGTCCAACCTAATTTCAGCAGAAATTGCAGTTTCATCACTGTGCAATTTTTGAGGTTTTCAGTCTGATCGAGCAGGACTTTAGTCTAACTGAATTATGGAGATTTTCGGAGATTGAACGCTGTGAAGGTTTCGGTCTGATCGAGCAGGACTTTAGTTTTTGGTGCGATTGGAGATATCATTTGGGTGGCTTTGGTCCAACCGAAGGTGCAACCAACTGCTTTACAGCAGTTTGCGCATTTTTTAAGATATTCTTTCCTGATTTGTTTATGACTTTTCTAATTATGTTTTAGGATATATATTCCTTTCTAAACTCATTTTGCGGATTATTCATTATTTTTCATCAATAAAATTTAAATTTTATCTATACTTTTCTGTGGATTCAAGAGGGCTTTGTGGATTTAAGTTATTTATTGATAAAAAAAATGATGATCATCCTCATGTCCTTCCCAGTGTCAAGGTAAGTTGAGAAGAGAAAAGATCAAACTTAGTTGACATCAGTGCAAGGTACACTAACATTTGGTCTTTACAAAATGCATCAAGATATACATACCATGATAAACACAGAGTCAGGTTTGGGTTAGGTTAAGGCTTCAATCCCAATCGACCCAACTTGGGGTTAGGTTGAAGATTTCTAACCTGGGCCCAGCTCATCCTGACATCACACCTATGGTTCAAGTTTGGGCCTATCAGGTTTAGGTTGAGCCCGACCCAGGTTGCATCCCTGGCATGTGGGCAAGCAAACTTCTAAAAGATGCAGCTGAAGGCATAGAGCATGCTTGCCTAAGTCCAAATGAGTCACACACCGAGTCATACCTAGTCGAGGTTTTTTTTTTTTGGAACAAAAGAAATGGGTGCTTTTAAGTGGACCCACAAACGTTGCATTTACTAGTGCGGATTAAATGTGGTCCAATACATCTCCACCGATCATGTTAAAATGAAGTAGCATACATGCTGGTTCGACCACTCTAATCTGTACACCTAGTGGACCCCAACTTTAGATGTAGGTGCCCTAGCTCATCTGGGCGGGGGACTGGTTACTACCCCCACCAGGACCTAGCTTGAGACGGTCCTGCAAGGGGCTCTGTGGGGCCCACTATGATGTATGTATTTTATCCACGCAGTCCATCCATTTTGAAAATTCATTTTGGATGTTGAGCCTAAAAATGAGTAAGATCAAATACTCAAGTGAACCACACCATAGGGAAACAGTGAGGATTGAATGCCTACTGCTGAAGACTTCTTAGGAGCCACAGAAGTTTTGGATCAAGCTAATATTTATGTTTTCCCTTCATCCAGGTCTATACGACCTTATGAACAGGTTGGATGTGAAATAAACATCACAGTGGGCCCTAGGAAGTTTTCAACAGTGGAGGTCATTGTCACCACTGCTTCCTGTCGTATAGTCCACTCGAGCCTTACATCTGCACTCTTTTTTGGCTCATGCCATAAAATAATCTTTCAAAATGGATGGACGGCTTGGATAAAACATACACATCATAGTGGGACCCACATGGCCCTGACAGGACCCTCCCTCTCTAGATAAGTCTAGAGAGGTCATGGTGGGGGTAGTACCCAATCCACGCCCATCTCATCCATCTTGGGTCCTTGACCTTTACTTCTGATAAGGCTAAAATGGACGCTAAAGGACAAAATTAGCACTGGTCCACATTCAATAGTCGGAAAAAGGAAAAAGAAGAAAAAAAATCTTGATAACCCTAGCTAGAGAGACTTTTGGGGTCAGAACAGACACAAGGCAGGTCCAGCAAGTGGATGGTCCAGGCGCCACATTATGATGTGATGCAACAAGAGGCGTACCACAAATAATGCAAAAAGAGTTCAATGTACTCATATTGCTCCTCCATATCATCAATTTAAGTAGTCAAGGATCCGAATCATGCTGGTTTTTAGGATAGGCGGGTGGTGCCAGGTGCATGCACCAGGTTGAGTTGAATTGGCTTATTAATTACTCAGACTACCGTTTATAGGCGCATTATGGTTTGGATTGTCCATCAAATGTTTTCTTAACAGGCCAATGCATCCAATATTTTGTAATGATTAACTGAAGTTTTTCAACTGTTGAAGTTTAGTTTTTATTGTAAATTTATTTTAAATTAATTTTAATGGACAACTAATTAAGATCCTTTGATTTGCATGGGATATTAGACCTGAGAAAATGATCATGAGAGTAGAGAGGTTAGGTGAATATGAGTAATATCACAAACTTTAAATAAAATAAGGTATACCATAGTCTATAAGATAGTGGAGCAGAAGAGAACCCTCTCATCACACATCCATACGTGTGTGGTCCATCTAGTGGACGACTCTCATCTTCCATCCCTAGCCTTACTATAGGGGTGTGCATAAGGTTTCTTCAAGTTAGGTCTTAGGTTCGAATGCTAAGGTGACACACTAACTGCACCAGTGAGTGCATCGTATGAGTTAGTACTGTGGGTGCGTTGCGCAACTAGTAGGGTGGGCGTGTTACATTACAAAAAGAAATAAAAAGGTTTTTTCACTTCTCATCTAGGTGGATAGATGGGAGAAACTTCTTGACTGGAAGAATGACATAAGACTCATAATTTGAACATCTACACCTTCTTACTTTGTTGAACGTCATCATCTAATTTTGTTTGGACCCGCAGCCAATACTATCTAGTCTCTCCATGCTATGCTTACTTGTTTGGTTTAGATTTCTTCCACCGGTATCTCAATGACTATTGAACCCCTTTAAGCAAATTATTGGCATGGGGCATATCTTATGAAGAACTTTCTAATTGGTAGAGAACTTTGGCAATGCATTAGTCAACTGACCCCACTGATGAGAATTATGATAAACATAAAGCTACAAGCCTACAACATCGACATGGATTAATAATGCTTTAGTCCCATAGATTATAATGCACTTCGGAAAATTTGAATGCGCTTAGGAAGCTTCGGAGGCAGTTGGGAGGATAATATATTCAATCAAAGTTCTCTAAGACATGGATTAAAAATTGAAATATAAGTTGCTTGATAAAATGATAAGAGCATTTGAGAATTCCACTAAGTGATGAATAGTCTTTGATGGAACCTGTTGATTTGGATAGCTTGGATGTCTACAAGAAGTCTTGTAAAAACGACATTTAGTTCAACTTCTAATGGCTTTAAGTGATGCTTTCGAGCCGTTGCGAGGTTCCTTATTACATCGTTCACCTCTTCCTCGAGTTCCGGACGCTGACAATGAGTTGGTTGTTAAAGAAACTCGTCTTAAATCCTCTCAACGACTGGGACAGTCGATTTTTGCTACTACTCCACATGCTCAGTCTACAATGACTATTAAGTCTAATGTGAAACTTGACAAAGATAAATGTGCACGTTGTTATAATTTTAGTTATTGTAAGAACAGTTGTGCGACTAAAACGGTGCTATGCAGCGACAATCACACCCTCAAAAGTCATATGGACATCCTTCACAGCAACGTGGACATCCTTGCAACCATGTGGACCTCTACGCACCGATCGAAGGGAAGGTTCCATCAACCATGATCGCACGAAAATTCAACTAATTACTAAGGTCATTGCCTACAAATGACTCTACATATGCATGTCTGCCTCTACGAGTCGAGTTCGTGTACAATACTCACTTAAGCTTCAACGGTTTACAATACGTGTGCATTGGATGCCAAGTTCACATGCGTGAAAAGAGAAGGAATCCACATGTGTGAGCTTGGAGTCCATCCTAACTGCTGAGGTTGAAAAGGAATCCACATGTGTGAGCTTTGGAATCCATCCTAAGTATAGAGAATTTGAGAAGGAATCCACATATATGTGTGAACTTAGAGTCCATCCTTATAACATGTTGGTGGAATTGGGTGACTCAAATCTATGATGGACAGGGCTATTGGACGATCGAGCAGATGGTCGGGAGACCGACATGATATATTTGGCACTAGTGAACTCTTTGGATGTTTTTGCGTGGTTTTGAGCGACCGAATTCACAAGCGTCAGGTGATCAAAGGTGGTTTGGGCACCCGACCGAGGGAACGACTATATGTCGATTTGCACTATTTTGTATAAGTTTGTTTCTAATTTTGATTGTTTTCTATTTAAAGGGGTGTAATGCCGGATTATGGTAATTACCAAAAGGGCCAAGTATCCTAAAGGGATTGAGAGACTTCTAAGGTGAGAGAAAGAGCTTGAGATAGTTTAGCTTTTCTCTTATGGGACTTACATCCAAGTAAGTTTTCTTCTATTTCTTATAACTTCAATTTCATAGTGGATTTGTTTTGTGTCGTGATTTTTTCCTGGGAGGATTTTTTTTCACTTAAAATTCGAATTGCCTTCTCATGAATATTGATTTGCTTGATTGTTGCGGTTGCGTGATTACACTCGTTTGATTCTCACTTCTGCCAGGTTCCCCAACACATATCGCATATACCTTGTATATAAATCCCTTTTCATATTCAATGTATCCTATTAAGCCATTTTCTAGCTCTGCTTAACTGTTTTCTCATCGATCATCCAACCATCTTTGCATGTGGGCCCCAGTCATACATTTTACTAATCCTATGTGGTCATATAGGCACATCTATCTCATGAAAAAGTGGGAAAGAAACAAAACAAGAGAATTGATGCATGAGAGTACTGAGATGGATGTGTCTTCCATTATTCCTTCTATAGCATTCAAACATGTATCTGTCACTCAAAGGTAAGAATACATCCCCCCGCCTCCCCCCCCCCCCCCCCCAAAAGAGAGAGAAGAATAATCCCACCTTCATCCAAAATAATTGAAAAGGAAAAGACGTCCAAACATGACATGAGTTTTCTGAAAGAGAGAATTATATAAATGATACGTGGCCGTGTCTTTGCATGGTATGCATGGTTTTCAGTTAAGAAAAACGTGGCCCATGTTTCTTTCATCCAGACAATTGGCCTGTTGTGTCCCACCGTAGATGGCTACCCCACAAAATTTCACTCAATGGCCTACTAGATGGACGGCTAGGAAGATAAATACAACAAGGGTCCACATTCTATTGAAGGACCAGATATTGTTAGCTGGTATCTTTCAAATTCGGATCATTTTGGACCATCCTACTACCCAACAAAGGACTGAACAAATCAACGGCTTGGATTAATGATCCATGACTCACATAGTTCTGACTTGAGTGTATATACTGTGCAAAGATGCTGCCCGAGCTTGTAATTCCTGTTGTGTCGTTTCTGCCCATTTGTCTTTTCTGCCCATGTGGACATTCATTGAACTGTACGATGGTAGCCCACGTGGATCTTCTTGGAACCGTCCAATGCCAGACTGTTTTCACGTGAAAAGTGATCCGGCACCAAACATGACACTGGGTAACGCAATGCCTTGTCTGAGAAAATAAGGCCACCTTCATCATGAGGTGGGCACGTGCACTCTCTTGCACACGTTCCACATATAAAAGACAATCCACGCCAAAATATCAGGTCTGTGAGCTCATCAGCTGTGCCACTGGCGACCATATATAGTTCCAAAACCTGAAATCTCAACTTGACCAGTTTCTCTGAGTCGAGGCCGAGTCAGGTCCATTACCGAGTTTTCCAGAGTCTGGTCTCGAAATCTTGTCTAGTCGGATTTGACTCATCCGAGTTTTGAGTCGAGTCAGCAATTTTTAGAGCTATGCCGGCAGGGACGACTCACCCAAGATGGTGGGGCCCTTCTTTTCAGGATAGGTTATGATCGTGACCATCCATAAAATTGGATTGTTTTCTTGCATGGAAACTTCTCACCCGCTCATGGTTAAATGACTCCGTCGCTTGGACTGACTCGCACAGTCTTGAGTTGAGTGAGTCGGGATGACTCGGGGCGTCAAATTGGATTGGATCCAACTGAAATCGAGTTAATTAGTCGGATGAGTGGCATGACTCGTCCGAGTCCTAAAACCATGCACCCGGTTTGTGGCTTGTAAAATAACGCAAAAATTACACATAGAAAATGATTTTGCCCTCTGCATTCGGATCACTCACTATTTTTATTTTTAAACCGTTCATTTAATATGTACGAACTAGATGGCTAGGGAAGCAGATTGCGTAGTGTAGTGAGTAACTCAGTACGGTAACGAAAACTCTGTGGGGCCCACTGTAATTTATGTATTTTATCCACTCCGTCCATCCATCTTGAAAGATAATTTTAGGCCTGGAGACCAAAAGTAAAGCATATAAAAATCTCAAGTAGAGCACACTACAGGAAAAGTGTGAACTGAATGTCTACGGTTGAAAAATTCTTAGGGGTCTCAGAAGTTTTGTATCAAGCTGATATTTTTGTTTTCCCTTCATCCATGTCTGTGTGATCTTGTGCGACCAAGAAGACGACAAATAAACATCATTGTGGGCCCTAGGCAGGTTTCTACGGTGGAAATCATTATTCCCATTATTTCCTGTGGTATGGTCCACTTGAGCTTTGGATATGCTTCAATTTTAGTCTCAACCCAAAAAATGAGCCTGAAAAAACGGATGGAGGGCGTGGATAAACCACATACATTCACAGTGGGCCCAACTGAGAGTTTACTCAGTACCGTGTGATTCTAGAGAGATGGTCCATGCAAGATATGGCACACGATTTGGATGGCAGGTGAGGATGAGTCATCATCACCATTTTAAAAGTAGTGGTGAGCACATACAGCTTCAATTATTTCCCTCTCACGTTGATAGCATTTTTCACCCTCAAATGATAAGTACAACAATTGCCTAGTGACCCCAGCTAGCTGGTGGCAAAGCTCTGTGGCCCCATCATGATGTATAGATGTGTTTTATCCACACCGTCCTTCTATTTTGTTAGCTCATTTTAGGGCTCATAAGGCAGATCCAAATCTCAGTTGGGCCACACCGTCCTTCTATTTTGCTAGCTCATTTTAAGGCTCATAAGGCAGATCCAAATCTCAGTTGGGCCACACCGTCCTTCTATTTTGCTAGCTCATTTTAGGGCTCATAAGGCAGATCCAAATCTCAGTTGGGCCACACCGCTGAAAACAGCGGGGATTGAACGCTTACTGTTGAAAAACTCTTGGGGGGGGGGGGGGGGGGGGGGACAGAAGTTTTGGATCAAGCTGGTATTTGTGTTCTACCTTCATCCAGGTCTGTGTGACTTTATCAACAAGTTTAAATGGAAAATAACCAATAAAGTGGGCTCTAAGAAGTTTTTAATGGTGGACGTTCAATCATTGTTTTTTCCCCTGTGGTGTGGTCCACTTGTGATTTGCATTTGCCCCATTTTTGGGCTCATGCCCTAAAATAAGATGACAAAATGGATGAAGGGTGTGGATAGATGTAACGCCCCCACCAAATATGATATTGTCCGCTCTGCCTCTAAGGGCGTACGGTTTTGTTCTCGGGTTTTACCCCAAAAGGCCTCATATCCTTAAGGTGAGAACTCCACATATAGCCAGGACTCCAGGCGCTCATCCATCTGATGTGGGACAAGCAGCCACCAGGCCCTACCAACTGGAGTGCTATTTTCAAAGCCCGACCGATCCCAACGGGACCTGGATGACAACCCACGCTCGGACCACAGCTAGGCTGCACTGGAGCGCTAGAATCCCCCACCCTCAGGGCAGAGCCACCCTCGGCTCTGATACCACCTGTAACGCCCCCACTAGATATGATATTGTCCGCTCTGCCCCTAAGGGCGCACGGTTTTGTTCTCGGGTTTTACCCCAAAAGGCCTCATATCCTTAAGGTGAGAACTCCACATATAGCCAGGACTCCGGGCGCTCATCCATCCGATGTGGGACAAGTAGCCATCAGGCCCTACCAACTGGAGCGCTATTTTCGAAGCCCGACCGATCCCAACGGGACCCGGATGACAACCCACGCTCGGACCACAGCCAGGCCGCACTGGGGCGCTAGAATAGAACACATGCATCATGGTGGGACCCACAGAGCTTTGACACCGGCTAGCTAGCTGATGTTGGGTCACTGGCCAAACCCCAAAATAGCTTAAGAGGTTATGAAATCATAGCCAAAGCACATGTTGTCACTTGTGCCATCTTATGCAAACGCACTAGCCCGTAAAGAGTATTATTCCATTGATTAGCTAGGTCAAACTCGTATGAGAAAATAGTAAATAAAATAAAACATATAGTCCAACTTGAACATGCATGTTTGGCATACTTGAAAAGCATGCTATCTTGATTTTTAGTATGAGATAAATTCACAGTACATCCTACTTGATGAATGATATGTTTTTTTTTTTTTTTTTTTTTTTTTTTTTTTTTTTTTAGTGCATGTGTAATTTTGCACATATTTTGACATGTTCGTCATCTTAGGGTTTGTTTGGTTTTTCAATTACAACGGTTAATGGATAATAATTATTTATCCTTTTGGTAAATGACTATAATTGTGTGGGGACATTATGTACATACGTAATAATTATATACTCTTATAATTGTGTGGGGACATCATGTTCATAGGTAATAATTATTTACTCTTATAATTGTGTGGGGACATCATGAACATAGGTAATAATTATTTACTCCTATAATTGTGTGGTACATAGGTAATAATTATTTACTCTTATAATTGTGTGGGGACATCATGTACTATAATGATGTTTGGATACATTGTTTGTTTCCTTAGAAAACCAAAATGATAGTTTTATGTAAAAATGTAATGATTACAATTTACTTTGCCCTTCTCCTTTACAAGTTTTGATTGATTCTCAATTCGCAGGCTGTAATACTATTTGACAAACACTTGAGATTGCTAAGGCTTATTTGCCTTGCATTTCATGGGAAATTGAAAACCAAACAAGCCCTTAAATAGAATCCTGCTCAGTGAGAAACTGCCTCTTTGAAATGTGGAAGTGGATTGCACATGTGTGCAAGCCTTAGTGGTGTCAACACCTCACCATGTTTCTGTGGGCCCCACTATGATGTATGTATTATATCTATAATATTTCTCCATTTGGCTAGATCATTCTAGGAAATGAGTCTAAAAATGAGGCAGATCCAAAGCTAAGTGGACCACACCCAAAAGAGCGGTGGGGACAATGATTCCGACTGTTGAAAGTTTCATAGCGCCCACCATGATGTTTATTTGCCATCCAACCCATTCAAAAGGTCACACAGACCTGGATGAAGGATTAGAAAAAAAAAAAAAACTGAGTATCAGATAGATCCAAAACTTATGTGACCCCCGAGAAGTTTTCAATGGTAGACACGCAATCCCCACTTCTTTAAGTTATGGTCCACTTGAGGTTTGGATCTGTCTCAATTTTTGGCTCAAGGCCTAAAAAAGGCCTCGCAAGATGGATGGAGCATTTGGATATAACACATCCATCATGGTGGGGCCATAGAACTTGGTGACATCAACACACTTCCCGCAATGTATAGGATACACTGAGTAGTACTATATATAATAAAGGATCCAAAACTGTATATATTTAAATTTTTTATTTTTATTTGCACACACCCTCACACCCACACACACCACTATGATAAAAGATCCACAACTGTATGTACTTAGATTAGGTAGATTAATGTTCATGTATCTGGATACTATGATCATGATAGATAAATCTCACCAATTTACCAAATCCTCTGGAGGGATACTATGCAAACGGCTACACTTACATATTAATGGACAGAGTAGTCTTGCACACACTGTGCCCATATTTCCTCTCAAACCTCTCCCATACAACAGCTGTATTCCCTCTCAAGCCTCTCCTCGTACAACAACCATTCTGTCAAGCAATGGAGGACGATGGAGGTTGTAGAACAAGTAGAAAACCCATTCCATAAACAATCTAAAAGAAGAAGAAAAAAAAAACACTATCTTTGAGGTGAGATGATTCAAAAATCTTTTGATCTAACTATTAGGTGGGCCACACTGTAGAAAAAAATGAACAACCACCCAAAAACCTCTACATTCATATGGGTCTCATCTAATGGTTGGATCGTCTTTATTTTGGGGCATACCATTTTCATTACAGGAATGGTGAGATGCATACAAACACCACGATTGAGTCCCACGCATGTGAGCATTTCTATGTAAAATTCCTTTGAATTTATGTATTTTTTAAACACATATATATTATGACCATCGTTACAATTAAAAAGCATGACATGTTTACACTTACATTATCGTCCAACTACTTGCATGTGAGCATAATACCATTTACGCATATTTGTGCCAACACATCAACATAGCGACGCATTTCCAGAGTATATAAAACCTAGACCTTTGCTCCTTAGCCATGGCGACGCATCTCCTTCTCAAGCTCGGCTGCGTCTCCCAACGGCTCTGAAGCGCCGGAGGAGCTGGACAACGGTGGCCCATGATATTTTGATCTTCGGCTCAATATCCAGCGAATTCATGCACCATATGTGAGTGACATTTTTTTTTTGTAGAGGGAAAAGAGAATGATGGAAATGAGAATGGGAGGATTAAGTGCTTCTACGGTGTGCATGTGAAGATGCCCCTTTAGTAGGCTTCGAAGGTGGGGCCCATCGGGTCGTTGGCTACGGTGGGGCCCATGAGAGTGATGGATGGATGGGTGACGACACTTAGACACACCGACCACGTTGCGAGAGATGAGTAGTTTGTGAGGTGGAGTAAGAGAACGTCTGCGAGTGGTCCGGAAATGTGTCGAACATTCGTGGGTTTGTCACAAGAACGATGTGAATGGCATCACTCATCATGCTAGCGTATGTGCAGTTTCATGTCTAAATCTGGAACTTTCGTTTATGTCTTCTTTTGGACGATGATGAGATGTGGGGGTTTTGGTGTTCTGACTTCTGAGCCTAACATTGGACCGTTGATGTGGGCTATTCTGTAGGACGCGATGGACACGAACCGGGCCAACTTGGTTAACTTAGCTCGAAATAAGTCGACTTGGCTCAACTCGACTCGTCGTTGATTTCAGTCTAAGTTAGGTAAATAGGGTTCGAAAAAATATTGAGTCGAGTTTGAATTGGACTGAACTCGACTCGACTTTGACAAACTCAAAATTGGTTTGACTCGTCTGGTGTATATATAAATATATACAAAAAATCTAATTCATTTCTGTTCTACCTGACTCGCTTCTATTCTACCCAACTCGTTCCAGACTCCCAGCGCTCGGGCCCAACTCGTCCCAAACCCTCTACCCTTCCCTACCCTTCCCAATGCTACCCCTACCCATCTCTACTCAGCCGGCGGCCAAGCCCTTCCTTTTTCAGAGTCCTCCCTGAGCTCCCTTTCATCTTCGGTCTCTGTGGCTTTGCCCGACATTCCGACCGTCTCTATCCGAGCCCATGCGACTCATTCCAGTCAAAGAAACTCGCCTCAGGAGACATTTCCTCTTCCTTCCTCTTTCTTATTGCTTATTCAAATGATTTAGGGATATGGTTTTTTTTTTTTTTGATGCTTTCTTGACTTTGGGAACAAAAACCTTAAATTTGGTCTGGTTTAGGTGTTTGGGATGGCTTGGGTTGGTTCTGGGTTAGGATGGGTTGGTTCTGAGATGACTTGGGTTGATAAACTGGGTTACTTAGGGTCGAGTTGGGTGCGGATTGGGCTAGGTTGGTCCGGATTGGGTTAGTCAGGGTCGGATTAGGTGCATGTTGGGTCAACTAGTGTAGGGTTGGTTTTGCGTTGGGTCAGGTACGGTTGGTTTGGTTCCGGGTGTCCGGGTTGGATTAGGTAGGGTCAACTTGACTTGACTCGAAAGTATGACTGAACTGAGTTCAAGCTGATCCAACTGAGCCCATGACCGAGCCGAACTGAGTTCGAGCCTAGGTCAATGTCAGACTGAGCCGAGTTGAGTTGGCAGAGTTCAACTTGACGTCCAACTCTATTTGTGGGTAGGACCCTGATCGAAGGGTCTTCTTGGATGATTGTGTTTTATATTTATACCGATTTTTCTGTTTTGCCAGCTCATGTTAGGCTACGGGCCAAAAATAAAGTAGATCCAAAACTCAGGTAGGCCACACCAGAAGAAACAGTGGTCATTGGCCATTAAAAGCTTTATGTGGGCCACAAAAGTTTTGTATCAAGCTTTTATTTGTGTTTTACCTTCATCATGGCCTTTGTGGCCTTATCAACAGTTTCCGGATGTGAAATACACATTACGGTGGACCCTAAGAAGTTTTTAACTGTTGGGCGTTTAATGATCATTGTTTCTTGTGGTTTAGTCCACCTGGGATTTGTATCTGCTTCTTGCTTATGCCCATGCCCTGAAAGGAGCTGAAAATACGAATAGACGGGTAGATGTACAACTCATATATAGAGATGGGTCCCACGGTCAGGGTCCCACCCGTGTAGCCCGGTAGTTGTTTTCTAGAGCCCACACGCGTGTACAAGGGAGTCCATCTGTACACCACCCATGTGAAACGTGGCATGGTGAGACCTAAACCGTCCATCAGGTGGGTTCCACTATTTGGATGACCCAGGTCAAAAATAAACTGGTAGTCTCTGATCGATCAGAAAATTGTGGTCAATGCTTCTCAGCCATTGATTTATTTCATAAACTGTATCTCACGTGATCAGTCCACCTCCCTCTTTCTTGGGGGATTCGAACAAGCGTCAAACTATGTGGCCCATCTAATGGGTGGATGGATTGGATCTCTCACACGTGTACCACGTAGGAACATGGTTGGCCTGTAGATGGTCCAAACATGAATTGATGAACTATGCACCTCCCAAATTCATACAAAAATCCAACTGTAGCAATAACAGATGGACGGTCCAAATCTTCTTAGGCAATTAGCACTGGTCCTTGAGAAGAACTACTCGACATGCACCACTATACAGCTATGAATACGACACTAGAGCTATATATAGGGCTGGGACTCATCGTCTAGACCATCTGACAAAAAGGCTGGCCAGTCAAGTACAATGTGGGCCACGCATGAAGCAGAGAAGAAGTAGACGGTCTAAAGAAAAAAAAAAAGGACATGCTAGGTCATTTCTAGACCGTTCATTATTATTTTTCCCTTTTCTATTCCTTTTTTCAGGATAATCTACACGGTGGTACATAGTTCAGATGTCACAGGTACATGTAAGGATGGCAGCTGTAGCCATGTGTAAAGGTACGTGTGGGACAGGTAACTATTAGTTTTATGGCATTCTTTGGATGACTCCGGACCTGTGGCCCTTGATCGAGGTCATGTTTCGATTATCCAAACCGTTGATCTGACGGTGTTGGTGCCTTTTTAAAAGATTGATCAGAGATCTTAAACATGGCCTACCAAAGCCTATGGATCATTTGGATGTAAGTAAATGGAGGTAAATAGGGGTAAATAGCTTTTGAGGTATGTTGGGATGAAATAAATGCATGAAAATAAAATGAATTGAGAGTAACTAAGCTTATAATTGAAGCTCAAGCAAGTAACTTGAAAGTAGTTAGGATGAAATGCCTTTTTAGGCTCCCGTTGGAAAGTCATACGAGTGAACAAAGATGTCAATATGCACGCAGTGCCATGATACTAAACTGTCCAAAGGTTGGCCGTCTAAATGGACTAGTTAAAAATTGTTGGCAAATTGTTTGTTAGTGATATATTTGTGATCCATCTCAGGTTTCAAATTTTCTCATTTTCTCATTTTTTACTAAGTATATATTTCACTGGGCTTGCTATAATCATTCTATCAAATGTTATCCAACCTGTTTAGAAGTTTACAAAGACATGGATAAGGGGAAAACACAAATATCATGTTGATCCAAAACCTCTGTAAGGCCCAAGAAGTTTTTAACAATAGGCGTTCCATTCCAACGGTTTCCTATGGTGTGTTCCACTTGAGCTTTAGATCTGCCTCATTTTGTGCTCTGCATAGTGGATGTACGGTGTGGATAAGCCACATACATCACACTGGGCTCCACATTTATTTTACATGACCTCGATTTTAGTGAATAGGAGAAATGATACAATAATTACTTTGGGAAGTAATTTTATAATATATTTATAAGGTATTTGGAAAATCAAACAAGCCCTAAAGTTGATTTGGGATGTCACATACGATTCCTATGAATATACTAAAAGATTATAATGCGCTCTAATTCCTTCCATGTATTTTATTTAGGGCTGAAAGTCGGGCAGGTTGGGTTGGGTTGGTGCTTAACCCTAACCCAACCCAACCCAACCTCGGGTTGGGAATTCTCAACCCAAGCCCAATCCAAGCGGGCTCGGTCGAGTTGATCGGGCTGATACATGCTAATATTTTTATTATTACTTTAGTTTATTATGTTTCAATACACATCTTATTTTTTGTACTTATGACTTTATTAATTATATATATAATTATTTATTGTAAATAATTTCACTTTTTCTAAACAAATAAACTAAAATACATGATAATTATTCTTTTAACATTTAAACATTTCAAATTCAAACATATCAAATTTCAAACATATCAAATTTAAGTTTA
This sequence comes from Liriodendron chinense, assembly GCA_003013855.2. Taxonomy (NCBI): domain Eukaryota; kingdom Viridiplantae; phylum Streptophyta; class Magnoliopsida; order Magnoliales; family Magnoliaceae; genus Liriodendron; species Liriodendron chinense. The sequence goes on along the minus strand of ML058455.1, from coordinate 526,763 downwards.
CTTAACTAAGTATAACAAAATTATAAATAACTTGTATATAGATCGGGTTTGGGTTGGGTTAGGCAACCCGAGACCTCAACCCAAGCCCGACCCAAACTTCATCCAGTTGGAGTTTTCATAGCCCAAGCTCGAGATTGGGTTCAATATTTCCTACCCAAGCCCAACCCAATGTCGGGTTGATCACGGATTGGTCAGGTTGAACCCGCCTGACTTTCAGCCCTAATTTCATTTACTCCCGTCCAAATATTAGTCAATTACTCCTAAGTCATTTACCTCCAATTTTATTTCTCAATTACCTTCATTTTGGAAGCTCTCAAAAGGATGCAGGAAACAATCCGTTATCATCATCATCTAAGCCTTCTCTCATTTAATTGGGATCAGATGCATGAATTATGTTCCACCATTTCACTTTATTAATGTCTGAGCATTAAATTATATGTCATCAAGTCTTTTCTTACCATCCTTAATCATGAAGTGGATTGTGTGGTGTGTGACATGACAAATTTTTGTGGGTCCCAACATGATGTATATACTATATCTATATTATTCAGCCATTTTGCGAGATCATTTTAGGGCATGGGCTAAAAAATGAATTAGATTCAAAGCCCAAGTGGAAAGCAGTGACGATTGAATGCTTATCATTGAAAACTTCCTCATGGGTATTGAAATTTTGGATTGAGTAGATATGTGTGTTTCTCCTTCATCCAGGTATGGAAGACCTTATGAATGTTGGATTTGATGTATTTTAGTACACAACGGAGAATAAAAGAAAAAGATGATGGGATAATCAGATTCAGCGGGTTCAAGGCTCGACTTGAATAGTCAATTTCTTAAGACAGATTTGATGCCATTTTCTAAGATACCAGCAAGTACAAAAGAAGGAAAAAGGCAAATTGTCTTTAGGATACAATGAACTCACCTATCTAATTTTCAACATGAAAATTTGCACATTTAAGTGTTGAACAGATCTCTAAGTTTAACACTGATATGGCTTTAAGAATTTCTAAGGAATACACAACAATGAGGGCAGATTAAAGAGCACTTGACAATTGATTATTTGATCTGAAAATCGAATACATTTTTGTTGCCCTAGTGTCTAGTATATATAGTAAATGAAGAGCCATGGAGTCCTTTATGGAGATCAGACTACTCATGTGCCCCATCAAGACATCCACATTTATTCAAGGCATTAGATATTCTGCTATGAAAGGACATGACCCTTTCTCTTATGTCAGTTATTTATGTCTCCTTTTAGAGAGAAAAAGTTATGCAATAGTCTAAAACTATTGCCATATGTGATTCAAATCCTAGTCAGCATAACTGCCACCATATATATGACACATGACATAAATGTCACATGTACAAAAATGTCTCAATTACTCTCTTAATGAACATTCTGGTTAGACATTAGGTGCCAAACTCTGGTTCATTCTTTATTGCAGAAAGTGTCAAAAAGTTAGAATCATAAAACTCCTTGTGACGATGCGTACGTGTGAAGTGCAAAGTGTGTCCACATGCGAGGACAGTTGTGGAGATTCAAACCTCGGTTCAAGTAGTAAAAATCATTCTTCTTACCATTCTTACTTTATAACCTTATATGAAAAGTTTTAATAGTAAATATATTTATTTATTTATTAAAAATAAACTTTTAATTTTGAAATTTATTTTTATAATTATAAAACACAACAATGTAGTAGGTTGGAAGACAAATAAACATCATGGTGGGCCTTGGGAAGGTTCCAACGGTGGGCATCATTAACCCCACTTGCTTTCTATGGTGCGGTCCACTTGAGTTTTAGATCTGCTTCATTTTTTTTGCTCATTCTCTTAAAACGATCTTGCAAAATGGATGGACAGCATGGATATAACACACATTATGACGGGGCATACAAAATTTGGTGACATCAACACACCACAGACCTCAGTGCACTGCTTCCCTTTAATCACATCCTCTTCAGCTTTTTCTTTACCTTTTAGAACCTTTAATTTATACCCTCTTCATCATTTCTTTTACCTTTGCACGGCATTTAACTTGTGCCAACTCATTTAATCTGCATTGTTCTTCATCCTGATGTTTGGTCAAATGTATTCATTTCTAATCGTATCATTTCTTAGATCGGACATGGATTGCATCCGACCCGGCTCATCTTTAGTCACAACTGGCACATCTATATGATGACCCACTTTGATGTATCTATTTATCTTGTCCATCCCTTTTCTTAGATCATTTTAAGGTAAGAGCCAAAAAATAAGGCAAATCCAACGCCTCAAGTGGACCACACCAAATAGTAAGAAGGCCACTGATAATGAAATGTATGACTCCAAAAATGACGCCACTGAACGAGGGAACGATCTTCATCACTCTCTATCCAAATTACAACACGTCATTACGAGATGAACATCTGTTCAAAGCACAAGGTCCAAATTTAGCTCATGGGAGCAGAGCACTAGGATCTATAGCTGCCCCTCTCCACTATTAAATGGCTTCTTGGTGGTAACCAATGGAGATCAAATGGTAATATTACTACTAGAGATCAAATAGTAATATTTCTATTCTGGGATCAAACCACAAAGGTGTGTAGATTGATCTCCATCAAATAGTAATATTTAAGTGATAACCAATGGAAAGTTAGCACATATTACACTACGTACATGTTACAATGGGCTCAAGTGGACCACACCAAATAGTAAGAGCCTAAAAATAATTCTACTGTGGTGTGGTCCACTTGAGCATTGGATCTGCCTCATTTTTGGGCTCATGCCTTAAAATGATATGAGAAAAGGGATAGTACGGCATGGATAAATGGATACATCACGGTGGATCCCACACAGATGTGTCCGTTCGTGGCTAGAGAGGCGGTGGTAAGAGGCAATTCCGCATCCTCTGAAAGCATGCAAAATGTATGGCTAGATTAATATGTGAATTCTCGGCTGATTAATATGACCTAACCATTAAAATATGACCTTCAATTTGGACCACCAATGTCTTAACCATCCATTTGGTGGCCACCATTTGGATATTAGGATCATCTGATCATTGTGATTTCCCCATATGAGTGCAATATCCATGATATGGATGGTTGAGATGTAAAGACTGTTGTAGAAGCATGTTATAGTGGGTTTGTGAGAGTATGGTATGATATACTCCTGCTAAGTATGGTATATTTCCCCTTAACTACGACCACTCATGAAGTGCATTTAATTTGAGCCGTCGCTCTCTGCTCATGTCATTTGGCGAAGAGGACGACTTCGTCAACCGTTGGTTCTTCAGGAGGGATACTTGCAAACTTCCATTTTGAAACGCTGCATGTGGCAGCGGCACCCAACGTGTGCATAGTAGAGCTGTAGGACTAGCTAGGAAAGCTCGCTTGGCTCGGCTTGAAAAAGCTCGGTTTGGTTAAGATTGTAGGGTTGAACAAGCCCAGCCGTGTTTATTTTACGAGTTCGTTGAAAATTCAAACCAAACTCGAGCCTGGCCTGAGCTCAATTCAGCTTGGCTCGAACCAGGCTCGATTCGACTCGGCTCGTATATAGGCTCGATATTTAAAATATATTATACATTATATATTAATATTATTATATAATATATAAAAAAGTTTAAAATAAAAATAAAATCCTAAAAGTTGCCCTCGCCTGTGGCTGTCTGCTCACCGTCCGGCCTCCACAAGGACCATGACCCTCTGATCTCTCTCTCTCTCTCTCTCTCTCTCTCTCTCTCTCTCTCTCTCTCTTCTTCTCTCTTCTCATCTCCTCTCTCTCTCTCTCTCTCTCTCTCTCTCTCTCTCCGCTCGTCGTCCGGCCATTTCGGCAGTCCCCAACCTTGTCTGACAGCCGAATGCTGACCACCCCCTATCCAACAGCCAACCTCCCTCCAACTGACAACCACCCCTATCCAACAGCCGACTTCCTTCCAGCCAATGACCACCCCAACCTCGAAAACCCAAGCTCAATTCGACTCAAATGGCCAAACTCGATAGAGTCTCGAAAGCTCGATTCGAATTTGGGCTCAAAAGCTTGAAGCTCGAATAGGCTCGAACATGTTCGAATTCGACTCAAAAGCTCGACCAAATCAAGCCAAACTTGCCAGTTGGGCTCGAGGACCAAGCCGAGCCAAGCTCAAGCCTAGGTCACCTGCTGACCAAACCAAGCCGAACTATCCAAAGCACTATCCAAAGCTCGGTTCAGCTCGGCTCTTGTACACCTCTAGTGCATAGGATTGTACGCGTGTGGGATCCAAGTCATACATAAGGTGGACCCAAAATGAGGTCAGCCCACTGATCAGATGAAGCACAAATGTAGGCTGGATATGGACCTTCTTCCTTTTTCCTTTACTAACCGTCCATTTCTCATACTCATGTGAACCTTTTGAATGGTGTAATGACCGACATAGTGTACAGCTCAGATCTTTCCGTACTCGGATTCGGTAGCGGCCCCTCCCATACCGGTGCGAATTAGGTGTTACCCGGGTAACAGCTTAGTGGGTGTTACCCCTACCTTGGGGGCCACATTGCTGATTTTCTGTATATCCACTCCGTCCATCCATTTCTATGGACTATTTTAGAATGTTATATCAAAATACATGGATATCGAAATCTCAGGTGGACCACACCACATGAAACAGTGTTGATTGAGTGCCTCACCATTAAAAATTCCAAAGGGCCGTTTTCTTAGGGAGCGGATTAGGTACTATCCGAGCCTGTCCCGAGATCAGGACAGGCTCGATGGGGCACATACGTGTCACATTTGTATTGGTGTATGGCACGTTGCCAGATGTAACCTGCCCCGTCAGCAAGCCTAACACAGTCATGTCACGCCTCCTCTCTCCCAATGCCCACACGCCACGTACTAGCATATCCTGAGCTCAGGACAGGCTTAGTTAATACCTAATCTGCACTCGTTTTCTTAATGTTTATTTGCAATCCAACCTGTTGACAATGTCTCAAAGATCTGAATGAAAGGAATTTAGAAAGATCATATTAATCCACAGCTTTTGTGGCATGCAAAGTGCTTTTAATGATTATTAACCACTCTTTTTATTTGTATGGTCTACCTGAGATTTGGATCTTCTTATAACTTTAGATATCGTCCTAAAATGAGATGTAAAAACAGATGGTCGGTATGTATATACAACAAATACATCAAGATAGGCCCCACAGCTAATTCGCTCCCTTCCCGTACCGAACTCGGTGCTTGTTGGTACTGGTCAAAGCTCTGTGGACCCACCATGATGTATGAGTTTTATCCAGGCCGTCCATCCATTAAAACAAAAACGAAGCAGATCCAAGGCTCGAGTGGAAACATTATCTATTGAATGCCCACCATTGAAAACTTCTTGCGGACCACAAAAGTCTTAGATTGACGGTTGGATGGCAAATAAACACCGTGGTGGGCCCACGGGCGTAATTACCTCCTCCTTCCTGTGGTGTGGTCCACTCGACCTTTATAATCTGCCTTTTTCCTAAAATTAGATGGGGAAATGAATGAATGGAGTAGATAAAACAAATACATCATGTTGGGGCCACATAGCTTTTCCAGTACTTGCAGCTATGCAACCACATTCGCCGTTCATCAATCTTGGCCCTCCGTGGCGGGCCTTCTTTAACAAAGTGGTGCACTCCTTTGATAGTTCACCACCATTACAAAAATGGTGGTGACTCTTCAAACGTACAATAATTCACAATTTTAGCTCAACCGTCAGTTTCATAGATATCAAGGTGGCCAAAGCTGCTTCATCCGTCGGATTTTACAGATATGCTCCCTCCAATTTGCGCCTCACAGCTTGGTTGATGTGGCCGGGGCTGTGTGGGATCCACAGGGATGTCCGTGACAAATCCACTAGGCTCCATCTGTTTTGAAAGATCATGTACGACAGTATTTTAAAAATAATGCAGATCCAAAACTCAGATGTGCCATACCACACGGGTATTGAACACTTAGCGGTGATAAAAGTTTTGCATCAAGATGATATTTTTTCTTACAGTTTAGTTGAGTGTTAATAATTCTTTCAACGGTTTGGATAGCACATACATCTGAGTTTTGAATCTGCCTGATTTTTAGAATCCTGCCCTATTTTTGTCTTAAAAAATATATGGTCGTTGTGGTTTTGTCACAAACTTGCCTTTGGATCCCACGCAGCCCCGGCCGCCGGGATATTCCTTGATTTGGCACAAATATGAGGTGTCACGGGCAATCCGCTCCTGTTGACGAGGATATCTTCACATTAATGCAACATGTGAGAGGGTGATTCGCCACCATTAATAGGGAGCGGATTAGGTGTGGCCCTCAACGTGGGGCCCGACTGATGTATGTATTCTATATCCATGCTGTCCAACCATTTTGCCAATCATTTTAGAGCGTGATCCCAAAAATAAAACAGATCCAAATCTGAGGTGGATTATACCATAGGAAACAGTGCGATTAACCATTAAAATTTCCTGTGGGCCACAAAGGTTTTGAATCGAGCTGATATTTGTATTTTTCCCTTCATATAGATTTGTGTGATATTATCAACAGGTTGGATGACAAATAAACATTACCAAAAAATCACATAGGGTCTTATAAAGTTTTTAATGTTGTGGCGTTGGCTGTTTCCTACAGTATGGTCTTATCTGGGATTTGGGTATGCTTTAGTTTATACTCATTCCCTAAGATGATACGACAAAATAGAAGGACGAGGTGCATATAGAATATATAAATTAAGGGCTGGCCCTAGAGTAAGCGCCACAATATCTTAGGTGAGGCTGGGGTGCACGTAATCAGCTCTATTAGGGGAACTAAAGTGCAATAGTTTAATTGAATCACGTGCTTCTGTCAGAGATGAAATCCATGGTCAAACATGATCTCTATGGGCCATTTCTTATATTGGAACATGGCTCAATAAAATCTCACGAAGACATGCAGCCACCAACACTGAATCTGCTTCCATTTTACATGAGTAAGCCCACGATGGTTGGGCTAGCTAGTGACCCCAACACCAACTGGCTTGTTGGGTGTCAAGGCTCTGTTGACCCAACATGTGTTTTATCCAAGCTTCTCATTCATTTTGTTAGATCATTTTAGGGCATAAGCCCCAAAATGAGATAGATCCAAAGTTCAAGCAGACCACACCATGAAAAATGTGGGGAATGAATGCTTACCATTGAGAGCGCCCCATGAAGTTTTCATAGGTGCAATCCACTTCAGCTTTAGATCTGCCTCATTTTGGGATGGCCGATAAAACACATCATGGTGGAGCCATAGCTTTGACATGAGCTAGCCCATTGGTGTTGGGGTCACTAGCTAAATTGCATATCTTTAAATCAGGGATGTGGATTGCCGCCAAAGACCTTTTGAGATCTGACATGGTAGGATTTGATTTGATCATGTGATTTTTATCAAATGTGAGCTAGTTATAAAGGTAATGACTGTTGTATTTTAAAAAAGGAATTTTAAAATATTTATTTCAAATTTTCTTTTGAAAATGGTTTCCCTCCACAAGTTTGTTTTTGGAGTTTGTGCATTTTCTTTGTCCCACATCGGAAATAACCAAGGAAAAAAGCAAGTATAAAAGTAGAGGTTTTGCACATGGGCTAGGCCCTCAGGGGGCAGGTGAATTTTGTGGTTTGTGGGGGGCTATGCACATTGAACCATACTATGCCAAAAACCACACACGCGCGCGCCCGCCCGCCGAGCCGCGCCGTCGCCGTCGCCTGTGAGTATACTTGCGCACATTCCTTTTGCTCCAACGGACACTGAAAGTGTACTTGCACCAACGGTCTTTTGTTTTAAACGTCCAGAGAAGCGTCTGTTCGGATGGTCGCATCAGTTGGGTTTAAACCCAACGGACCTAACCCAATTCAAAACGGTGCATTAAGCACCTAATCAAGTCTATATATAGATCTGATTAATCCGTTTTAAATAGATTCGAAAATCTCTCTAAACTTTACTAAAGCTCTGGACTCTGGTTTGATTTTCTGTTCTTTCTGACTCACTGAGTCACTGCATCTCGAGTTTGCGGTATACTTGCTGGTTCGAGCCCTGTACGGCGAGTGCACAGCCGGGACTAGGGTGATAGTCGTTGTATCCTGGAGGCCAACTGTCCGTGACTCCTGTTGCATTTGGAAAGCGGTCCAAGGAGGGCAGATTTGGTTTCAAGCCCAGTGACTCGTCACGCCTCGACTCAGTGTTCTTCAAATCAATAAGTTCTTTACATTCCTTTTAATTTTATTTTTTAATATCTGTCAGTTGTTTTCAACCTCTTATTACAACAATCTTGAAACCAAATTCAAGTTGAAAACAACAGACAGATTTTATTTCTGTGATCTTCTGTTGTCTGTTCCAATTTCAACTCAGAGCAGATTACAGTTCCTCTTGTGCTGTCTGTTCCAAACTTAATTCGGAACAGAATTTTACTCATTTCTCTTCAAACCAAAGTGAAGCACACATGGCTACTATCACAGTTAATCCTACTACTGAACTGTCCAAGATTGAACCCTTCTCTGGACAGAATTATAAACGATGGAAACAGAAAATCTCTTTTGCTTTACAAACCTTAAAAGTCTTTTACATCTTGTCTGATACATTTATAGTTGACCCAGCCAACCAAACTGAAGTTCAAGATGCCAATAATTGCAAACATTACATTCTGAATACCTTGTCAAATGAACTGTATGATGTTTATGTTTTGTATGATTCTGCGAAAGAGATATGGAATGCACTTCAGAAGAAGTATGTTCTTGAAGACGCTGGATCTAAAAAACATGCAATATCGAACTTCCTTCACTTCAATATGACAGATGATAAACCTGTTACAAATCAAATTCATGATTATCAAAATCTGACTCATGAATTAACAATTGAAGGAATAAAGTTAGACGAGGTATTTCTTTCTGGAGCGTTAATTGAGAAATTACCTCCTTCTTGGAAAGATTACAAAAATAAAATGAAACACAAAAAGAATGGCGTCTCTTTGGAAAATACAATTGTACACATACGTATAGAGGAGGCAAATAGGATCAGAGATCAAATTGGTGATGCCAATGAGTCTGTTTCAAAGGCTAACCTAATCGAATCAGGTCAGGAAAAGAAGGACAAAAGTAAAATACAATGTCACAATTGTAAAAAGTTTGGACACTATGCTAATGAGTGTCGGCTGAAAAAGAAGCCAAACAAACAGTTCAAAAAGAAAGGCAATTGTTATTTTTGTGGAAAACCAGGACATTATGCAAACGTATGTAGGCTGAAGAAAAAGAACAATAAGCCACAAGTTAATCTTGCTGAAACAGAAGCTGATACGGTTGTTGCGGTTCTGACCGAAGTCTTCCTTGTACACAACCTGGAATGGATACTGGATACCGGGGCAACTCGGCATGTTTGTAAGGACCGTAGCATGTTTACCTCTTATCAAGAAATAAGGGATGATGAACAAGTCTTCATGGGAAATGCTCGGACCTCTCCGGTTGCTGGAAAAGGAAAGATAGTTCTGAAGCTTACGTCGGGAAAGACGTTAATGTTGAACAATGTCCTACATGTACCTGATATTCGACGAAACTTGATCTCTGGTTCGCTCCTCAACAAGGCTGGTGTTAAACTTGTATTTGATTCAGACAAGCTTGTAATGACTACGAATGGTACCTTCATTGGGAAGGGTTATTGTAATGATGGTCTTTATATTGTAAACGTTGATAATAATAAGATGTCATCCAGTTCTGCTTATATTGTTGAGTCTACTTCTTTGTGGCATAGTAGATTAGGTCATGTTAATGTAGCATCTATAAAAAGAATGAATAGGTTAGGTTTATTACCTAATATATCAGAAGAAAATATAGAAAAAATGTGAGGTTTGTGTAGAATCAAAATTCCATAAGAAACCTTTCAAATCTATAGTTAGAAATTCTGAATTACTAGAGTTAATTCATAGTGATTTAGGTGATTTCAAAAATCACATGTCTAGAGGTGGTAAAAGATATTATATAACTTTTGTAGATGATTGTTCTAGGTATACCATAATTTACCTTCTTAGAAATAAAGATGATGCATTTGAAGCCTTTATCAAATACAAGACTGAAGTTGAAAACCAACTAAGTAGAAAAATTAAAAGGCTTAGATCAGACAGAGGTGGAGAATATATGTCAACACAGTTTAAGGAGTTTTGTGAAAAATATGGCATAGTTCATGAAACCACTGCACCTTATACACCAGAACAAAATGGAATAGCAGAACGTAAGAATAGAACTCTAAAAGATATGATGAACGCAATGTTAAATAGTTCAGGTTTGCCTCTCAACATGTGGGGGGAAGCTATCCTATCAGCCTGTTATGTCCAAAATAGAATACCTCACAAGGTGTCTGGAAAGACACCATATGAACAATGGAAAGGTCATACTCCTAGTTACAAATATCTAAAAGTATGGGGGTGTCTTGCTAAGGTAGGATTACCTGAAAACAAGAAAACCAAGATAGGTCCAAAAACATCAGACTGTATCTTTATAGGTTATGCATAACATAGTGCTGCATATAGATTCCTGGTTCTAAATTCAAAGAATAATGTTTTAGATCCAAACACTATTATAGAAGCCAGGGACGCAGAGTTTTTTGAACATGTATTTCCTTTTAAATCATGTTTGGAAGGAACAAAAGATGATAATACTTTGGATATGAACTTAACTAGTAGAACTATAGAAACTACTAATGAAATAGCGGAAGAACCTAATGCTTCTAATGAAATAAATCAAGAACTAAGAAGAAGTAAAAGGGTTAGAAAAGAAACTAATATGGGAGATGGGTTTTTTACATTCCTATTAGAAGATGACCCTGTAACATACTCAGAAGCTATAAATTCTTCAGACGCTACCTTTTGGAAGGAAGCTATAAAAGATGAATTACATTCACTAATATCTAATAACACATGGGAACTAGTAGATCTTCCTCCTGGAAGCAAACCTATAGGCTGTAAATGGGTTTTTAAAAAGAAACTTAGACCTGATGGAACTATAGATAAGTTCAAAGCCAGGTTAGTAGCTAAGGGTTTTAGACAGAAGGAAGGATATGATTATTTTGACACATATTCACCTGTAACCAGAATTACATCAATTAGAGTATTAATAGCTATTGCATCTATTTATAAGTTAGTGGTTCACCAAATGGATGTTAAGACAGCATTTCTAAACGGTGAGTTAGAAGAAGAAATCTATATGGAACAACCTGAGGGATATAAAATCATAGGACAAGAAAACAAAGTATGTAAACTTGTTAAGTCCTTGTATGGTTTAAAACAAGCCCCTAAACAGTGGAATGAAAAGTTTGATAATGTCTTAAAATCAAATGGTTATATTGTAAATGGTGTAGATAGATGTGTTTACAGTAAATTTTCTGATAATGAAGGTGTCATTATATGTCTATATGTAGATGATATGCTAATCTTTGGAACTAACGTAAAACTTGTGAATAATACTAAACAACTCCTGTCTTCTAATTTTGATATGAAAGATTTAGGAGAAGCAAGTATGATCGTAGGTATTCAGGTAATCAGGAAAGATGATAATATTACATTATCTCAGTCACATTATGTTGAAAAGATATTAAAGAAGTCTGAACACTTCGATTGCTTACCTGCCAGTACACCATATGATCATTCTGTGCAACTCAAGAAGAATACAGGAAGTAGTATATCTCAACATGCTTATTCTCAAGTAATAGGTAGTTTAATGTATCTGATGAACTGTACAAGACCAGATATTGCTTTTGCTGTAAATAGACTGAGTAGATATACACATAACCCTAGTTATGATCACTGGAATGCTTTAAACAGAATATTAAGATATTTAAAAGGTACTGCTACATATGGTATATGTTATACAGGTTATCCACCAGTATTAGAAGGATATACTGATGCCAATTGGATAACTGACTCTGATGAAACTAAATCCACAAGTGGATATGTATTCACAATTGGTGGAGGAGCAGTATCTTGGAAATCTACAAAACAAACGTGCATTGCTAGATCGACAATGGAGTCGAAATTCATTGCATTAGAAAAAGTAGGTTCAGAAGCTGAGTGGCTAAGAAATCTCTTGGCAGATATACCTATTTGGCCAAAGCCTGTATCGACTGTATCTATTCATTGTGATTGCCAGGCAGCTATAGCCAGGGCTAATAGTAAGATCTACAATGGTAAAAGTAGACATATCAGACTTCGACATAATATTGTTAGACACCTGCTGACTGATGGTGTTATTACTATTGATTTCGTACGATCGGAAAAGAATCTGGCAGATCCTCTAACCAAAGGACTATCTAAAGGGTTAGTCATAGAAACATCGAAGGGAATGGGGTTGAGCCTAACATTATGAGCTACCAGTGTCGGCAACCCAACCTATACAAGTGGAGATCCCATGCGATAGGTTCAATGGGTAAACAACAAGACACTAGGAGACTGGGAAGCACTGCAGTGAGTTACCCCTTCCTGAGATGTACGCAGTGCAAACAGCAATGTTTGGGAGGATGAGTCTGAACTCTTAATGAATCCATAACCAAGATTGGTGGTGTATCCTTTTGCTGTGTACACTTGATGGAATTCACCTATATGAGTGTGGAAGTTGAGGCCGCTTCCTATGAGATATTAGGCTATTCTCTAAAGCGCTCATGAAAATCCAGGTAAAGGTGCATGGCCGAAACGCACCAAACCGCAGAACCAGCAGTATCGGAATAGTTGTGTGAGTGGCATGTATGGCCGTTTACGTTAAAGGGTTAGGTTAAAGACCGATAGTCACCTAATTCCTGTAAACCTGTCTTGCTTACTCTAAATGTTGATTAAAGTCCGATAGACATCAACACTATTACACAACTGTTCTACTCTAAACTCGAAATGTTTTGAAATTTGAAACATGTGGGGGATTGTTGTATTTTAAAAAAGGAATTTTAAAATATTTATTTCAAATTTTCTTTTGAAAATGGTTTCCCTCCACAAGTTTGTTTTTGAAGTTTGTGCATTTTCTTTGTCCCACATCGGAAATAACCAAGGAAAAAAGCAAGTATAAAAGTAGAGGTTTTGCTCATGGGCTAGGCCCTCAGGGGGCAGGTGAATTTTGTGGTTTGTGGGGGGCTATGCACATTGAACCATACTATGCCAAAAACCACACACGCGCGCGCGCGCGCCCGCCCGCCCGCCAGCGGAGCCGCGCCGCGCCGTCGCCGGTGCCGGTGCCGGTGCCGGTGCCGGTGCCGGGCCGGGATCGGGTCCGGGTCTGGGTCTGGGTCTACTGTGAGTATACTTGCGCACCTTCCTTTTGCTCCAACGGACACTGAAAGTGTACTTGCACCAACGGTCTTTTGTTTTAAACGTCCAGAGAAGCGTCTGTTCGGATGGTCGCATCAGTTGGGTTTAAACCCAACGGACCTAACCCAATTCAAAACGGTGCATTAAGCACCTAATCAAGTCTATATATAGATCTGATTAATCCGTTTTAAATAGATTCGAAAATCTCTCTAAACTTTACTAAAGCTCTGGACTCTGGTTTGATTTTCTGTTCTTTCTGACTCACTGAGTCACTGCATCTCGAGTTTGCGGTATACTTGCTGGTTCGAGCCCTGTACGGCGAGTGCACAGCCGGGACCAGGGTGATAGTCGTTGTATCCTGGAGGCCAACTGTCCGTGACTCCTGTTGCATTTGGAAAGCGGTCCAAGGAGGGCAGATTTGGTTTCAAGCCCAGTGACTCGTCACGCCTCGACTCAGTGTTCTTCAAATCAATAAGTTCTTTACATTCCTTTTAATTTTATTTTTTAATATCTGTCAGTTGTTTTCAACCTCTTATTACAACAATGACAACTTTCAAATGGATGTAGATTTGACGCATCAAAGACAGTAGACAACCTTCAAATGGATATAGATTTGACGCATCAGAGACTGCTGACGTTGTATGCTGGGGTTTGATTGAGCCGCTGCTGTCAAAAATGAGGCCTGCAGAACATGCTCGAAAGAAAGTTCTTGAACGTAAAATTAGCCAAGTTAGGGAACCACCAACCACTGGTTTGTTGGAACCACTTGATCCGTCTCTTTCCAGCACACTTTTGCTTGGACTCATTTGGACAACCTCATGTGGCCCAGCAAATCCCACCACAGAGGTCCATGGTTGCAGGGTCACCACGTCATCTTCCTTTCTAAAATGAAGTTAGTCATCATCATCTTTAAAAGAGACTGCCACATAGATACTTATATTTTTTGTTGAATTTCAAAGAGCAGTTTGCTTTTTAACTCTTTCTTAAAACCCGCTTAAGTTTTCCGCCGTTAGCCAAAAGAACGCTTTCCAATTTATATAGCTAAGTATGAGTTACTGTATTTTTTAAAAGTCATTTTTACCCTTGAAGAAAAGTAGAAAACCTAAAAAAAAACCTCCCTTACCTACGGTCAGGCCCCACCCACATCACTGGTTCCCATGGCAGCATCAGTGGATCCCTAACTGTGCGGTGATCATGATTCATGTAACTTACATCCACGCCCTCCATACGTTTTATCATTTTAGGACATGATCTAAAAAATGAAGCAGATTCATAAATCAAGTGGACCCCATCACAGGAAAGAGTGGCTATTGATTCCCCACCATTAAAACATTCTTAACGGCTACCCAAATGTTTATTTGCATCTAAGGTCACAAAGACTGGTTGAAAGGTTCACACAAATATCAGATTAATAAAATAAAAATTGTGGCCCATTAGAAGTTTTCAATCACCACTGTTTCCTTGTGATATGGTCCAACTGAGATATGGATCTGATTCGTTTTTGGGATCATGCCCTAAAGATGAGCTGTCAAAACGGTTGGAAGGCGTGAATGTAAGGAATATACATCAAGGTGGGCTCACATTGAGGGGTCCCTACCAGAAGCCGCACCCTGGGAAGCGGATTATGTGCTGAGTAACTCATAACCATTAGCATACTGAGTAAACCATGTAAGGCCCACCATGATTTATTTATTTTATCCACTCGGACCATCCATTTTAACAGATAATGTTACGACTTTATCCAAAAATATGAAGCATAACCAAAGCTCAAGAAGTGGACCATACCACAAGAAACATTGTGAATTGAATCTCTATCATTGAATTTTTCTCGGAGGCCATAGAAGTTTTGGATCAAGCTGATATTTGTGTTTTACCTTCATCCATGTCTTTGTGATCTTACGAAGGGTTGTATGAAAAATAAACATCACTGTCAGCCCTAGGAAGGTTTCAACGGTGGAAATCATTATTCACATATGACCCGCTTGAGCTTTGGATAGGCTTCAATTTTGGGCTTAACCCCTAAAATGAGCAGGAAAAATTGATGGACAGTGTGGATAAACCACATACATTCCTAGTAGGCCCAACTGAGTTTACTTGGTAAGACAAAAGCACACCAAGCCGTGTAACTCGGTACACAATCGCATTTTGTGCCCTGATTCCGGAAGCGGATTTTCTGCCGGGAAGTTCCTAGAAGTTAGGCGAGGTCCATTGTGATGTCTGAGAATAATCCAGCCCACCCACCCTTTTTGGGAGCTCATTTTAGGATATGGGACAAAAAACTAGCCAGGTCAAGGACTCAAGTGGACCACACGAGAGGGAAAACTTGGAAAGGAAATGTCCACCATTGAAACCTTCCTGGGCTCCACTTGATGTTTATATGCCATCCAAACAGTTTATAAGGTCATTCCCATTGGTATGAACTTAAATTAAAAAAAAAAAAAAAAAAAAAAAATCGTCTTGATACAAAATTTTTGTCGCCATGCAAATATTTCATAGGTGGTTGTTCAATCCCATTGTTTTTGCTCAAGTCTTGGATCAGGATCAATTTTTGTCCCCTATCCTAAAATGAACTTGCAAAATGAATGAATGGGGTGGATTTCTTACAAAGATCGCAGTGGGTGCCCGCCTACCTTCGGTGTAGGAAATCCTTTACTAAGAAAATCAGGGCGCCTCCTTTCCCTACGGGGTTTTGAAAGCTGTAGCCCCTTATGCACATATAGTACATCCATACGGTTCATCAATTTGTTGAGGTCATTTTGGGGGGCATGGGCCTTAACACGAGGCAAATCCAAATCTCAAGTGGACCATACCATAAAAAACGTGAGGGATTGAACACTTACCCTTAATAGCTTCTTAGGGGCCAAACACGTTAGATGAAAAAAGAGAAAAAAAAGAAAAGAAAAAGGAATTACAGTGGGCCCTTTAATTTAGGTCCACATCACCTAATGAAGAAGTTGGATGGACAAAAAAAAAAAAAAATCACAGTAGGCCCAAGCGTTTTTTACTATGGGATTTAATTGTCACTGTTAACTTTCGTGGGGCCCTCCTTAAATATAAATAATTTTTAGTTTTGAGCTCATGACCTTTAATCTTGATCTACAAAGGATGGATGATGTGGATCAAACAAATGAATCATTGTGGGGCCACAACATAGTCCACCTTTGGGGTAAAATCCACCACCTTTGCAGAAGTAGCAGAGGGTATACTTGTTTTTTTCTTAATATAATAGACGGAATTAGGCGACGTATCGGTTAGTCAAAGTCATAGTAAGTGGTTTTTTAGGAAAGAGCCTCAATCAAATATAGGCATTTGTAAGGCATTGTCTCTTTTGAAAATGAAGTTTGCCCTTGGCAAAAATAGAAAATCTTTAAGGCAGAGTGTGATGGATCATACACAGGCACTAATAAATTACTTTGAATTTGCATTAAGTGGCGTATATGTAATTCAAACTGTATCAACCAATACACACAAAAATACTCACATGGGAAACTGGTTCTCACGAGCTACTTCATGAGAACTTTTAACACTTGATGTGGGCACAAAATCTGGATGGATCATTAGATGAGCTATCTTATGAAACCCCAAGCTAATTTTTTGGTGTGATCCAAAATTTTGGTAAGCCATAACAAAATGAGAGGTAAATTAAGGATGGGGAGGTTTTCACTTTGCTATGGCACAATAAATTTTTTTTTAATGAAGCCAAAATTTTAAGCATGAGAGTTTCATGAGATGACTTATCTAAGTGAACCGGCTGGATTTTATGCCCGAATCACATGTCAAAGTTATCATGAAGTTACCGTGCGAACCAATTTCATGAGAGTATTTTTGTGTGTAGTCATGTGCTTTGTTGGGACTGTGAATGTAATTTTGTAGTCATGTACTCTTATTTGATTATCTTACTATTCAATTTGTGGACATTTATTGGACAGTTAAAAATAAAAATACCTAATAATCTCACTTCAACAAACAAGCATTACAAATCAGAGGTCAGGATTGTGAAAGCAATCTAAGTTTTTAGACGGCCAAATAAAAAGAACGACTTCCACAATTTATCTGGTTTCATTTGAGTTAATGTATGCCAGGTGTATCATTTTTTAGTGCCTGTTTATCAAGTGTCATATGCAGCCGGATCATCAAATAACCCTTGCCAGAATACGTCCCTAGGTGTGGTATGTACTATGCGTTAGTACATCATCTGTGGAATCTATTGTCGTGTTTCAATGATCTGAACCGTTTATCAGATTGTCCTCATCTTGGACGGTAGAATTTAAAAAAAAAAAACTTTTAGATTGGCATGTTTCAAATCTTTGATGGTTTAACTCTTTTCCTTTTAATATTTAAAAATCCTCGTCACTTTTGAATAATCAATGGGTTGAAATATCTCATCAATTCGACAGTTTTATTGGGTATCTACTATCCATGGCGAGGCCCATCATATGAACGGTTTCGGTCATTGAAAGGGATAGAATTTCTGATGTGTGCTATTGCTATATACGCCAGGATGTATTCTAGAACCAAATGATCTTTAATTGGGCATGTTTATATGTTAGATTTACACAATTTTATGAAATGGTAGTGACTCGCTCCATTCAAATTGCGAGTCCCACTGTGGATAGAGCATATCTACAAGATTATACTGATCAAGCAATTCTAACCGTTCAATTAATAGCTATCAATAAATGGTTAGGATTAAAATAGTGAGTGGTCGAAATTCAAAGGAAGAAATCAGATAATATTATGTCGGCAATAGGCTCCAGCCAATACAAACGTTTGTAGGGTAGCCTTAAGGTAAATGAGGCCCACAGTGATGTTTTAATGACATCTAATCCGTCCAACATGTTCGTGTCCTAATGTTGCCGTTGGTACCCCGTGCGATAACAAAACTCAGGTGGGCCACAATACGTATTTTAGAAGTTTCAGTCATGATTTTACGTGGTGTGGCCCACCTGAATTTTGGATCGACCGGAGTTTTGGAATATAAGGAGACCAATAGGTGATTAAGATGATGGATGGATTGGATGTCATGAAATAAATTACAGTGTACCCCACAAGTTGATTTGTATATAATCACATTATCCCAGAAACGTTTGTATGGGATCCTGCCTCTTTTCTCAATGCAATATGTTTAGGTTATGCTCCGTCCACAGTTGGGTCAGTGATTTGGACTGTCTAGATTATTGCCGTACAACTATGCCACGTGTGAGTGATCTGGCCGTTCGTCATGCAGTTCACATGGTGAATAAACCCTGCACTAAAAGTAATATTGGTCCGTTGATCATGCAAATCACATGCAGTTGTATGACCTCATCTTCTCCTTAGATCTTAGGTCTTAGGAATCCGACAAATCAAAAGTCAGGTCGACCATACAACAGGGAACGGTTGGGATGGGGATGCTCACCATGAAAAATCTCCTAGACTCCTAGATTGTATTTGGGGCCCACTTTCTTTTGTACATTCCATCTAACCCATTCAGAAGATGCATCGACAAGGAGAAATGCATATGCAAAAATAGAGCCACTCCAAAACTCAAGTGGGCCACAACCCTTGATTTTAGACGTTTTATGCATGATATTACATGATGTGGTCCACATGAGTTTTCTATCAACCGGAGTTTTTGGATCCAAGGAGACTAGGATAGGCTGCACATGATGGACGGATTGGATGTCATGTAAACATCACAGTGGATCCCCTATACGGCTATACCCCTCTCTTTTCTACAAGTGTAGAAAGTTCGGATTTTTTCGGGTTCCACGTGAACGGTTAGTTTTTGAAATTCATAGGCGGTGCTTAAGTAACCATGGCCCACTCACAAAACGATGGATCGCATCACTTGAGATAGGATATACAATGCTCCCTCAAAAACTTCTACGCTGTCCATGCTATGATCCAGACCATTGATATGATGGGGCCCACCGTGATCAGTCACGCGAGTGAAACTCTCCCGAATGGAAAATCCTAACCCTTCAATTGGTGACCAAGAAAAATACAGCAACATTCCACATTCAACCACTAATAAAAGGTGTAACGTTCAACAGGTACAGCTTGCTGTCGTATATAGGATTCCCTACAATCAAGATCCAAACCGTTGATGCGACTGGGCGTGGAATGGATGAAGCCTGGATGTTGTTCCAAAATGAAAACTTCTGACCCTAGAGCAATGGCCTGTAGTTAGACCTTAAAGCCATAAAATAGAGCAACGATTCATCACAAATCAACCGAAGATAGATTTATGATTTAAAAAGGTTAACATTTCAGGAGTAGATATTTTTTGGGTCACGTCCAATCTGATGTTAGGTCCATCAGATTAACGGTCTGGATTGTCGGTTCATGCTCCCAGATGTACTCAACCTGCGTGTTGAGAAACTATACATTTCTTGCCTGCTAGATATTTAGGTGCGTGGGGCATCGTGCATCCATGGTGGGGCCCACCGTACCAATGATTTGGGGATGTCTGAATAATGAATGGCACGTGTACAAACTGAAAACCCGAGCAAACTAGAGATATTTTTTGGGTCGAGGATCGTATGCCACGTCCCCAATTGTGTTGGCCCAAGCGACGACATTGAGTAACCAATCGTTCCACATGTCAAATCATACTTTCGAAGTGTGCCAGATCAAGACAACGAGATCCGTCCATTGGGAACTCTTTAAGTTTAACGGGTGAAATTTATCTAATGGTCCTGATCAGAGATGGGACCCAAGATCCTAAGGCAAATATTTATCACTGACGAAGGATCTAGCGTCTTGAGTACTCATTCATTGTTGTGCTTGAATCTCATCAATGGACGACCATGATTGGATGGAGACTAGATCTGGGGCCCATCATAAGACGTGGGATATAAAAAAATCAAAGCTGATGGACCCCACTTCTCGTTACTTCATCATTTGCACTATGTCAACTTTAGAAAAGGTAACGGCGCATGCACTAAAAAATTCCCCACTTGAGCTGGACATCATCATCTGGCGGTCATTAGAAGAATCCAACCGTTTATCTTGATTGATGGCACTAGGTCATTATGGATACCTATCAATGACGTACAGAGGCTATAGCAAGGGGTGGGCCATAGAAAAGATTGATCCATCCCTAATCCAATTCATTTATAAAGAGTCATGATCCTCTATTTTCTGCAAACATAAAATTCCTGTTTGCAGTTCTCATCACACTGAAGTTACAAATTGAGATTTTTTGTTTGCAGCAAACCAGCAAACAGAGGATCCAAGCTCATTTATAAAATGAATTTGGAATTTGGTCTAGCTCAACGCACGTTAGCACTGACTGCATTAAATGCAGCAGTGCTGACAACATCAAAGCTGAGCTGGACCAATCAGTGATGGACAAACAGAAAAATCCTATTGAAGACAAACAAACGATCCAGATTCTTATAAAATTGGTTGAATTTCAACTAAAGTCATTAATAAATAGTTCAACCTAACTAATTGGACTATTTATTTATTTTTAACAGTGTAACTTATTTATTTAATTAAAAATATAAAAACAAATTAAAAATAAGAAACACTGTCAACTGCATATTACTACTCTTTATTAGATTAAACCCTTACTATAACCAAATCACAACCATCTTAATAAAATTTAGGGTTTTCTTAAAGAATATAATAAGAAATATTGCTTAAACAAAACTAAGTTGTATCTCCAACTAATTGTATGTGAGGCCCGCCATGTTGTTTGTACAACATCCAAACCTATCTAAGATATTCCGACCATGAAAATGTGATGCCCAAAAAATCATGCTTATCCAACTATCAGATGGGCCGCACGGTAGTAAACAATAAACAAACACCCAAAAACCTCTACATTCATATGGGTCTCATCTAATTGTTGAATCAACTTGATTTTTGGGGTATCTCATTTTCATTGTGGGGCACCACGATGGAAGGATGGGATTGAATGCAGATATTATGATTGAGTACCACACACTATCTAGTTGTCTATAAGCATTTCTCTCTATTCATGGCCTCTTGGGTTTGGCCTAGCAAACCTAAGCCCAATCCATTTGATTTTGGGCTAACACAACACACAATCCAAACTCAACCAATTTAATTTTGAGTTAACAAAACACAATCCAAACCTAACCCATATGAGAAATGGGTCAACCCATACCCTCCCTAACTCCTTTAGTTGTGTCTGAGTCAGGTTGGTCCACTGGGTCAAGTCTCACCACCACTCATTCCAACATGTATCTTAGGGCTCTATCAAAGAACTCAAGCTTGATCCTTTCATTCATTTCTCTCAAATCAATGAGAAAATTAGGTGGAGCAAACTAGCGATGGACAGTTGCAAACTGATGATGAAAGTGACCACCATCAAATCCAAGTTGGAGAAGAAAAACAACAAGAAGGCAGCGTGGAAACTAATCATGGCTAAATGCAATCATGTGTCATATACATCATTTGAGCCAATGGTGATCGTAAGTTGTGGTGGGCCAGTGTATTTTGCAGGCATAACATTCGAGTAGCAACTACAAAGGGAGCGGTTGAGATCACACCTGGGACATCATCAAATATATTCTTAGAATAGGGGAGGATCTTGTTTCATCAATGGTCATGTCACAGTGATTTTATCATATTGCATCCTTGTCATGATGTTTCCATAGTTGAAATTTTACACGTCTATCACTTTGATGTGCCATGATTCCCTAAGCTCATCAACCTTAAAGATAGGATAAGGAGGCAAGATGCCTTATAATTATCATTGCCTGCTGGCATTAGATGCAATTATGTGGGTGGAGTACATAAAGCAATGATTCTTCGATTGAGGTTATGCAATGGCCATGCACCTTAGATTACTGCTTACTTATTTCTAACTTGAAGATTAATTAATTAAATTATTGGATCAATGCCTACTTTGATATTGTTTGGCTTGAAAATCGATCATTGGTACATGTATTTGGTGTCGGGCATGCTTGTAGCTTGATTCGAATTGAACACCTATGACCCCAAGCATATCAAGATACGCAAAGGGATCGTGAGCGGTTATCTATAATTAAGAACTAAAGCAATTTGGTTATCTATTCAGTCACCTATAAATGAAATCAAGTGATTTGTGAAGGGGATGGCTCGTCCTTCTAATGAGTTAGTTTTGCCTTTGGTTGAGAAGACTTTTTATAACTGTAATAGTAAAGATAATTTGATCCATGCAAAATGAAAGTAGAAGGAACCAATTACATTAATTGAAATAAAAATAAAAACTTACAAAAGTATCCCTCGACTACCTGACATCTCTAATGTAGATGACAATGCTCTAGATCTAAATCTTCCTTGGTCCAATAACTTGGGTATAAGCGAGTGGAATCATACTACTAGAAAAGAAAAAAAAGAAGTCTTCATTGCAATCCAATGCTTGGAGTAGATTGAAGGGAATTGCATTACTCCTAATAGGTAAGTTTAATGTAGTCGCGTAATTGGACAGGACTACACTACTCCTATGCCAAAGCCAGTCCTGCGTAGCAGTATAAACAGATTACCTTAGTCTAAGATAAGCGAAGATAAGATTGTTGAGGATTCTTCTTATTTGGTTAAAATAAATAAATGCATTTGAATTTTGAAAATCAAATAAGAAATTAAAATTTTGGTTTCCCTCCAAAGTTATTTTGAAAAAGTGTGAAAATTTTGTTTTTCTTTTCTCCTATATTGCCTCGTCATGGGAACTTTTTGTGGTTTATAAACATTGTTGTGGATAGCTTACTTGAAGAAAAAAATGGAGAGAGAGGTTAGGTTGTATTCCACATTGGAACAAAAGCCCATGCGCGATTCGAAAATGGCCAACCATTCAGTAATCCAAACAGTCAGATTAAGGATCCAATGGTTTGTAACCCCTAGATTAATGACCAACGTTTCGAAACATTTTTACAATATTTTGATCTTTGATGGCCTCAGGTGTAATGGTCCACTTGCTTTATCTATATAAACTGGACCCTCCAAGTCTAAAGCATCAGAAATCCAATAGATTTCCTCTACAAGGACACAAAATTTCTCTCCTTTTCTTTTAACTAAAACAAGTTAGTAACATATTGAGTACTTGAACTCATTGAGTTCTAAGTTTGAATACTCATTGAGTCTGCTAAAGACAGTGACTACATTAGCTGATTTCCAAAGGTGGTTCCTTCCTGATTGCTGCACACGGGACTAAGCAAGATTTGTTGTAAACTGAAAGAAATTCACCAGCAACCTTCCAGCGATCTCTAATCTCAAAAGAGGGGGCGAATCATGCTTTAAGGAAATCGTATCTAATACATGCTTCAACCTGATTCTGATTAATTTTCTAGTTTGTTTTTCGGTATTAAAATCCTAATTTCAGAATTTTTCCAACAAATAAAGATAAGATAAAATGAAACGATGGAAAGGTGGCACTATAGATTTGATTTGTGTTGGGTTGGGTTGGTGACGACTCAAAGCTCTTCGATGTTTCTCCTATTTATAAGATTTTGAAGCAGTAACTGGAAAGAGATCTTCATAGCCACTTCTCATATCTGTCGATGTAGAAATAACTATCTGGGCCGGAGATAGTTGTGGCTTACCAAACAATGTTACATATGCTAGTAATTTGTTGTGGGTTGGTCATTGGTTGCATGCACGTTCTGCTCTTATTATATGGACAGGGGTCTCTTTCGAGATGCCTCGTGCTAGTGATAACCATCCCTTTCTCTGCACGAACATGCGTAATGCACCATGAAACTTAACTAACTTAGTGTGGGTGTTATTCTACTCCTCGAATATTTTTTTGTTGTAAAGGCTTCTACAATATATTAGAGTGCATCGGCCAAATTCTTCACTTGTTGCAACCATGTTTTGGTTGATACCCTTTTTTTTTATATCATAAAGCCACTATGTTGAATAGTTGGCTTTCCTCCATGAGTGGGATATGTGACAAGTGTATTATTGTTATAGCCAGCTTGGCTTATCGTTTTTAGGTTACTGATGAGTTTACAGATTCTGATCACATTCATCCATTAAAGCAATCAAAAGACCCTTCGTTTGTCTCTTGTTGAGATTTTGCTACCATGTGGCATCATTTGAGTCATTAGGCGTAAACAAATCTTGATTAATATCTAAGTCATATTTTTATGGATTTAATTCTTCATGTAAACGAATGGTTAATCTGAAAGTCTTATAAGATCTATAAGGAAAATCACTTCCATAGTATATCCCCGATAATCATATTAGGAGATGATTCAAAATTTTCATTTTAACAATTAAACACATTTCCTAAATGTTGATTAATGCTGATAAGATGTCCAATTGTCCAAATTATCGTCTTCTATGAAAATAATGATTTTTCTATTATTTTGCATGTATAAAATTATTTATATTATAATTATAAATTATAAAAATCTCATTTTTTAACAAAATTAAGGAATTTAAAAAGTATGCCCTTTTATTTGTATGAGAAATTGATTCTCCTAACGAAGAAAAGTATAAGATAGAGTACGGTTTCTTTTGAATAAGTGGAATCCAAAAAGTATATTTGAAATGGAAACCATTATATTTTACAAAAAATATTGTCTATTATATTTTCTCTCACCAGGGATTATGTGGAATGTAGTGACATTGGTGCTCGGAGGTGGAGCTATGGAATTTGCAATTGAATTAGTACTGTAAATCTTTGCATTTGTCTATCATAACCACCAAAATCCTACAAATCTATTCTAAAAAACTAAAAGTTAAATTAATTTTGGGCCTTAGACATATTAATAAAATGATGAGAACATTAGTTCATCTAACTAATCCTTACTTATTGATACCCGGAAGAATGGTTAACCTATAAAAAAAGAGCCCACTAATCCATTTAGCATACTTATTACACTTGCTTTCTAGGCAATGCTCCATCTAAAGTGGAGCCCACAAATTTGGAAATTTTGACTTGAAGTACTTGTATTCACGTGCACGTACAAGTGGATGTATGCGTGCACATGGTTCATGGGCCATCACACTAGAAGAAAAGCTTTGTTGGTACGTGAGATTTGACCCTGATGTGATGCTAAAGTGACTTGGGGTGGGTCGGTAAGTGGAAAGGCAGAGTAATAACTCAATTTTTTAAAATTTTGATGCCAAATTTATTTTGAATGCGTAATCCAAGCATCTTTTCTGTTACACAGAAACAATTAAGCATGAAGATGAATCCCACCGGAGATCTAAATTCTCAACTACAAGGAAGAGAACACTATATAAAATGTGAGATTTCTAGATTTGGTGAATTAGAGTTTTTAAGAAAGAATGAATTTTTCTAAGAGAGAGAGAGAGAAGTGCTTCAAACTAAAGTCTTACATCTATATTTATAAATCTTCAACTTAGAAAAAGTTCAATTAAAGACTTATTCTAGCATACTTTTAAGTTATTGTCATAATGAAGTATAAAGAATGAGAGTGCAAATTGCCTATGTTGAAGGCACAAAAAAATTCACTGCCATCTATTTTTATTGGTCCATATCATCACTAATTGACATCAGCTCACAAAGAAGCCAATTTTTCCCATCATATATGGATTGCGTGCTACACAACCCCACTTTTATCATGTGGAATTTCTCTAGGCCTCAACATGATCTATCTGTTAGATCCACACCGTCCATCAATTTTTTTAGATTAATCTAAAGCATAAGACAAAGAATGAGGCACATCCAAAGCTCAAGTGGACCACACAATAAAAAGCATGGGACTAAACGAGTAACGTTGAAACCTTCCTATGGTACACTGTGAGGTTTATTTGCCATCTAACTTCTTCATAAGGTCACTTAAACCTTGATGAAGGGAAAACACAAACATCATCTTGATCAGAGTTATCTGTGGCCCTAAGAAGCTTTCAATGGTAGGCGTTCAATTCCCACTCTTTCTTGTCATGTGGCCCACTTGAGCCTTAGATCTGACTCATTTTCAACTTCGTGACTAAAAGGTATGAAACAAAATAGATGGACGGTGTGGATCTAATAAATACATCATGATGGGCCCCATAGAAGTTCCACATTTTAACCATTCCAATTTTCTTCTCTCCAAGCAAGCATAGGAATTTCTTGATGTGGGAAATTTATGCGGGGCACCCATGATGATTTATTTATGAGATCCACACCATTCATATATTTTTCATATCTTTCTAGGTTATAAGCCTAAAAACAAGGCAGATCCAAAGCTCAAGTGGAACACATCATAAGAGACAGTGGAATTGATGCTACCTTTGAAAACTTCTTAGGGTCATAGACGCTCTGATCAAGCAGATATTTGTGTTGTACCTTTATCCAGGTTAGGTATGGGTGGCCTTATGAACAGGTTAGATGTCAGATAAGCCTCATGCTTGGCCTTAGGAAGGTTTCAATCACACTTTGTGTAATCCCCATTGATTTCTTTGGTGTGGTTCACTTGAGCTTTGGATGTACCTCATTTTTGGAATCATGCTCTCAACCTATTTGGAAAAATTGATAGACGGTGTGGATGTAATACAAAGGCCATGGTAGGGGGCGGTGAAGTTTCATACATTAAAAGTTGTGCTATGTAGCACGCAATGTATTGGGAAAATGACGTGGGTGAATGAGAAGCGTTGGCACTAGAATTTCCTATGCTTTCAACACAGACGATCGGCATTCAAAGAATTATCATGTTCTCTTAGAAAATCCAACTTATACCATTTAATTAGGTAGATCTATTGTGAGACCTTTGAGACTAATTCTCCCTGGGGGTTGACATTGTATGAAATCCACAAGTTGATAAAAAAACGATTCTTCCTAATCTCCAACCACTTGTCGTGGAATGTTGATTTTGATCACATTCAATTATGATGCTTTAATCGTAATGCAGATTATTTACTCTTGAAATTGAATGAATTTTATCTTCACAAAATTTATTTATTAAAACCTTTTAAAATATATTTAATATAATAATATAAATATTTTTTAAAAACCTTTTGTAATAAAATCCAATCATCCATTCCATCTGGTGTCTTAGACAACTCTCTCTAGGATCATCACCAGCAAACAGTCATTAATGATCTTCCTCCATCCTATCTTCTTGACCTAATCTTGATTTAACCACTTTCCCAAGGTACTTCTAACCTAGCCCATGCGGTGTGCGTAACCTTGAGAATGTACACTAAAGTAGTATCACCCTTACAAGACCATATAAGAACTAGAGTAGAATTGGATGGTCACCCTTGCATTAAAGTAGTATCTCCCGATCAACCAACAATTAATTCTCATTGTAATATATAGGCTTACACGTTCTCACTAAGTACGGAGTTCGTGCCGGGTTTGTATGAGAACTCAATGTTTATTTCATAAATTAACGTAGAGGTACATCTTACATGTTCATTTTCTATAATATGTTTTTATACTAGTAACTTTACAAAGTAAGATCACCAGGGCTCGCACTACATCTCATCCTACATGCATCTCAACATACATCCCTATTATTCACAATATACATATGCAATTCAAATGCCAATTCAAATATCTATACCCTATGAACTCGAACTTGGAAATATCTCAATCTCATTCATAGACATGTACACGTGTCAACAGTAGTTGGATGAACTGCACAAGTCTAACAGATGGATAAGGTTTTCTACTGTTAAAGAGGAATTTACCTTTTATTCTAAACCGTCCATCACAGTTTAAAGGATTCATAACATGGGGAATGGAGTTTACGCTTCTATCTACCTAGAGTTAGATACTTCAATAATGCTTCAGCTGACCATATATATCACCTAATGACTGGCCATGGAAGTCTTGTCAACCATAATTCAAAAACTAGGCAACTAAACTTGAAGCTCGGTGCTTCAATAATGCTTCAGCTGACCATATCACCTAATGACTGGCCATGGAAGTCTTGTCAACCATAATTCAAAAACTAGGCAACTAAACTTGAAGCTCGGTGAATCAGCTCTATTCGACTGGCTTGGGTCGATTAATAGTTCCAAAACTCAGTTAACTTGAAACTTGACTGAGTCAACTTGACTCGGTGACATTACAAGCCGAGTCTCTTGGAAACTCACTGACAACAATATTCATGGAAACCTTTCTGGTCCACAGAAGTTTTGGATGAGGCTAATATTTGTGTTTCTACTTCATTCAAGCGGGAATAAGCTTATGAATGGTTTGGATGGCATATAAACATTACAGTGGGCCAAGAAGGTTTCAACGGTGGGCAATTTCACCCGCACTATTTCCGCTCATGTGACCCACTTGAGTTTTGTATCTGACTCATTTATGGGCTTATCTCCTAAGGCAGCTGGCGAAGCTAATGGAAAAAAAAAAAGGATTTTTCACAGGAAAGTCATTTCCACTAGATTGAAAGATTTCCTACATATATAGTAGGATCCTAGCCATTCAATATGAGTCATGCAGATAGATGATCAATAAAATAAATACAGAATGGTCCAACTTCCGCTGAAAGGGGCCCAAAATTGGAAGGTGTGATCTTGAAATTTAGGAGACCTTTTAGGTATTGTCTATCCACTGTGGGTCTCATCAAGCCAACGTTTCAGATCCATGATTGTGCATATCTGCGTGTCATTAGATTGAGGACTGTATGTTCTGTCGGACATAGATTATTCATGGGACAATCATAACCTTTGAACTCAACCGTCCACATTCAACTGATGTAGGGCCAATGTTTAGCAAAGCAATCGATGATAAGATGGCCCACAAAGTGAACAGTTGATGTTAAAATGATCCCCCAGATTAGAAGATTTCTGACCGTTGGATCAATGGCCTACGAATAGGTAGGTAGAAAGAAAAAGTAAAGCAACATTTTAAAACAAAGACCACTGATTAGATGGCCGCTGTCGTCCAATCTAGAATATTTTTAGTAGTCCTCAATACATGCTGTGGCGTATCTGATCAACGGTCTAGATCTACTAACTGGATGCATCAGGACACTATTCATGTAATCATGCATCCGTCTATTATCTTTGATGAGAAGATACAGCATGCCAGTGGCATTTGATAGAACTTTTCGGACAGCTAAACTAAATTATTGAAGGGCCCAGATGCACGAAATTTCTAGGAGTTTAGTATGTGTCATCATTTAGACCGTTGAAAATGGAGATCATTAGTGATAGATTGCAACATGAAGGCAGTTTGGTTTGGTTTGGGCCACCTACATCTGTCGTCGTCATCATCGTCAACCACCCATCTTGGGACGTCTTTCATTTGAATGTGAACAGTTGCTGTCTTTTGCTTCTTGATCTTCTATTTTCAGGCCAAAAGTTGAATGGTTTGGATTTTCCTATCACGGATATTATCATGGCACATCCATGCTGGATACGAAATAAGTATAATTTTCTTCATCGGACAGCTGCACATTTTATACAGTTATTATTCACTACGGATTCCTTGTATTTTATAACAATCATGTTTGGCTCGAAATTTAGCTCATTGGTACACGTCTATTGTGCCATGCGTGCTACAGCCTTGCCATGAATGTCTTTGACCCCAAGGGCCGAGATAGCAATAGAGGTTATGGGTGGGCTTTTATCATCCAGAACCCAAGCAGTTCAGCTATCTATTCAGCCACCTGTATGCACAATTAAGTGCTTTGCGTAGGGAGTATCAATCCTTTTAATGAGTTCCTTTTACCTTTTAGGTAGAAGAACTTTTTCTCATAATGATAGCAGTGATATTCCAATTCGTTCAAAGTAAGAATACAAGGAACTTAAATTGTATTAATTGAAATAAAAATAAAAACTTACAAAAAGTATTCATCGACAATTGGCGAACTCAGGCATATACAAAGGAAATTATATTACTAAAAGAGAGAAAAGGTCTTCCTTAAAATTCAATGTTTCACATAGATGGAAGGAAATTATGCTACTCTTAGTCTATGTCGGTTTAGCGTAGCAACATAGATGGATAGAATTACACTACTCCTATGCTATGATTGGTCTAATGTAGTAGTGTAGATGAGTTTTTCTATGCTAAGATAAGATAAAAGATCAGTAGTGGTGTGCTGTGAATTTGATTTGATAAGTGTTCGATTGATGAGGGCCTGTAGTTCCTCGATTTCCTTTCTATTTATAAAATTTGTTGGACAGTTGTATGGAGAGATCTTCTTTGTCATTTCTCCTATTTGTTAACGTGAGATAACCGTCTAGACCTAAAGATAGTCATGGCTTATCAAACAATGCCATGTATGGTCATCGCTTGTCATGGGTTGGCCTTGGTTACGCACACATCCTACCCTCATTATGTGGACGAGAGTTTCTCTTGAGCTGCCACATATTGGTGATGTTATCTGCTTCTCTACACGAATGTGAACAACGTGTCATGATGTTAAGCCAAATTAGCGTAGTCATCATCCTTAAGGGTGTCAATGGGTTGGGCTTGGGCCTGAAAAATCATAATTTTGAATAGGGCTAGCCCGACGGCCCAACCCAAAACAGTGTAAAATTCGGGCCGAAACCTACCTCAGGCCTAACCCATCGGCAACCCTAATCATCCCACTCAAATATTTCTGTCTATAGGAACATGTGAAACATAATAGCACATCAGTCGAACTTATCATTTGATGTGACTGTGACTGTGTTTCAGTCGATATCCAACTTTAGTCATGAGGCTTCCATATATAGTGTTTAGCTAGCCTTACCATGATAGTAGCATATGCAACATCTGTATTTTTATTGTAGTCACTAGGCTTATCCCTTTTGAAATACTCATGATTTTACAAATCTTATCTTGATCTCATTCCCCGTTGAAACAACCAAAGAAATCTTTCTTTTGCCTAGTAGTCTTGAGATTTTTCTATGACGTGGTCTAAATTGCTAGAACTGGCACTATTAGATCAGAAGTAAACAGGTGCAAATGCATATTTTCAAGACCCGCCTATGATTTGACTGGACCATTATGTTGGGAAAATCGGAAGCGGAAGCGTAACGCTGAAATGCGCGAACCAATGCGAGATCAAACGAGTAAACAAGATGCAATCAATCACACACAAGCATTCACCACAAGAGAATCCAAATTTACGTGGAAAAAATCCCTCAACAGGTAAAAAACCACGACACAAAGCGATCCACTAAGAATATCAGAAGATTACAGAGATTGACAGCCCACAAGCAAGGAATAACAGAGAAAATCCCAAGTTCTCTCTCACACACGTACACCTCTCCCCTCTTCCTAATACGATTAGGAAACCTTAGACACCTTAGGATTACATTCTAAGTCGGGTTACAACTCCTTAAACAAGCAAAATAGAACACCTTACGCAGTACTGTGAGCTGCGCAAAAAACCCATGCGCACAACCGACCGGTCGCCCGACCGATCGCACCTTGCACAGATACTGTCTAGAGGAAAAATATCCGACACCGCCTCACCACCGACGGGTCGGAGCCCACTACAGACCGGTCGCCCGACCGGTCTGAGCACTCAAAGCATTGTCCAGCAGCCTTTGTGGGTCTGGGCCACGCGGCCAGACCGGTCACCCGATTGGTCTGAGCACCCAGTTCGCACACGTTTGAAGGCTCTCCAACAATCTCCACCAAGGCTTCAAAAATCGAATCAACACCATCCTCGCAACGCCATCTCATATTCGATCATAGCTCCACCGTTTCTCGTGCCACTGTCGACCCTAACCTTCCAAATTCACGCCCCTTTTCGCTCTTCTCATGTGGCCCTTGGGCACTTGCCACATACTAGCAACCGTGGATCTCGCTGCCGTTCCTGCAATTCCACCGTGAATCGTGCTCCCGATCAACATGTAAAGATGGCCATACCTCCGTCCCTTCATACACACGAGTGCCCCCTTCATCACTTCACAACAACGATCGCGGCCGATAAACACGCACCCTTTCGCCTTGAGTGTTCCAAGAGAAATCATATTCATCTTAATTTTGGGAACGTTCTTCACATCTTCCAGGATTCGTTCAACCCCATCGAACATCCTGATGCGCACAGTACCAATACCTACAACCTTATGAGCGAATCCATCGCCCACAAACTCTGGTTCACCACCATACTCCCTGTATGTCGTGAATGAACTCTGGTCAGGACATACGTGACATGAAGCCCCTGAATTTAGGATCCACTTACTACCATGAGATCCCTTGCCAGAAACAGTCAGAACTTCACACAGATCGCCACCGTCCTCTACGGTATTGGCTCCCTCTCCAGAAGAATTTTTATGCCTCTCTTGCTTCAACTTGGGATTCTGACAATCCTCTCTCATGTGGCCCTCCTAGCTACAATTCCAGCACTTCACCTTAGCCTTCCCTTTGCCCTTGGCCCTAGATCCCGATTTCAAGTATCCTCCATGCTCAGAACTTCTTTCTCTCATAACTAGTGCCTCTGAGGAATAACGGGAAGCTACGTCAGTGCTTTTCTTTCTCATCGCCTTCAACTGAAGGGCTGAGATAACGGTCTTGACGTTTATGGTTTCCCTTCCTGCGCACACAGAGTCCTTAAACGACTCATATGAATCTGGAAGAGAATTCAACAGAATGCATGCTTGATATTCATCCTTCATCGCTTCATCGATCTCCACCAACTTGCAAACCAACCTATTGAACGTGCTCAGGTGATCCTCCACCTCAATTCTTTCAGTCATCCTTAAGGTAAACAACTGCATCAACACATACATGCAATTCTCTAGAGATTTATTGGCATAAACCTTCTCTAGCTTCGCCATCGTTTCAGCCGCAGTCTTCTCCTTCATGACATGATAGAGAACATCATCCGTAAGGTTTAACAGGATTGAGGTTCTAGCTTTCTTGTCGAGCCTCGTCCACTCATCATCTTTCATAGCCTCGAGTCGCTTTCCAAGAGTTTCATCAAGCCCTTGATGAACCAGGAAGGATTCAACATTCACCTTCTATAGCTCAAACTTATTTTTCCCAGAGAACTTCTCTAACTCGAACCTTGCGCTCGATCCCATCTTCTCGTCTCAGATTTGAATCTACTCCACCCCAACGATATCTCTGATACCACTTGTTGGGAAAACCGACAGTGGAAGCGAAACGCCGAAACGCGCGAAGCAATGCGAGATCAAACGAGTAAACAAGATGCAATCAATCACACACAAGCATTCACCACAAGAGAATCCGAATTTGCGTAGAAAAAACCCTCAACAGGTAAAAAACCATGGCACAAAGCGATCCACTATGAATATCAGAAGATTATAGAGATTGACAACCCACAAGCAAGGAATAACAGAGAAAACCCCAAGTTCTCTCTCACACACACCTCTCCCCTCTTCCTAATACGATTAGGAAACCTTAGACACCTTAGGATTACATTCTAAGTTGGATTACAACTCCTTAAATAACCAAAATTCTGAAATTAGAAACACATTGCGCAGTACTGCGAGCTGCGCAAGAAACCCGCGCGCACAACCAACAGGTCGCTCAACCGGTCGCACCTTGCACAGATACTGTCCAAAGGAAAAATATCCGACGCTGCCTCACCACCGACTGGTCGCCCCACCAGTCTGGGCACTCAAAGCATTGTCCAGCAGCCTTTGTGCGTCTGGGCCACACGGCCGGTCACCTGACCAGTTTGAGTACCCAGTTCGCGCACGTTTGAAGGCTCTCTAACACATTAGATCATAGGAATGGTCCCCCTAATATCATTCTGACCGGTTGATCACAGCCCTTAAAACGAGGGCCTTCAAAATAGACGGCAAAATACTTTTCACTCTCACCCTCCTTTCTGGATTACCTTAATTGCGTGGTTGTGACTATAATTCAATCACGATTACGTCATGTTCAATCTACAGTCAGTAACCAATGGCCGTTCTTGACTGTAACCACGTGTCACCCGGCCACAAGTAGAAATGCACATTGAAAATGGATTTCGAAGTTTTATTTTCTTAAAATAATGGGGAAGCGTTACATATGTTATACTGCATTTGAGGTGTGTGGGACCCCTTGACTGCGGGGCCACTGTGATGTATGTGACTACATCCACGCCGTCCAACCTAATTGAAAGTTCAATTTAGGGCACGATCCAAAAAAATGAAGCAGTTCCAAATCCCAGATGGGCCATAGTACAGGAAACAGTGGTGATTGACCATTAAAAACTTCATGTGGCCCACAAAAGCTCTGGATCAAGATGATATTTTTGTGGTCTCTTCATCTAGGTGTTTGTGACCTTATCAACAGGTTGGATGTCCAATAAACATTCCGGTGGAATCCATGAAGTTTTCAATGGTAGAGATTCAATCACAACTGTTTCGGTGGTGTGGTGCATCTAAGATTTGAGTCAGCTTCGTTTTTTGGTTCATACTCTAAAATGAGCCTTCAAAATGGTTGGACGGTGTGGATTTAAGAAACATACATCACTGTGAGCCCCACAGTCAGGGGTCCCACCCACCTCGTGGAACAGGGGTCTCACCTAATCCGCTCCCGAGTTTGGGGAAGTTCCTATGGTGGGTTAGTGGGTGTCCCCTTTCCCAATGCCCCCACTGTTCCCTTTGGCGTGGCCAACCTGAGTTATGAATCAAGGCGGCATGTAATGGACGGCCTTGGATAGCACTCCCACATCAAAGTGGACCCTACGCATCTTGAATGTACTGTAATTAGTAATTAGTTAATTACCATAGCTTTTGGAACGTATGTGATCATTTTCCTAAAAATTATATTTATATTTTCACATGATAATTTAATCTCTCTGTCCCAGCTAGGAATTGATATTCCACTGTGTGGCCGAAAAATTAGGTTGGTCAATCACCAATGTGGGACATGAATATTGGACCAACTTGATTTTTAGGCCATGGTAGAGATGGTTCAACCACTTATGAATGGCTCGGATCCAAGTTATCGAATAACTGACTGAGGCCATAATGGCCATGATAGGCCAACCTTATTGCTGGCATATGATGGCCATTACAATCCCCATAACGGTTGAGATTTATTGGAAGTAAAAAATATATCAGCCTGTTATGGCCCCATGCATATCAGCTCGTTATGTCCTATTTTTTTTTCTGTAAACCAAGCGTTCCAACCTCATGGTGGGGTAGCAGCACCATTCTTACCATTAAACAGAACTGTTTTCTGTGGTGGGGTCCAGTTGAGCTTTGGATCATGCCTCATTCTTTGGCTCATGACCTAAAATGATCTCTCAAATGGATGGTTGGTGTGGATATAACACATACATCATGGTGGGGCCCACGAAACTTGGTGACGTCACTTCAGTAGTGATATAGCTACTGAAGCCGTAATCCTTGTCCCTTGGTCAGTTCTCACGCTAGCAAAAAATTTGTGTGGCGAACAAAAGTAGAACTCTTAATACTTATTCTAATGGTCTCATGGAGCGGGTCAAATCTGAGATCCAATTCGCTCTGAATCCATATAATGCAGAGTTGGATCTTAAAATAGGTTCAATTAATTGAATGGATCGGATTTGGGTTCACATAGATAAATCCGAATCATATTCAGGTCAAATCCAAATCATATTCAAGTCAGATCCGAATCTAACAAGAAGATCTAATCGGATCCCCACTATATCATGCTTCAAGTGAACTCTTTTGAAAAAAGTGTACCTAAGGCCTACTTATGGGGCCCATCATGATGTATATGTTGCATCCATACTATCCGTTCATCTTCACATATCATTTAAGGCTTTGAGCTTGAATTTGGAGAAGATCCAAGTATTAGGTGGACTATATACCAGGTATTAGGTGGACTATATAACAGAGAACAATGAAGTTGTGTGTCCATTATTGAAATTGTTCCAAGACTACTGTGATGTGTATATGCCACCAAAAGCTACCAATATAGGGCTTTTTAGGCCCTTCATGGAGCAAAAAATCAGCCAGATATAGAACTTAGGTGGCAACACATAAAGGAAATAAAGGAGATATAACATCAACCATTGGTTTATGTGTGGGTTTGTGTGGGACCACCATATTGTGTATTTCCTATCAAAACTATTCATTAGATGTGAATACCATGATGAAGAGAACATATAAAAATAAGCTTAATCTAAAACTCAGGCGAGGTAGATGGCCTGAACTTAAAGGCCTATTTAGATTGTGAATTTCATTAGTAATATATGGTAAAAGTGTAATTATTACAAATTATAATATTACTTGTTTTCGAAATAGGATTTTGATTAATAAACTCATGTTTGAATAGATGTGGTAAAATCATAATGATGCTTCTTTTATTTTACTTCAATATTAAATCACAAAGAAAATACATTAATGTATGTGTTTGGATAAAAGATTTTTCTTATAATGCAATGTAAAATTATAATTATTATAAACTCATTTATTTATCTCTTTTTTAGATCTACATTGGATCGCAGAATTACAAACATTGTGAAATCATGATAATGACGTATATAATTCATAATCTAACCACGTCTAAGAGATTTTAAATGCAATTATACATTGTTTCCATCATTGTGGCATATACTGAGCTGATGGTTTTAGGATATCATATACATAGGGTTTATTACCTTAGTCATCATAGTGGTTTCACATGTACATATGGTAGCGCCCACAGGCCTTAGATGTTTCGTGTGTGTGGAACAAGTGTTGCAGGCCGTGTCAGTCAAAAGGAGAAAGGAAGAGGGGGATTAAATGCAGAACTTTGCTTAGAGCTACGCACATGCCTGTGTAAGAAAGCTCATGTAGATGCCACATGTGTGCCAATGGCACATAGGGATGGGATCTTATGCAAGCTTGTTCATGTTTTCTCAAAATTAAATTTGGTCCATTCATTATGTGGCC
Source organism: Liriodendron chinense (assembly GCA_003013855.2). Lineage (NCBI taxonomy): Eukaryota > Viridiplantae > Streptophyta > Magnoliopsida > Magnoliales > Magnoliaceae > Liriodendron > Liriodendron chinense. Next base: position 489,844 of record ML058455.1, on the reverse strand, counting down.
TCAATATTGAAAACAAGTCCATGGCTTAGAAAATTTCCTAATTTCAGACAAGTTTTTCAGAGTCATACCTTATTTTTTGGCAAATTGTAACTAACCTGGCAAATGGATCAACCAAATGTCTGGTCTAGGACATCAATATAGTGGTACTGTTCTAATGGGTGGACCGGATCTTGGACCTATCATGCCATGCTCACACATGTGGCATATACATGAGCTTTGTGACACACGACTGCTTAGGCTCTGAACTGCAAGGGGTAGGCGTCAACGAGACATTCAGATGTGGTTTGGGTACTGCCTCACTTGAACCTCCCTCCCTTCCTCCCTCCCTCCGCCCTTTGGAGGGATTTGACTGGACGACAGGTTTCTATCCAATATGGGCCTAATAGGTATGTACTTGATCAAACAACTTTCAAGCCCCCCCTTTTACCAACCGCCTCCCTTTTGATCAAGTCCTGTCACATCCAAGGCCAAGGGGGCTCGATCCAAGCGGAGCCAATACCCAATCTATGATCTCGGCCATTTCTACACAACAAAATAGTACAACATTGATTGCTTGGTTACTTATGACATCGAAAGATTTGACATGACATGATAAGATTTGATTGAACCATGTGCTACAGTCAGAAATAAGTACATGTATTAAACATGATGGAAAAGTCATTCGACTCAATTGGACCCATCTCTAAAATGCAGCACATGGCTTAGTTAAATCTTGTCATGTCAAGTCATTAGAGATATGTCAAGGCGTGTTTGGCTTGTGGTATTAAAAGGGATGGAATGATATTAGGTGAGATTAACATCATTTATTGCACAATGATTACATGTCTAGTAATCTCATGGTATTTTCATATTCAATCCCATGTTTTTGATCAAATACTTATCATGGAAAAACTATTAGATTAAGCAAAATCCCATTTGGTGGACCATCGAATTACTATCAACGGACCAAATTCACAATGGCTGTCCATCACTTGAACATGTATATAACCATAATGTCATGTCTAAAGGACTTATATGGATAGATAGCATGGATAAAACACATGTATCATTATGGGGCTCACATGTGTGTGTGGGGGATTTTGAATTCCCACAGAAATCCCACATGGGACCAAGTGCAACTCTATCCCACCTAATTCAAAGCCTCCCCCCTAAAAAAAAAACATCATTTGGACTTTGCACAGAGCCAAATGTAATTCCATCCTGCCTAATTCCATCTAATACCATGCCCTTAATTGATTATCTTAGGAAACATGAAATACCCACATTTCACTCCAATGAAGGATGATCAATGGCCGTGTTGCATCTTAAACTAACTTTGAACTAGATTTTAAATTCCTTTTGCCATGCCTATGCAAAATTTTGATTTTGCCTTCCATGAGCTTTTTTACTCGAATCCTGCTCATAATCCCCCAAGAATCTCTTATGCGTGTTAAACACACATTAGTAATGTGATAAAAAGCATGTGCGGCTAACAAGCAATAAGCAATTTGTTAGTTAGGCAAGTGGGCCTAAATGTAATTAGTGGGTCCGCAAAGTTGATTAATGGGCATAATAATGGTGATGAATAAGGCTATCAACAGGCCAGGTCTGTCGAGTTTTCAGGCTGAACTTGGGCTTCAAATTCAAACACAATTTTCAATTGGACCAGATCTGGACCATGTACATCAGACCAGACAAAACCGGCCTGGCATGGCCCATTACAATTTGCAAGGGCAATTTTGTAGAATTAAAATAAAAAATAAAAACACTCCCATCTCTCTTTTAGCAACCACGCCTCTCATCTCTATCTCCTAAACATTTGAGGCTGAACAATTTTGGCCCGTCATTGCCTAGTCTGCCTTTGGGCTTACGTTAACAATGCAGGCCAGGCTTAGACACAGTTTATCCAGCTCTAATCAGCTTGGTGCACCCCTAGTGATAAAGGTTCCTGCTTAATGTGATGAGTGGTTCTATACAGGTGGGGCCACGGTAGCAGATTGCAGGCGCCCCTGCCTGGACCAACTACTGTCCACCCCCTAGTGGATCATTTTATCCATTCCATCCATTCTTTTTTTTTTTTTTTTTTTCAGATTGTTTTAGCCTATTAGGATATAATCAATAAAATGAGGCAGATCCTAAGCTCAAGTAGGCCATACTACAGGAAGCATCAGTGATAATGACACTCGCGGTTGAAACTTTATTGGGGCCATGTGATGTTTATTTGCCATCGAACCTGTTCATAAGGTCAGACTTGGATGGAGGGAAGACACAAATATCATCTTGATCCAAACTCTGCATCTCCCAAGAAGTTTTTAATGGTGGGCGTTCAATCCCCACTACGTGGTCTACTTGAGCCTTGGATTTGCCTATTTTTTGGTTCATACCTTAAAATGATCTGGAAAATGGATGGACGTCGTGGATAAAACCTATACATCACGTTGGGCCCATAGAGCCCTGCCACACAACCTGCTGATTAGCTAGTGGCATACGTGTACTAGTCTCGAACCATTGATTCCAATACCTTGGATAGGCCATAGCCAAATGGACACTTAAAAACCGTCATTTGACCTCTTCATACTAATGGTTAGGATCCTCCAATCTGAATGATCTCTGGGTTCTCATGCATCTAAGGTGGTCACATCAGGTGATCATCTTGGATCTCGTGAACACATGCCACGTGTATGAAATCCAATGACTGAGAAATAACGACGTAAGTGTGATTCAATTTACCTGACTTCACGTGCGTATCCTATTCCAGTACAGCTGGATGTACGCAAGAAATTCTCTATGTGAGATCTTGGGATGGATGATATACAGGCAGTTAGAAATTATTGAGAAATTGCACACGTGGCATACAATTAATCCAATCTAAACCGTCCAAAGTTTGATTATTAGTTTAGATGTTTCAGGTACCAAAAATTATTCTTATTTGGTTATGTAACCATTAGATTGCTGGACGTTTACTGGACGATTAAAAATGAAAAATCCAACCCATTCACTAATTTTGCCTGGTCATTTTACCTGATAATGTCTTCTCTTCTAACCAACCTATAAGCACCCTGAAATGGACGGTAATCCTCGAAGCACCTTTCGTAAGAGCATGTACAATACCCAATCTCTGTGGTGTCCACCGTATTGTACGTTTGACATCCACACCGTCCATCAGGTGTGCCCCTTCATGCTCACTATAAATCTCAAAAATCAGCTCGACCCAAAAGTCAAGTGGGCCACAAGATGGGGAAAATAATGTAAATTCATGCTTAATAAGTTTAGTGGGTCTCCATGCGTTCGAGATGCGATGATGGGTTATGTAAAAGTGCATCCAAGGATACAAGCCGTAGAAGTTCCTAGCTCTAGGATTTATAGCTCTTTAAAAGTACAGTTCGGCAAAATATATTATAGCAATTGAAGGGTCAGGATCTTGCAATATAAAGACAGATGGGGATCTTCCATTGATATTGACTCCCATCAGACCGTACATCTGATAGTGAGATGTTATACTTGTATTTTAATACGTTCAATAAAATCATGTCTCATGTAATGCTATCCAGTGATGAAGATTAGTACTCAAGCCCGGCCCATTTATTTGTAAGGTAAGTTAGGTAACTAACCCAAGTCAGCCAGTAGAAGGCCTCAATTCAGGCCCATGCATGAATCAACAATCAGGCCCACCAGCCTAAAGAATTGATCAGACCAAGGTCTGGCCGATGGTGGACCCAACCCTAGGTATCATAGCGCCTGCTGAGCCTATATGGTGAAACTTGGACAAGTCTGATGTGACTCGACCGAGTCAACTCGACTCGGTCAGACCCAATCCAGCTCATTACCCCGAGTCACCCAGACTCAGGCGAGTTGGGCTGATTTAGCCCCAATTTGGCAAGTCCCAAATCCTCTCAAGATTGAATGACCCGGTCCGAGTCACTGAGTCTTTTTACCATGCTATATAGACAAACTTCATATGAACCATCGCCTTTTCATAGCTGGCACATTGACATAAGCCCGCATCAACCCCACACCACCTTTTGAGCCTATTGTGTAGTCAAGAACACTAAAAGAACACTAAACTAATACATGAGGGCCAATATAAATTTCTATTTTTCAGAAATTGTACTCTAATCATTCAACTCGATCATCAGAGACGATGCAAAACCAGACATCAATGGCTGGAATATTTCGTCCCCAGCAAGCTGTAATACCCATGCACAACTGGACGAACCAGATTGCTATATGGCATTTTGTTAATTCTGAGTCTAGAACCTGAGGTATCCGTTTCTAAACTGACCGAGGCCCTGGTTCTACTGGGTCAGGTCTTAATGGGTCTAGGGACTAAATTCGAGGTTCCGGATTTGGTTGGTTCACAACCCTCCATTTGGGTCAGGTTTAGGTCGGGTTGTTGTTGGGTTCAGGTTAGGAATGGAGCTCAACCCTAGCAATGCATCCAAATCCTAAGTCCAACAATGGTTGGATCAGTTGGGCCTGCCAGCTTGACCCATGACTCTAGTGGTTAGGTGTGGCAATGGGGCAGGTTTGGCCTATTGCCTTCATTTCATAAAAGCTAGTAAAGGTCTAGGTCGGGCAGGTAATTGAAGCCTGCAGGTTTGCCATTGACTTTAAAGTAGGCGGTGTTTGGCATAAATGGCCCCACCGCAGGTATGTCACGCTTTATATCATTTTCATTTGGACCATTTCTCCTAATGCCTAGGCCCAAAACATGTTTTAGAGCTGATGCGGCAGGAACAGTTGCTTGTACTTATTCAGAGATTACCAAAATATCAAAAACACCATTGAAATGATGAGTTAATCTCTAAATCTCTAATGCTTGTTTCTCAAATATCTTCCATGCAATGTGACTTAATCCACACTATTTATCTAGTCCTTATGGATTTTAGTACAAATAGGTCGCAAATGTACCAAACAATATAACTTGGGGAACTCAACCATAAAAGGTCAGGGCAATTCTGGCGTTTGGGCCAATGATCAATCGCATGGCCAAGCTCGGTGGCCTAGTCCAATCATCAGGCCGCCATTATATAAATAAATAAATAAATAAAAGCACAATTTAAAAACACTTGTAAGTGGTTTCAATCAACTTGTATGATGCAATTCATGGATTATATTCATAACCCGTCAGCTCTGCCCCAACAAACTTAAACCCAACCCGTTTAAGTTTAATAGATATGGAAAATGGGTTGACCCAACCTCCTATTTTCTGGGTCAGGGTTGGTGAGAAAAATTTTGCTACACTCACGAGTTAACTATGCTGGCTACACTAGGTGTAGGAATGACCCCACCATGATGTATGTGTTGTATCCACGCTGTCTATTCATTTTGCAAGATCATTTTAGTGCACCATACCAAAAATAAGGCAAATCTAAACTCAAGTGGCCCCCAAGAATTTTTTTATTCAATCCCCACTATTTTCGTTCACTTGAGTTTTGAATCTGCCTCATTTTTTGTGTTATGCTCTAAAATAATTTCGCCAAAAAATAGATCAACCACATACATCATAGTGGGGTCATTCCTACACCCGGTGTATCTAGCATAGCTAACTCTGAGGGTGTAGCAAAAATTTTCTCAGGGTTGGTGGTGGGTCTGGTCAAGGTTTGCCAAACCCAGCCACTAGTGAGGAGACTTTCTGATCCAACACGTGTACACTTACGGTCCATCCCTCATCAATGCGCATGCGCACAATAGCTAGGTACAGGTGTGCTGCACGCAAAGCCTATTGTTAGTTTACCCAAGAATCAGTCCAGTACGCTCATCGGATGGGCCACGTTGCAATCAACAAGTTTAAATAATGCGCGAAATACATCCCAATGCATTGCAGTAGGATACATATGGACTTCAGCCGTTGAATCGGGTCCTTCACAATGATCCAAACCGTTTGTATGATGGGCATAACAGTGGATGATGGGTATGCCAAAAAAAAAAAAAAAAAGATTGAAATATTTCTAACATTTGAATACTCAATTAAAATGACCGTCCATCTTGAAAGTAAAAGAGTCAAATGATCAAGAGTTGAAATATCTAAAAGATGTTATCTTTTATCCATCCCCATTGAAGATAAGACCGTCATTTAAACAGTTTACATCATTTAATGATGAACTCAGATCTAACCGCTAAACTCCAGCAGTTGCAACAAAACGGGTACTTTGATTAATCTGATACTGTGGCAGTTGCAACAAAGAAACAACCTCGATACTCTGGCAGAGTTTTTTAATACACATACGCGCGCACCAAGAAATTTTGTGCTGCCTACGTGTAACTTAAAACAAGCCGTCAAAGGCGTGGGACCCACTCGAAAGGAACAAGCAGGAGAGGGGATTAGCTGTTACCCGGGGAACAGCTTAGTGGGTGTTATTCTAACCGTGTGGGGCCCATTTGATGTATTTTTTATATATCCACGCCGTTCATATGTTTTGTCCTATCATTTTAGGATTTTATACCAACCCTAAGAATATAAAAATTTAAGGTGGACCATACCACTAGAAATAATGATGAATGACCATTAAAAACTTTTTGTGGGCCACAAAAGTTTTGGATTAAGATGAAATTTATAATTTCCCTTCATCCAGATATTCATGACATTATCAATAGATTGGATTGAAAATAAACATTAATAAAACCTTACGATAGGCTCTTTAGAATTTTTAATGGCGAGGTACTACTCAATACTGTTTCCAGTGTTATGGCCTACCTGCGATTCGTATCTGCATTATTTTTGGAACACCATCCTAAAATCGGCTGGAGAAACGGATGGACGGAGTGGATATACAAAATATCACCCATGTGGGCCACAAGGCAGGGGTAACACCCACCTCTCAACAAACCGGAGGCGCTGCTAAAGCCTTTTAGGTGGGGCCCACCGTGATGTTTGTGAGAAATCCACCCCGTTCATCCATTTTGTGAGAACATTTTAAGTCATGTGACCAAAATATTTTAAGCCATACGGGAGGAAAAGGGAGGAAAAGGTAGGGATTCGGTGACTACTGTTGAAACATTCATGCGGCCACAAAAAGTTTCTTATCAGGCTAAGTTTTTATCGATTGCACATCAGCCCAGTGGAAATGACCTTATAAATGGTTTGGATGGCATATAAACATTAAGGTGGAGGTTGGAAGGTTTTCCATGGTAGGAAACTCTTTTCCCAGTTTCCCCTCTTGTATGGAACATTTGAGTTTTGAATCCACTTCATTTTTGGTAGCAATTACTAAAATAATCTGGCAAAACGGATGTAGCGTGTGGATTTCTCACAAACATCACGGTGGGTCCCACCTAGCATCCAAGTAACCAAAAGTACGCAGAAAAAGAAGACACTGCAATGGTGTACTAGCTGGCCCATCTAATTCTACGGTTAAATAAAAAGTAATAAACGGCTAAAACAAACCAACCCCCTGACAGGAGGTCTGCTGCAATCCATCTATCCTATATTGCCATCTCGACCTCAGGAGTGCAGCCCGTTGGATCTAGAACCATGTTGCAATCATCCAAACCGTTTAAATGATGCTTGATCTGGATAGGTGATAACCAAAGGACTCTTCCAGATTAAAATCCCATTCGATGGTCCACAAAACAATGGTTTGGATAATGGGAATGTGGACCCAGCGGCTACAGTCCTGAATGTATGGGCTTTATCCATATTGTTCATCTATTTTTCAAGATCATTTTAGGGAATAAGCCCAAAAATGAGGCTGATCAAAGTATCAAGTGGACCACATTGTGAGTATTGAACGTTCACCATTAAAAACTTTTTGGGAGCCGCATAAGCTTCCGGATCAAGCTGATATTTGTGATTTTCCTTCACCCAGGTCTCTGTGACCTTATGAACAGGTTGGATGACAAAAAACATAAAAAAATCACAGTGGGCATTAAGAAGGTTTCAAGCGTCGGCGTCTAATATCACAGTTGCTTCTTGTGGTGTGGTATACTTGAGTATTGGATCTCCCTCATTTTTTTTATTTAATTCACTAAAATTACCTGTAAAAATGGATTAACGGCATGGATAAAATCTATACATCACGGTGGACAAAAACCCTTGCCTAGACGAATTTCCGTAGAGCGGGGCAGGACAAAGCCCGCTTCCGACGCTAAGAAAGCAGTACACGCATGTATAACGTAGAGAAGAAAACGCTAGCGTAACTCGACAGCGGGGAATCTTGCTGATGAAGTGACGTCACCAAGTTCCGTGGGCTCATTATGATGTATGTGTTGTATCCATACCGCCCATCCATTTGGAGAGATCATTTTATAGCATGAACCATAGAATGAGGCAGATCCAAATCTCAAGTGGACTCCACCACAGAAAACAGTGGCGATTGAATGCCTACCATTAAAAACTTCTTTGGGCCACAAAAGTTTTCCATTAAGCTGATATTTGTGTTTTCTCTTATATAAGTCTTTGCTAATTGGATCTTAAATAAACATTATGGTGGGCCCTTGAAAGGGTTTCAACTATGGGCATTACTGTCCCCATTTTTTCCTGCGGTGTGGTCCACTTTGGATGTGCCTCCTTCTATCTCATGCACTAAAATGATCTCTCCAAATGTATGGATGGTGTGGATATTGCCACCGGCTTTGGAAAACACTCTAGCCATGTTCAGAAAGGGATTAAATGGTATTGAATTGGCATGAGGTTGAATTAAATAATACAATGGTTATATGTCTGGAAATGACATGGCATTTGCACTGTCAATCCTATCGTTTGGATCAAATTCTTCCTTTGAAAAAGACATTATATTAAGTGAAAACTGTATTTGGTGTACCATAATATTATGAGACAATGATGTATAGCCGCCTATGTTTTGGGGCCATTTCGAAAAGAAAAAAAAAAGTGTTGATTTTAAACTCTTTCCTAAAGTCCACTTTTCTTTTGCAGGAATAGTCATTTTACCGCAATCCATCTATTACAATTAGTTGCCTGATCCTATATTTAAAAAATGACGGAGAAATAAGATATTTGTGTTTTACCTTCATCCAGGTCTCGATGATCTTATGAAGAGATTGGATGAGAAATAATCATCACAGTGGGACCTCATCACAGTGGGCCCGTGAAGGTCTCAGAGCCCTAGCCTGTCTTGAGCTCGGGACAAGCGGGGGAAGTACCTAATCCGCGCCCCCCACCCGGTCAATCATACGTCGCACCCACTAGTGCGGTTAGTAGTGGGAGTTTCACCCTATAGGTTTCGATACCTAGACCTCTTGTTGAAACTCCTCAGAGTCTTCCAATGAAGTAAAGGCTCGAACCCATATATATTTCGAAAGATTAAATTGGTTTTAGGAAAGAGTTTAAAAGCTGCCTCTTTTTTTTAAATGGCTTAAAACATAGGCGGCTTAATGGCATTGTCTCTAAAATTATAATTAACGGATTAGATGTCACAACAAATGCCAGTCACCTATGTGTCTATGTGACCGATTGTCACATATAAAGGGTGCATATGGATAAACAGCATGGATAAAACGCATGCATCAACATGAGGCCCACAGATGTGGTAGCTAGATTTCCAAATCCGGAAGCCTATTGTTCCTATTGAGTAAACTCTGTGGGCCCACTCTAATTTATGTAGTTTATCCATAATTTGGGTCTTGAGGCAAAAAAAAATGAAGCATGTCCAAACTTAAGTGGATCACACTGGATGAAATAGTGTGAATTGAATATCTACCATTGAAAATTCTTGGGGGCCACAGAAGTTTTGGATCAAGCTGATATCTGTGTTTTCCCTTCATCCATATATGTATGATCTTATGAGCAGGTTGGATGACAAATAAACACTATTGTGGGCCCTAAGAAGGTTTCAATGGTAGAAATCACTATTCCCACAGTTTCCTGTAATATTGTCCACTTGAGCTTTTGCTATGCTTCAATTTTAAGATCAGCCCCTAAGATGACCTGGAAAAATGGATGGACAGCCTGTATAAACTACATACATTCACAGTGGGCCCAATAGAGTTTACTAAGTATGATAAAAGCCTAGTAACGTATCATGCAATCTAATTTCTCAAATCCACCAAAAATTTCTGATGCGACCCTGGTAGGACCGGATGAGATGATACCTTAGAATTAATCCAATCCTTCCCATCTTTTCCAAATGGCAGATATGGAATTTACACTGGACCAATGCAACCTAATCCAACGTTCCAAATAAGCCCTTTATGTCTATGAAATCCACCCTGTCCATCACATGAGATACCACGCAGCAAACATGTCTATCTAAAGCCTTAAGTGGGCCACACCACAAGATCATTGATCCTATTTTAGTTAGCACATGCCACGTGTAAAATTTCTGATTGCCTGCTCATAAACTGATTAAATAAATATAGGGCAATTGAAAATTTCAACTAAGAGGCAAAATAATAATAAAAGAACATGTTTGGAACGAATTTCTTTCTTTTGGAGCAAGAAACATGTTTGGTTACCTAGCAAAAGTAAATAATTTGTTAGTTAGGCAATGCATTAAAATTGATATTGATTAATGACTAGTGGGTAGGCCTGCACATGGGTCAGGTTGGGGCCGGACCGAACCTAAACATATTTTAAAGATTCGGGTTCGGTCCAGATTAGGCTAACTCAACCCTAACCCTACACTACTTGCAAAAGGGTCAACCCTAACCTTACCTGAGCCTATATGTTGAACCAGTTCGGGTCGGGTTGGGTTAAGATTGGGATGGAATGTCCACCATTAGTTGGGATAGAATGCTAACCTATAAAAACCCAAATATTCTATTGTGTGATATTCTAATCAGTCCAAAGTATTTTTTATGTGTGGCCATTCACAGTGAGGCCCTTCTCATCAATGGTTTGGATCACTAAACAATGACTATATTTGAACAAACTGAAAATGTGAACATAACTATACAAACTTTCAGCCAAAAACTCAAGTGGGACGAAAATGTGAGGATTGAACGTCCACAATAGAACGTGGGGCCACATAATTTTTGAATCAAGCTAATATTTGGTCTATCAAATTAGGAATGACAATATTATGAATGGTATGGATGGCATATAAACATCACTGTGGACCCACGAATGTTTCAACCATAGGAATTTCTCAGGTATATTTTTTTTTAGAATACTCTAACAGAACTCGGGGTGGCTCGGGTTGGGCGAAACGAGTCGGGGTAGAGGTCAGGTTGGTCGGGTTTAGCATGTATCCTAAACTGTATCTAGATTAAAAACGGTCTAACCACATTCACTTGTGACCGGACCCTTTTCTCTGCCGGGTCGGGGCAGATCGGGTTTCTATCGGGTCAGATTGAGCGGGTCGGTCGGGTTGACCCAGTAGATGTGCAGCCTTACTAGTGGGCCTTACAAAGTATATTTAGACTCCCTGCCAAGAAGATAATAAGTGAGTCCATAACCGTCCATCATATTAGTGATTAGTAAACTTCATAAACGTGATTAATGGGTCCTAGCAAGCTGATTAGTAGGCCTGACTGTGATAGGTAAGTCCTACATTGAATGAAACCAACAGTGTAGATTGAATATGTGTGAGTTGCATAGTGGAGGATTGGAGTTGATATTCATATATAAAGTTGGACACCGAGTCGAGCTTGGCAGAGCTCAGCTCGGTTTGGCCAACAGCCTACTTGTAACAACCCAAGATTTTCGACTCTCGTGTATAACATGACGGCCGAATTTCCAAGTAATTTATGGAATAACTAATTTGTCAAATAATAAAATATAGCATTCAAGCACAATGGCGGAAACAATTATCATCTTATTCTATCAAACTTACTATGTCATCATCAATGTTTAAATAAGGGAACCAACCAATATCTATACTAATTAATTAAAATACAAAACCATGTCTTCTCTTGAAGACTTATTACAATTCCATAAATGTATCAACTACTCAAAAGAAATATTTAATAAATGATAACATCAATTAAGTTTCTCTAACATCGTCATCCGCCATGTGATTGTACGAACATCGAACTCTTTTCCTTAAAAATCGAGTTCAATACCTGGATCTTTACCTGCATCATCTAAATTGTGTTTGGAATAACGTTAAATGCTATCATAGTGGGGAATATTTCCTCCAAGACAATCAAGAATAATAATAACGGTACAGAGTAAACGCAAGCAGTATATTATCATTTAATCAAATCAAAACAACCAATTAAAAATCTTTGTTAATGCGATGCATGGAATGCATGCTCTGGCTAAGGCACCCTGGCTAGAATCACAATCCATGAAGTGGGAGACTCCCTGTTACGACTTCATGCTAGCCACTAGTCACCAGAGGTTCCTGTGACGCACAAGCCCATAGTTTTGCCCTACCACGTGAGAAACGGGACGCTCATAACCCAAATCTACACGTGACAGTGTACGGGAGAAATAGGACGCTCTAGCCTATTCTCAATTCCGTACACCCACATGGAGCCAAGTGAATGCATGACTTTAGTTTCACCTTTATTTAAGTGTTTTCGCATACAACCGGTTTAAATAAAACTCAGTGGTCACTATGGGGAGTCACAAGCAACCCAGCATAGGCCGACAGCACGGGATTAGTGTCGATAGCACCAACCCCGGCTTATGAGAATTTGTATACCATTAGTGTCCACTCATTGTCCCGTTTTATGATTTCATCATGTCCCAAAAAGCCAATGTTGTACATTATGACCAAATTCATTAAAACACCCATGTAATGTAAATGGATCCAATCAAGCATCATATACATGTAAGGATCCATTGACAAACAAGCACTTCATTCTCTCAGTTAAGTCAAGAGATATTCTTCCATCATTGACACCTCTTACTGGTTCCATCTCTCTACATCGAATAATTTTACCAACTTAGGGATAAAAAGTATACAATAATGGGATGTCTATATGATGATTTTATACACATATTTCATATATATCACAATATGAAAACCAATGTTACTTATAACACATAGACTAAGAAAATAAGGGCATAGATTTCACCAAGATAAATAACACAAATACACATGCTTCTTAGTCAAAAATCTAAACAAGGAATCACATCATTATATAATAATATTCATTACAAATCCTACATTAAACTTCATGTTATATGGATCAATAACTCGAAATAAAATAATTTTATATGCCACAAAAGAACTTATGATAATTGTGATATTATTAATGAAAGGCTTGAAGAAAAATCCTCACCTTAGGATGGACTTAGAAGAAGAGGGTTGTAGAAGATTCTAGCCGCTGGAAAAATATGAGAAAGAACTCTCTTCTCTTCTCTCTCTCTCTCTCTCTCTCTCTAGGGCATGGAGGCTAGGGTTAGGAGAAGGATTTGGAGGTGCGTAGTAGAAATATGGAAAGGGATGTGCACGCGAGGTCTTGTGTAACAACCTCTTAAGGTGGGTTTCTCAAATCTCAATATTCGGGTGATCTTTGATTAATTCTAATCCGTTCATCTTATCAAGCTCGAAGAGTAGAGTCAGAATACGTAAATTTCTTGATGATCCACATTCTAGATTGGCTGATCCTTAAAAATGACCTGACGGGTACTAAAATAGGCTAGATCTCAATTAACGGTCTACGCTTGACGATCAGGGCCCAAATTTTGAGAAAATATATGGTCATGATAGGCAAATAATTGTACAAAGTTTAGTGGTTGATTGATGGTGAGAAATGCCTAGATCTGAAATTTTAACTTTTGGCGGAAAATGAAGGGGCTGGCTTTGTGGTTCAACGGTGTAGGATTATAGATCGGGGTCCAAATTTTGTGTAAACTCGTAGTCATATGAGTATAATAAGTGGTCCAAATTTGAGAAGCGATTGATGGTGAGAAGTGGATAAATTAAAATGTTCAGATTTAAAAAGAGTTGGTAACTTATTAATTTCTAAAACGGGATAACTTCGCGCATAAGAAAGATGCTTATCAAGGTGGGGTACTAAAATCACACTATTGGTCCATGATAAAGACGATCCAAGTCACTCATATGAAGAGAAATATTCGACTACGACTAAACATCTACTTTCCTCACTCGATGGAGATGAAAATCAAGGGTTAAGGGGCTGATTTGACAATCGGACCACTTCTACTATGATTTAAGGGTTGAAATTTGATGTGTATGGTTAATATGTGCCCAAAAGCTTAAATCCAGGGTTTTGCGTTAAAGTGATCGTCAGAAACTATAATGCTTAAAAATGGCATCTTAACTTAAGTTTAACTAATGGCATTTTCGTAATTATCTGAAAAGTGCGTGATTTATAAAATCTTATCTTTCTACGATGTTTATGGGATCATTCTAAGCAACTTTTGTAAAGGGTCCCCTATCGGATCTCCTACGGATGTCTCGCTATTCGCAAATCAACGGTAAATGTACGATAATTAATAAAAAATAAATTAAAAAATGAATATTCAAAAATTTTCAAATAAATCTCGAAAATCTGGGGCATTACACTACTCCAGCTCGAGTTTGGCTCGGCTCAATCCTTCAGTCAGATTGGCATGTTCGGATCGTTCGATTAGCAGTTGGGGTCAACTCAAGCTTTCTAGTCAAGTTCAGCCCGTTTATTTTCCTTTTAGTTTTTTTAAGAGCAAGCCCTTTTTTTACATTATATTATATATAATATATAATATATTAATTAAGTTTATATATATAATATTATATAATTAAGCTATAACTCGAGCTCAGCCGAGTTGAGTTGAGCTTAGGTCAGCTCAAGCTTGACTCGAAATTCTTTCGAGCTCAAAAAATTAGCTCAGCTTAAGCCCAAACCCAACTTTCAATTCGAGCCAAGTTGAGTTTGTCCGAGCTCAGCTGAGCGAGGTAACTCGTGTCCAACTTTATTCATAAAATATAACATAAGTAGGCATGAGTCCAATCGGGCAAGGCTAGGCTGGGTTGTGCTAAAATGACTTGAGTCTGACCTCAGCCTAAAAATTGTTCAAGCCATGCATTCCACCAAGGGCAAAGCTTTTTAAAGTTTGATCACAACACTTCAGATTACAAACGATGGGCCCCATTAGTTAGATATGAGAACATGCAGATATAGTGCAATCGCACACTTCTCTCTGCACTAGATGTGGTAGGTAAATGCATTAATCAGTGTCGCATTGCACGTAGATCAGATGATCATAGCCTTTGAATAGTGGCATTTAAACCAATAGTAATGAAGAAAAATAATTAATGGTCATGAAGATGGATAAAAAGTTCTGTATAGAACCTTCCGATAACCATCTATATTGGGGTCCACAGGATGAGAATACCTGAAACCATCAGTTTATACTCGTTTTTGGCATACTTACGTGGACCAATGAGATGTCACCACGTATTGGCATAGATCAAACGATTCAGAAGACATCACGTGGCACCCTTGCCACGTGTGGTGTAAATGACTCTAAAGAGGAGTTAGAGACGTGCACATGAGAGAAAGGGAGAGAGAGAGAGCATTGAATGCTATAAAAAATACTCTCAGTTAAAAGCAAGAGTCTCATTAAAATAAGTCTCTCTCTCTCTCTCTCTCTCTCTCTCTCTCTCTCTCCCTCTTAAAGAATTAAATGCGTTGTCCTACTAAAAAATATTTCTATATAGCATTAAATGTTAGAGCTTTGCTAAAAATAACTCTCTACTAATGCCACAACCAAATGATATAAGACTCCAACAACTTTCTACTATATGAGTTCAGAGACATGAGGACTCCGGCCAATGCACATATTGAAGTAAGAGCCTCTTTTGTGTAAAAGACTTAGAGAATGATTTTAATCCGTCAACATGAATCTCACATATCCATATTAATATATAGAAGTTGGATTACAACGGAATTTTAAATGAATACAAATTTAAAGTTATTTGAGTTTGAAGATGTTGTAAATATAAGGCTAACCGTCCGTAGGAAGTTTCGGACGAAATGGAAATGGATGGTTATTAACTTGTACATGTAGCCATACATGATAGGCTACCCTAGCATGAAAGAGTAAATGAAATTTATACAACCGAACGTCCAAATCTTTCATAATGCTAAAAACTACGCAGGGTCATCGTCTCTCAGAAGCCTATAAAAGCAGTAATTGAAGAGGATCTTGTGGCCCAACACCAAACATATCTATCTACATGTCTACTTTACTTTCATACATAATTTACTTTTCCTAACCTAATTTACTACTGCCTAACGACTCCTATTGTAGTACGTTTATCTTAGGAGTATATTAAATATTTAAAACCTTAAGTTGTCAGATTACTACATCCATCTGAGCTCCGATTCAGTTGTTCATACCCCTGTCATATCTTTCTAACTATCCGCTTCAATCGTTTGTTTCGATAGGCGCATCAGGTATTTATCTTTCTTTTCACTTTAATATTAAGAGTGTAAAGCATAACGGTTGAAACAGGCCAATACATTAATAAAGATTGATCGTGTTTATGCTAGTCTTTACTCTGTTATGTATGAATATTTTACTATGATTGATGAATATCATGTTAAAGTACTGGTGAAATATAAAGTTTTTAAACTAGCCGATTCCATAATCACCGGTATAAGGAAAAAAGAATTCATTCGTAAGAGTTAACCACCTTCCCTTGCTCAAATCACCTGAGTACGGTGCACAATTATAAATCAGTGATCGAGATGACTTTAGGTCTCCAATATATCTGTCTTGATACAGGGGTACCGACCAATTCAGTCAATATTCTTGAGTCGAACAGACTCTAGCATGCCGATGCAATCATACACACACGTACTTCCAATCCATGCCCTTGGTCGCACGAATGGCCTTGACTGGCTAAATTGAGGGCAGCACCATCTATATTTTCAATAAATCCATAGGTAAGATATCATCCTAAAATTATGCCTTAAGCTCATCCGATCTACATAATTTTCTTAGGGCCTGTTTGGTTGGCATCTAGAAACCCGTTTCTAGCTTAAAATCTGGATTCCAACATAATTCGATTTTAACTGGTGTGTTTGGTGGCAAGTTCCAACCAAACAAGATTCCGTCTGAAAACCTAAATTGAGTGGAATGGGGATTAGTGGAAACGGTGTGGGCGACTGTTTCTACGGAAGGGGAAAGAGGAGGAAGTGAGCATCACCACCTCCATGTATGTGTTGTACATCTATGTTGTATATGTTTTATATCCCCACCGTCCATTAGTTTTGAAATCTCAATTAAGTGCATTGGACAACAAATGAGGCAGATCTAAATCTCAAGTGGACCACGCCACAAGAAAACAGTGTTGATTGAATGTCCCCCATTAAAAATTGCCTAAGGCCCATTGTAATGTTTATTTGCCATCCAACTTGGCCATTTGTCTTACACGACTATAATAGGCCAGGGGTAAGGTTCTCAGGCGGATCTGATGCCCAAGTGGGCCATACCACAAGCAACGGTTGGAACAGAATATCTATTGCACCATTTTCAACCAAACAGCAAGTTACAGATGAAACGTGGGTTCCACTCTAGTTTCTGCAATTTTGGATTCCAACAATGGAATCTATTTTTTCTCTAGAATCTAGGTTCTGCAACTAAACAGGCCCTTACAGTATCCTATAGTGGATTCAATTCAGAACATGGATGGTTCTGGTCCTTTGACCTTCTCTATATGTGAGCCCCATCGAGGCGATGCATGCTCAATGTTACGCGCGAACACGAGATGGCCACAAGCTGTCAGTAGACTATTGAGCCTTGTTTGTTTTAACAATTACTACAATAATGTATTGTAATGTAATATAAATGGGTAGTGATTATCACTACCATGTAGTCCAAAGTAAAGCTATTTGCAATACCAATACCACTAGTAACGCTTTAGATTTTTATATACATGTAAAGTACTTATTGTGATTAGATGTATATGGATATAACTTGCTTAATATGTATTATGCCCACATCGTCCATCCATTGTGCAATATCATTTTAGGGCAGGACCCCAAACACTATCTTCGTCTAACACTGTTTGTGGGTCGCATGAAGTTTTCAATGGCAGGCGTCAATCCCACTGCTTTATGTGGTGTGACCAATTTCTACTTTGGATGTGCCTCATTTTTTATCTATTTCCATAAAATGATCTGGCAATATGGATGGATAATGTGGATATACCACATATATTATGGTGGGGCCACAAAACTATGCCACCTAAATGCACCTGCACCCATTCAATTCAGTGGCAATTATGATAGATTACCATGATTTGATAGTTAGTTTTATCCAATCACCTTCAAGGAGTAATTACGGAGTAAACCTAATACTTAGGAAACAAATATGGCCTTAAGGTCCCTACTTTATAGAAAAAGCTTGTGCAGATTTATTGACTGTGCCCCTCCGTCTAATCGGGTGCAGATTAGGTTAGACCTTCGATCCACCAAGGTGGGACTATGGGCCTCACAATGATGTATGTTTCTTAAATCTACACCGTCCAACCATTTTGAAAGTTCATTTTAGGGCATCATACAAAAAATGAAGCTGGCTCAAATCTTAGGTAGACCACACCACATGAAACAGTCTTGATTGAATCCCCATCATTAAAAACTTCATATATTTCACTGGAATGTTTATTTTCCATTTAACCTGTTGATAAGGTCACAAAAACCAAGACGAAGAGACCACACAAATATCATCTTAATCCAAAGCCCACAATAAGTTTTTGATAGTCAATTATCACTATTTCTTGTATTACGGTACATTTGAGATTTGGAATTGCTTCCGTTTCTGGATCATACCCTAAAATAAGCTTTCAACATAGATGAACGGTGTGGATGTATTCACATACATTGGACGTGGGTCTCACCTAATCCGCTCCCAACTAGAGCGAGGAAAATGACTTTACACAGACGTAGACGGTGAAAAAAGCTGGCGAGATTTGATTGATGAGACCTCATGCTGTCAAACATTGGACGGGGTAAATTGATTTTTCAACCGAGTACATATTCCGTCATCTCTGACAGCATACACCCCACCAATAAGATCGATCATTTCATCGTGGACGTGGATCTTGGGCTCCTCACCACCCAATCTCCCTCTCCACTTTACGTTCAAGAGGTGGAAGTTATTTTGTGTATCCACACCGTCCATCTGTTTCTCCAGCCTATTTGAAGATGGGGTTTCAAAAATTATGCAGATCCAAATTTCAAGTGGACCATAGCACCGAAAACAGTGGTGATTGGGTGATCCACCATTAAAAATTCCAAAGAGCCCATCGTGAGGTTTTGGTATTGTTTATTTGCAATCCAAGCTATTGATAATGTCAAGAAGATTCGGATGAAGAGAAAAATATAAAGATCATCTTGACCCAATACTTATATGGTCCACAAATCTTTTTTAGTGGTCATTCATCACTGTTTTTAGTGGTATGGTCTACCTGATTCTTGGATCTTCTTATGGTTTGGGATCATCGTACTAAAATGAGATGGAAAAATAGATAGAGGACGTGGATACATAAAAAAAATTTATATAAATATGGCCACACACAGTTAGCGTAACACCCACTAAGCTGCTCTCGGGTAACAACTACTCTCGATGTGGTGGGCTTTGGTTGGGTCATATGCTAATGTCAATGATAGCCCCGGTCAACTACGTAATCAACCTAACGTGCTGCTGTGGGAAATGGCCTAGTCTAGTGAGTATTGGACTAACTACTTTCAAAGATTCTTTGTTGGCATGTGGCCCAATTAAATCCTGCAAAGTCCCAACACTATCGAGCACGTAGCATTGGACTCACCATGCAATCTTTGTCCACAAGAGATTCACCCCGTCCATCAGGTACAACACTTGGCATTGATAAAATTAAAAAAAAAAGAAAAAAAAAAGAAAAAAGAAGAAGAAGAAGCAGGCTATTTCATCCGGATGAGTCAGACCAGATGGAGATGTAAACTCAGGTGAATATTAGGTTCTAGGGTGGATACGAGGAAGTTCATGCAACAACGAACAAGTGGGCTTGTGGTTCGATGGATGTAGATGGGATACTATCCTTCTTGGACTAAGCTTCATTTGCCTTGACATGAGAGATGATTGGAGAGCAGGTTGTTGTAAGAGATGGACTCCATGCAAAATATATACTGTTTCAAAGTTGTTAGCCGACTTGTGGCCATCACCCCAAAATTAAATAAACAACATTGATAATTTCAAACCTTTGATCATTTATATATTTTCTTCATAGGGTCAGTCCTACCATGCTTGGCCTTATAAGACTAGGAAAAACCTTTTCAGCTTGATTATGACCCAAGTTGAACTTAGGGACTCGGAAGGATAGGGCCAACATGGCGCCAGCCTTACCCTAGCCTCTTGCCAACCCTAGTACAATACACATAAAAACAAGCTGCTAAAAAATCATGTCAGCATACATGACGAAAATTTTCTTTCTTTAGCTGTAAGAGCATATTTCCTTAACAAAGTATAAAGAATAATCTGTTAGTTATGAAATAAAGAGAAATGGATATTCATTAATGTGGGGCCCAATAAAGCATATTTCGATTATAGTAAAAGTGATTAGAAGATGACAAGAAGGTAACAAGTGGGCCAATCACATAAATGATTAAGATTTCATAAATGCGATTAATAGGTGGGTCCTACTTGATGTGATTAGCGATTCCTTTCCAAAAAGGTGATTAGTGGGTGCCTTCCCTTTGCATATATAATGAGAATGACTCCTGATTCTCACCCCATTAGATTCTGTGCTACTTTACCAAAAGGCCGTAGGCCTATGCTCACTCTATTTGAACACTTGAAAAGAAATGGTTCGTTGATCTCCTCATATGAATGGTTAGGATTCTCCAAGCTCTATGATGATCTCTTAGTTCCAGCGCATCAATTTAAGGTGGGACATGACATGTTTGTACCTCATAGAGTCTTGCCACGTGTACACAAACATATCCAGGTTCATCTGGCCATGTCAGGTGATTAGCCTAGGTCTCATCCACGTGAACATGCTGTACAAAATCCAATAACTCACAAGTAACTTGCTGCAAAGCCCTTCCTGACAATGATTTATGGCATGATGGACAACCCACTTCGAGGATAGATGGACATTGAAGGCCCCCACATGATGGTGGGCCCTACATAATGGAGGGTCCACATCAAAAGTCAGCCACAACCGATAAATTAATGATCAACATTCAAGTCGGCCCTATTTTGAAGGTTTGGATCACATGATAGATGGTCCACATCAAAAGTAGGCTCCTTATGTTGGATGATCCACATCTAATGTCTAAATGATGGATGACCCAAATGCATCAAAACATCAAGATTGTATATAGCATTCATCCTTTCATCATTTGGGTAAGGTAGATCTATGATGAGACCTACCCAAACAACAATATGAATTGATCTTATAACAGAGGTGGGCCTCATCAGATGAGTGGATTGGAATGGATGTTATATGATCATAATGGTGGAATCCAAGGCAACGAAGGAATTAGGTTCCCATCCCAACTGTTCGCTATGCTTTTGGCTTGCCTGTAGGCCCTATGCTTGTTTTGGATAGTGGAAATGGGGCAGCGCACCTGATGGACGGCCTGGATCTCTTGCAGATGGTCAATGCAAGTTAAGCTGGTGCCTATACACGTGCACAAGGCTGCCTATCGACACGCACACACGAACAAAATCCAAGCCATCCATGAGGTTGGTACCAGTGTGGAGAGTCTTGATCATGCCTTCCCCTGTCTGGCTGGCAAAAACCTGGCAAAAGTTTTCTTCCTCATCAACCTGTTTCTAACAACGTGGCCGACCGTAAGAGCAGAACAGCCCTAGTCTTCGGCGATATTATGCGCATGGTCGGGTCATGAACGGCTGTGATCTTGCCATGGCACATTTAAGAATGCCAACGGCCTGTGTCTAAGTTTCTATAAGCAAAAGCTCCCATAGCGGTGCCCGCGTTAAATCGACTCCGTACATCAGTTTCGCCAGCTCATATGGTGCCATGTGTATAGAAACGTGGAAAGGTTTCAACGGACGCCGTCCTTCCTCTCTGTGAAGGGACTACTATGGTGGTGTATCTGTTTATCCATACCATCCATCCCTTTTCTAATATGATTTTAAGGCAAGAGACTAAGAATGAGGCACATCCAAGTCTAAGATGGAACACACCAAGTACACTATTTTGTGTCGTCCAACTGAGCGTTGGATCTGCCTCATTCTTCGTTTCATACATTAAAATGATATTAGAAAAGAGATGGACGGCGTGGATAAAAAGATACATCATGCTGAGCCCCTCCACTTACTGAGGAAGGAACGGACGGCTTTTTTACCGGCGCGGCTCGGTCCGATGTGGGTTATGCTGGACTGTGAGGCCCACCGTGATGTATGTGCCTTACATCAACAACGTCCATCCGTTTAGACATATTATTTTAAGGAATGACCTCAAAATTGAACCGGATCCAAATCTCAAGTGGACTACACCACAAGACACGATGATTGACCGTTAAAAACTTATTGTGGGTAACAAAAGTTTTATATCAAGCTCATGTTTCGATGGTCCCTTCATCTAGTTCTTTTTACCTTATCAACAGGTATATGGTAGCCCTAAGAAATCTTTAATGGTGGTAGTCAATCACCACTGTTTCCTATGGTGTGATCCACATAATATTTAGATTTGATTCATTGTTGGAATCATGTACTAAAATGAGCTTTTAAAACAGATGGACAGTGTGGATGTAAGGCACATGCATTACGGTAAGCCCACGGTTAGGGATCCACCGAAGCAATGCCCTTTTTTACCATGCCCTTTCCTGGCATCACAGTAAGCCCACGGTTAGGTGATTTCTTTTCTTCTCAGGAAGTCGATTAGGTGTTACCCTTGCCACGGGCCTGCCTTGATGATGTGTTGTATATCCAACCCGTCCATCCATCAATATAGCCTATTTTAAGACGTCTTCCTCAATTAAATTAAGCAGATTCAAATCTGAAGTGGACCACACGACAAAGAATAGTGGTGATTGAATGCCCACCATTAAAAACTTTCTAGAGCCCACCATAATGTTTATTTGCCATCCAACCTGTTGATAAGGTCAAAAAGACCAAGATAAAGGGAAAACATAATAATAAACGCGATCCAAAACTTTCGTGGCCTACAAAAAGTTTCTGATGGTCATTCACTACTGTTTCCACTGGTGTGGTCCACCTGATATTTGGATCTTATTAAATTTTGGGATCATGTCCTGAATTGATCTGAAAAAACATATGGACGGAGTGGATATGCAATGTTTTCATCAAAGTGATCCCCACACAGTCAGGGTGACGACCGCTACTGTACCTGTGTAACACCTAATCTGCTCCGTTTTTATTCACGCCAAGCTGGCAAAAGGGATGTA
Organism: Liriodendron chinense; assembly: GCA_003013855.2. Taxonomy (NCBI): domain Eukaryota; kingdom Viridiplantae; phylum Streptophyta; class Magnoliopsida; order Magnoliales; family Magnoliaceae; genus Liriodendron; species Liriodendron chinense. The sequence continues at coordinate 466,648 of ML058455.1, read as the reverse complement.
CAGACCGGAAGCGGATTGCTTACAGCGTGCTGAGTAAATTCTGTGGGGTCCACCGTAATTTATGTATTTCATCCACTCCGTTCATCAATTTTAACAGATATGTTATAGCTTTAGTAAAAAAATGAAATAATAAAATTCTTAAGTGGACCACACCACAGGAAACAATGTGAATTAAACTTGTACTATTGAAATTTTTTTGGAGGCCGCGGAAGTTTTGGATCAAGCTTATATTGGCTTTTTCCCTTCATCAATGTCTGTGTAATCTTGTGAACAGGTTAGATGACAAATAAACATCACTGCGAGCCCTAGAAAGGTTTCAACGGTGGAAATCATTATACCCACTGTTTCTTGTGGTATGGTCCACCTGAGTTTCGGATATGCTTTAATTTTGGTTTCAACCCCTTAAATGATCTGGAAAAGCGGATGGACGGTGTGGATAAACTACAAAGTGGGCCCAACTGAGTTTACTAAGTTCGATAAGAGCGTACTGAGTAACTCAGGACGCAATCCGATTTCGTACAGACGCTGTGACATCAAGGTGGACCCCACAGAACTTTCGCACGCTTTCCACATGCATCTACGGTGTAGATGGGGATGACTTGAACACGCGGACAGGGCAGAACTTCGTTTCCCGTCCAAATTCCTTCCTTTTCTGCAATCGGTGCCGTGCTGCAGCAGAAAACCCTAATTTCCGGCAACTAAAAACAAATCCCAACAGACCTTACCTTCCTTCCGATCTCTTCTTCAAATACGGAATCTCCCTTCTCTTTTTTCTCTCTGATTTCGACAGGCGATTTTTTTTTCTTCTTCTTCTTCGGTACGTTTCTTCTGTCATCTCTTCCCTTTTGATTTCGATTACTTCTGTCTTCTCCTCTCAATCCCTTTCTCTGTCTTCTTCTCTCTCGATCGTCTTCGTTCGATTCTTCTGTTTTCGTTTGTTTCTGCTTTTGTGTTGATGTTCTCGTTCGGATGTTTGAAAATCGCAGAGAGCGGTAGCAGGAAAGGTCTCGCCATGGCCAAGAACTCTTTCAAGCTCCAGCATCCTCTTGGTTCGTTTTCGTCTTCTTTCTTTCGATGCCCTTTTGTTGGATTTTTTAATTTTGTTGCTTTTGTGAAACCCTAGTTTGGATTTTTGTTAGGGTTTTTGATCATCGACATGGGATTCGATCCGTTTCGGTGATTGTTGTCCGTGTACTATTAGGGTTCCGTTAGATCATACGGAAAGGTGGGACTCGCCGTGTGGATGACCTGTTGCGAAAATCGGATCAGGCCGCTCATCAGTTGGGGGACACGTGAATGTTCAATGTGGACTGTCTAAACCCTCAATTGCTTTTGTAATGGGGTAGCCTGCTTGATGAGTGGACTGGCCTGATCTTTGCGGCTTTTGAACTGCATGGTGAGGCCCACCTTTTTGACGGCAAGGGTTTAGAAAGCGTCGTCATACTAGTTATGGATTTTTTCCAAGTTGTTTTGTTAATGCTGTGCTAAAAGTTAGCTTTTGATATTGGATGCTGGGTTCTGGAAATTGTAATTTTTCTAGTTGAGTGGGCTGAATTCATTGCAGGGTGTGGAGCTCTTCCTTCTATGTGCCTTATTGCATTAACTTATCTGGAAGAATGTTTTGGATTTGGTCTATGCACTTGGATATCGTTGGATTGTCTAGGCTATAGATATAATGATTGATTGATTATTAAATTGGATTTTTTTTCCTTCATGTTGGTCTTTTGACAGTATTAGTATTTTGTCCAGTTTTAATAGAATGGCAACTTTCTAATTTTTCACCACTTTATGCTGGTTTTTTCTTATAGGCATGTGCTGGATTAAGACTATTATTTCTTTTCTCGCTGGATTGTCCGAGATTATAGATGGGTTCGAAACTTGGACATACCTTTCCTCTAACAATCATTATTAGGCTTATACTGAGTTAGGACACATCATGCAAAGTTATATATCGATTATGTCTGACAAGTGATATTTAAGATTCCACCTTCATCGTATTCCACTATTTTTAAAAACAAGTTATATACCAATTGTGTTGGAACCATCAATTTTTCTCCAAAGACTTGCTACAATACCTTCTATAATCCTGGTGCCTTATTCCTCTTTTGTGTTTTAGGGATAATTAAGGGCTGAGATTCAATATATAGATTAGTGGTTGAGATTAGGTTTAGGTTAGTGTTTTAATACACAAATGCTTGGATTTGTGAATGCCATGTCTAAAGTGGTTTGCAAGTAGAAGATTGTTGTATTTTCTAGACAGAATGAACTCTCTTACAAAGGAATAAAGTCCAAAAACTTCACATCTTTGAATTGTGTTGTTGAGGGGGAAAAAGAAAAGAATTGTGTTGTTGGTGCGAAACTAAGTTCTCTCGTCTTCAATCCCTCAATCATCTCTACATAAATTGCTTCACACTAATGTCAGTTATAGTTAGGGTTAATGTGTTCCGGGAGAGCAGAATATATTCTGTATCCCGCACCTTTCATACGAAGAGAAGTACGAACGCAAGTAACACCCGCGCTCTGACACACAGCGTTCCAAGCCACACTATGGGAAACTGCCTTTAACATTCTACCTTTAATAGGCGACAGATCCCGATCCTGAATTCGGAATTTCTTCGCGAACTCAAGACCTCCTATATCAGAAGTCAGAGATTTCGGAAGCGAAATATCTACTCTTACATCTTGTCCTAATCTCATTCATAGAAAAAGGACCCTTCCAAATCCACTTTTCCACTCATGCTTTATATAGACACTTCTTAGGTGTTTTTTTTTTGTTTGTTTTTTTAAGTTTTACAGGTGGTTATATTAGGAAAAAAAAAGAAAAAGAAAATACACAAAAGGAATTCTACTTATTCATGTATGCTTATGGCAGTATGGTACAACTTTCTCTGTTCCTTATTTCTTTCTAATGGCAAGGAAAACTCTTAAAATTTTATTTTATTCAATTTTAATTCAAATCCAAGAAGATAATTGGATACATTTAATTGATGCAGACTGCAAATACGAGCTATCCCAACTCCAAGGCTGTATTTGGCTTCCATGAACATGTCATTTTGTCAAATCATCTAAGCCTTATCGCAGCTAATTGGGGTATGCTACATGGTTCCTTCTCTGCCATTCCACTCTATCAAGGGCCATAACTTCAGTTAGACCATAGACCATCAAGTCTTTAGTTAGTACCTTCACCCATGTCCTTTTTTGGGCCTTCCTCTTGCCTTTTTAGAGCTTTCAACTTATACAAACTCACTACTCCTAACCAGCTGTGGTCCTTGATCTCTGTTGCACATGACCAAGTCATCTAAGTCTATTTTCCCCTATCTTGTTATGTATTGGTGCTGCTCCTAAATTCTTTCGATTGCATTCATTTCTAATTCTATCCTTCCTTATCCTGCCACTTATTTATCCCAACGTTCTCATTTCAGCTACGCTCATCCTATGGACATGTTGTTTCTTAACTGCCCACCTAGGCCCATGATCCACCGCAGGCCTCAGGGCCTACCATGTGCTGATTTTGGACTTTATTTATGGATTTGGGGAATCTTAAATTTTTTTAATAGATTTGGGGCCTAAATATTAAGATTTGCAATTTACTATTGGTGAGAAATATTGGGGCTAATTTAAAGATGTGATTGAAGATATGGGGAGATGTGATTGAGTATATGGGGGCTAATTTGAAGACGTGATTGAAGATTTGGAGGATTATTCCCTAGATTTGCTTTTACCATCTTAGGTAGATCAGATTGATTTGAAATCAATTATGATTGGTTTGAAATGAATCTCTTGGTTGGGGGATTCTCATTGAAGATTGATCTGATGGTAGAGGTGACTCTATGATAACGTGTTAGAGAGCTCCCTCCACCATACATGTGGTTGGTGAGATGTTGGATTTTACTATCCACCTAGTGGCCTTTGCCAGGGATGGCCCATGGTTCAAAAACCACATGGGCTAGAAAAATCCATGCTATTACTTTCATTTCTTACCTCTGATTTTCAGCTGTCAACACATTTTATCTGTCACCATCCATTTGAAGGCCACAATTTGGATCTATCAAATCAGTTGGTATAATTTATTTTTACTATCTTGGTGTGAATGTAGAAGAACAAAACTTATTGTGTAATGCAAGATGAGATGATCGCAAGAGGTCTGCTATATGAAGCCACATGGACCCAAAGGCCCAAACTACAAATCCCTGCTATCACTTTCATTTCTTTCCTCTGAGTTTCAGCTGTCACAGCACATTTTGTCTGTCACCATCCATTTTAAGGCCACAATTTGGATCTGTCAAAGCAGTTAGTATAATTTATTTTTACTATCTTGGTGTGAATGTAGGACCAAACTTATTGTGTAATGCAAGCCAGGATAATCACAAGACACCTGCTATGAAGTGGCAGGGACCCTGCATTATACATGTGCCAAAATCAACAACGAGTTGTCAATTTTTATATTCCAAAGTCTACAAAAAGGATGATCAAGGTTGAAAAGTAAATGGTGTTTGCTGGTTGAGACTTAAGTATTGGTTACAGTTTCTTTTGCATGCATTCTCCTTAAATTGGCATTATGATTTTGGAATGTTGAATAAATAAAAGTAGGCTTTTCTTTAGAGAATTGATCTTTGGCAGATGGAGAGAACATAGAAAGCAACCTCTTTGAATTGCGTGGTTTGATACCCCTATTTTCCTCTTTTCACTTCTTATAAACTCCAGCCACGCAATGTCATTGTGTAAAATAGTAAATCTTGCAAGACAAAATATGGGCAAGTAAGACATTCAGGATAACTGGAGTCAAGTGATTGCCATTGACTTAGGCTATCCTTATGTGTCAGTTGTAATTTCTCAATCTAGAAGTTGTGTCAAACCACCCTAAAGAGATTAAACATTTCGATCAACTGAAATTCACTTCCAAGTTTTGTTTGTTAAATCTTTTAAAATTGCTCATGCAACATCTACATAGACTAATATCTGTTGCCTTGAAGTCTTTCTGAGATTGTATGCTAATTTTATTGCTTTGCGCTATAAAATTCATTTCTTTCAATCATTTTATTTAATAATTCGATAGTTTATAGTGTTTCTGGCAGGATGTGTATTCTAATCCATATTAACTATTAGCACTAAGCAGTGTATCAGAATCTATCCATAATTGCATGGTTGCCTACCATGCGATTATGCCCCATCAGAAAAGCAAGTGATTGGATTGTGTTAGCTGCCTATCCTGATTTGTTGATGTCATGTTCCATCGATATTATGTTACATCCCTTGTTGACTTGTTATCTCCGAACCACCATGTGTTTGCCACGTGATACTGTAGGAATGAGTTGCATTGAGCTTCTATGATACCTCCTTTATCTCAATGTCACAATACAATGTCCCATTGATTTTATTTTACGTTCTTTGTTGATTCCTGGTTATTTCTTTCTTTCTTTCTTTCTTTTTGAGTGTTTTGTATAGAACCCCATCCCTTTTAACGTACTTGTAAATAACCTCTTTCCTTTTGAGTATTTGTAATTAGCACATTTCCTTTAGTCACTGATTGCAAACTACTCCCAAGTTAGTTTTAGTGATGGAATAAGTAACACCGTTAAAAGAAATAAAAAAAGACGATATTGCTCCAGTCAATAAAGGGGCATGTAAACGGGACATGACATATTGAAATAGAGAATGCATGGGACGGTGACCATTAGATCTTGGTCCTTTTTAATGAGCAAAACTGTCTATATGATGTACCTACCTGAGTCCTGTAATAAATATCAGATTAAAGTATTTCAACTCTTTGAGTATTTAAAGGTTATTTCATGCAAATTCAACAACCCAAAAAAAGAAAAAAATGTTAAGATCATATTATTTTTAAATATTTTGGGGCTTTTATGAGGCCTGGCGTCAAGTTTGAGCTTATTTACTATGGGGGGTATTGTTTTTCAAAGAGCACTAATCGGCATCGACGTTTTTGTATTTTTAACTTCATGTTGAGCTGATTGTTTCCATTGCATTTGCATTTCTTACAAAAACTCAACCCATCTTGGAAAATTCCTTTTATTGTCATTTCTATGGAAACCCTTGTGCTATTTAGGTCAGTTTTACAATATGGAAGGAAAGTGACAATTTTTGGGTTGATTGCTTGTTTTTGTCAGAGCTTGTTGCGTCATAGCTGTTTGTCAAGTACTTTGTAGTTTTTATTCAGTTTGACTTTCTACACTGCTTAGCTAATTACCATCCCTGACAATAGTGTGCGATGTCATCTTCAGCTCAATAAGGGCTAACTGCTGGCTGATGGTTGGCAAAATATAGTGTGCCAAGGCAATATTGTTGTATGGGCACACTTTATCCATATCATAGTGGGCCAAGTGCCTGTTTTATTTTAACTTAGTTGTTATCTTATTACCCTTGTGCTATTTAGGTCAGTTTTACAATATGGAAGGAAAGTGACAATTTTTGGGGTGATTGCTTGTTTTGTCAGGAGCTTGTTGCGTCATAGCTGTGGTCAAGTACTTTGTAGTTTTTATTCAGTTGACTTTCTAACACTGCTTAGCTAATTACCATCCTGACATAGTGTGCGATGTCATCTTCAGCTCAATAAGGGCTAACTGCTGGCTGATGGCTTGGCAAAATATAGTGTGCCAAGGCAATATTGTTGTATGGGGCACACTTATCCAATATCATAGTGGGCAAGTGCCTGTTTTAGTTTAACTTAGTTGTTATCTTATTACCCTTGTGCTATTAGGTCAGTTTACATATGGAAGGAAAGTGACAATTTTTGGGTTGATTGCTTGTTTTGTCAGTAGCTTGTTGCGTCATAGCTGTTGTCAAGTACTTTGTAGTTTTTTATTCAGTTGACTTTCTAACACTGCTTAGCTAATTACCATCCTGACAATAGTGTGCGATGTCATCTTCAGCTCAATAAGGGCTAACTGCTGGCTGATGGCTTGGCAAAATATAGTGTGCCAAGGCAATATTGTTGTATGGGGCACACTATCCAATATCATAGTGGGCAAGTGCCTGTTTATTTTAACTTAGTTGTTATCTTATTACACCTTGTGCTATTTAGGTCAGTTTTACAATATGGAAGGAAAGTGACAATTTTGGGTTGATTGCTTGTTTTGTCAGGAGCTTGTTGCGTCTAGCTGTTGTCAAGTACTTTGTAGTTTTTATTCAGTTGACTTTCTAAACACTGCTTAGCTAATTACCATCCTGACAATAGTGTGCGATGTCATCTTCAGCTCAATAAGGAGCTAACTGCTGGCTGATGGCTTGGCAAAATATAGTGTGCCAAGGCAATATTGTTGTATGGGGCACACTTATCCAATATCATAGTGGGCAAGTGCCTGTTTTATTTTAACTTAGTTGTTATCTTATTTACCCCCCCCCCCCCCCCCCCCCCCCCAAACCAAAAAAAAAAAAAAAAAAAAGTTCATGTTAAAAATGGATTCAATAGCCTTCCCTAAAAAAAAAAAAAAGATTTCAAATATGGTGAATTGACTTGCTGAGAAAAGGTCCCTACCAGCCTATCTAGCACACTTATGGAGCCCAATTGGGCCTATATGGCCATAATGTCCCTCTTTTGTTTTTCTTTTCTTGTTATGTTTTCTCGTATGCGCTTTTTCCCCCCCCACTTTTTTCTTCATTTGAAGATGAAGTTTATAAACCTATTTTAGACCATATCTAAGCTTATTTAAGGAGTCAAAACAGTTTCTGTGGGATTCTACCAATGGAAGGGTATCTTTTAGTTACGATCTGCCTGCTCATCTGTCTGCCAACCATTTTCCTTGAAAATAAAATACTTGGAGAAACCTCGTCATTCTGTTTTTGGCATTAATGTTCAGAGTGTGGACATCACCTTGTTATGTCCTTCTTAGTCCTTTGTCTTTTATTGCCATTACAAAAACTCGTTGTCATCTATTGTGAAATTTATGTTTTTTTGCATGCCAGAAAAGAGGCAGGCTGAAGCAGCTCGGATTAGAGAGAAGTATCCTGATAGGATTCCAGTAAGAACTTTCTTGGTTTTTTATTATACAGTTTACTTCTCTGATTTACCCTTCCCCTTTTCTATGAGATTCTTATCTAAGTCTTTGTGCAATTTAGGTGATTGTGGAAAGGGCTGAAAAGAGTGACATACCGGACATTGATAAAAAGAAGTCGGTGTCTTTTCCTTACCAATTCTTACATTTTTGTCTTTATTTCAATATGATTGAGTTTGTTTCTTTTTATTTCTTATCTGTTGGTCTTTGTTTCCATTTTTTTTCTTCTTTTCTGCCCTTATTATGAAATTAAGGAACCTTAGTGTTTTAGCTCTGAGACTTCCTGCGATATATGTTTGCTGTAAGGAATGTTCTGTCTATGAGAGAGAGACCTTCCTTGCAGGCAATGAGAGTCCTTTGAGAGAGGGCCTGCACATTCTTGCTTTGACATCTTCTGAGTCGACAATTGTCGAAGCCGCAAACATCTTTCCCTGGGTAGACCATGGCGCCAAACCGTGGTCGTTGTGCTATGTTTTCATAAAAATCAGGAACTTATATCTTGATTAAATATTTTCGTTTAATATTGTAAGAATAGGTTCTAATGATATCGTAGTGGCCCCAGTGTCCAAAGGCATCAGCCAATCAGCGCTTCGTATCGTGACTTCTTTTCCCTATGCTTTTCTTTAATGTGGTTGCTTTTGTTGCTTGCTCCAAAAAAGAAAAGAAAAAAGAAGTCGATGTCCATCAGTAATGCATGCATTAGGTGAAATGCATTAATATGCATTATATGCTTTTAAAGTTTTGCATTAACATGCGCCTCAAACCAGCTATTGCTTCCTTGTACATTCTGTTGTGGATAATTTCTTCTGTATGAATTTGGCTCACATTTATTTGGTGAATTGCCATCCATGAATGACGAATGCTCTCAAGTCTAGTTGGTTTCTCTTTCTACACAGAAGTACAGAACTTTGATAGGCAGCAGCTACGCCGACCATTTTTTTGAGAAAAAATCTGCCATGTTTTCATTACAAAACATGGCATAGTGTTGTGTTTACTCTTATAATCATCTTATAATAGGGCTAGTGAATGGAATTTTTAGATTTTCTTTTGCATAATGTGACTTGCTTTTTGTACATGTCACAATGTATACCTGATCTGAACCTATCATCAGGTAGGCTCTCTAATCTCTACCTTGGATGGGCCACGTCCCAAAATCACAGTGATCTGACATCCTAAATTTCATTGGAGTTTTGGGGAAGAAATTGGATGGTTATCAGAAGTGAACTAAAGTTAATTTGACTGTGTTTTCTCCCTTCAAAATTGTCGAATCCAAGGGTTACATTGTCGAGCACAGGATATAGCATATGGCCCATCCCATGTGCTAGTCAAACAAGTGGGATATGTAACACACACTACACACTACATTTTTTTTCTTTTCCTTTTTTCTTGGAGGTTTCCTTTAGCCATTCTATAGGCCTGTGATTTATTGCGCATGCTATTTTTTGACTGCAGATATCTTGTTCCTGCTGACTTAACTGTGGGGCAATTTGTTTATGTGATTCGGAAGAGGATGAATCTTACCCCTGAGAAGGCCATTTTCATATTTGTCAAGAATCTTTTGCCACCCACTGGTAAGGAATTTGAGACAGATTTCATTACTTCCATGATGCCCCATTTGAATGCACGAGTGAATTTGATCAGGATCAGGAAACATTTGCATAATGTTTGAATACATGGAATCCAAGAGAAAAAAAAGAACTTAATAATTAATTATCTAATGATTATTTCCATGAGCATTATTGAATTATGGAATCCATTTTAAAGGGTCTTGTTTGGATAACAAGTGACATTCTTGTATCCATGGACAGTCACTCAAGTTTCTTGTGCTAGAGACCTAACCATGGAAAAGTCCTTATAATTGCTTTGTGCAATCCACCATTTTCTTATCTTTAAATAGGATCCTTGATATCAAAAGTCCAAACATGCCTTAGATCAATTAAATTTAAAATGACAAACATTGATGGTGTTTTGAAGTTACTCTTCATGAGGAACTTAAAATAACGCTATTAAAGTTTGTAGCCTAGATAGATGGTCAATGCAAACCTAAGGAAATTAGAATCTGATCATTTCCATTTTATTATTAGACTTGTAATGATTGCAATTCAATTTGATACTACATCCAAACAAGCCCCAACAGTCACTATTGGTCTCATGCTTCATTTGGTCGTTGCAGCTGCCCTTATGTCTGCAATCTACGAGGATAACAAGGACCCAGATGGCTTTCTATACATGACTTACAGTGGCGAGAACACATTTGGGGCCTCGTTTGGCAAAGCATTAGAACCCATGTAAATAAGATCATGGATGGAAAGGTGTATATTCTCTTCAATCTCCCTATTTCTCGGATTTTCAATGGTAGCTGAAAACTCTTTTTTTTTTCCTTTCTTCTTCTTCATTTCTAATTGATCTCCATCTCTTTTATTGTTATTTCAAAACTGTCGTTGGAATGTCAGAACGTAGAGAACAGTTTGAATGTCAATAGCTTTTAGTAATGTAAAGAGTTTTTTATTTTTGGGTTAGTTCACACACCCCATTGTCAGTAGCACCCACCCACCCCTGTTTGTCACATCACATTGTTAGCCACCCCCACTATGGGAATGGATACCTTGATCTCAGTGTTGCAACGAGGCTATCTTCACTCAGTCTGCCACTCTATGTAAAGAGTTATTACCCCTTTAGAATCTTCACATGTTTCAATGGGTCAAGAGGGGTCTACTGGTGCATTTAGGTTACCAATTCCCCCTAATAGGGTTGCAAACACAATGCTGCGTATTGAGTTGGGATTTTAAGCTGATTGGGCCAGTGTGGTCCTGATCAAAGTTCGCACCACTGGCCCATTTGCAACCCCCCCCCCCCCCCCCCTCTCTTCTTCTCACATTGAAATTCGTGATGTGAAATGGGATGTATTTCGTTACTAATGTTTCAAGGCTGGGACCTGGTGTCCCACTGGGTCCTCCCACGATGTCTGTACACCTGGCATGTAACTCAGATTAAACCGTCCAATTCGTGGGCCCCTAGTGCGAGCATGAGAACTATTCACTAATCAGTTAAAAAAAAAAAACAAGAGAGATGTCTTTCAGAAAGTTAACGTAAGTACATTTAACTGCACATCATCTCTGTGGGCAAATTTCTGCGGGCCCCCCCATGATGCATCTGTTATATCCACCCTGCAAGATTGCTCAAAAACTTCTTGTGGGTATCCCTTCATTCAGGTCTGTGACCTTATGAACGGGTTGGATGGCAAATAAGCATCGTGGTGGGCCTAGGAAGGTTTAGTTGCTGCAGAATATGGCACACTGCCCACGTACGGAGGCTCATTGTGGTTGAACTGTAAAAGATTGCTACTTTTGAGGGTAAACCCTTTACCAATCGTGTGAAGGGATTGATATTTTGGGACATCGTATGTTCATGGTGGGGCCGACCAGATGAATGGTCCGGATGTCTGGTGTAAGGAGACGGCTCATATTTGGCTCTGTATTTGGATTTTAGTCGTAGTGTTTTTGTTCGTTAAGACTTTTTATGATAAAAGAGGAGAATGGTTTTATGAACATCCTTGTTTGGTCATCGATCTGATCGGGCCCCACGTGAATGTGAAGACCATGAGATATCTTCCCTATGGAAGAATCCTATCCTTTGATTGTGGATCTGCTAATCACATACAGTCCGGTGTGCCCCCACATGAGTCCCAACATGCCTAAAAAATCAGGACCTTTGAAAAAAAAAATAGACGGCTGATGGTCCGATTAACCTGATTTTCAACATTCAGGATGGGGTTCGAGTTTTGCCCGGAAACATGACACAATAGACAGATAAACAGCCCCGATCAGGGATTCCAAATTCAATGAATGTATGCATGGCCTGGATCAACAAACCATGTGGCCCAAATGTATAGAGTCACTGCCACGTGTATACAGATGAGTGCTACATCGATGGTGGGGCCAAGACCGACAGTGTCGACTGCAGTGGGCTATTTGAATGTTATCCTCCAGCCGACGATCATGTATACCGATTGGAAGATGGGATGCATGACCTATTAGTGATCCAAACCATCTGTCTGTTGGGCCACACACTGTCTTCTCCTTGACGGAATTACTGTTGTTATTCTTCTATTGCTGCTTTACAAATAGAAACGATGCAGCAATTCAACTAAAAAAAAAAAATGCCTGAGTTTGATGGCTAGAATCTTCCAGTTTGGGAGAATTTTGACACATGGTCCATCTACAGTGGACCCAAGAGATCAGTGGACCACATTATAGTAACATCGGTTATCAGTGGAATAGAAAATCCCTAGCACACTGATGGGAGTGTGTCGTGATATGGGTTTTTGGCCCATTTGATGATGGGTCAATTATACCTTGTGGGGTCCAAAGCTGACAGAAGGACTAAGGTCTGCACACGTGTCGAAGCTGACGGAATGACTAAGGTCGGGAGCGGATTAGGTACTACCCGAGCCTGTCCTGAGCTCAGGACAGGCCGACGTGGCACATACGTGTCACATTTGTATTGGTGCAGGGCACGCTGTCAGAGCTGACCTGCCACGTCAGCAAGCCTGACACAGTCATGTCATGCCTCCTCTCCCCCCAATGCCCATACGCCACGTACAGGACAGGCTCGGATAGTACATAATCCGCTCCCACTAAGGTCTGCACACGTGTCAAAGGAGAATATGGCCACTGGCTTCTTATTTTCCCAAAGCAGGAATTATATTCCACCTGACCTAATTTAATAATGAGTGTGGCCCACTTGATGACCGATCAGCCTGATTTTTTTGCATGATGTATGTAGCAGGGCCAACCCACATAAGTACACGATCAAGCAATCCTAACCATCCAATGAATGGATATGAAATGGACGGTTAAAAGTAAAATAGTGAGTGGATGGTTAATATTATCTTAGAGTAAGTTTTGGGCAACGGTTCATCAACAAGTGGGTCCGCAATTTGGACGGTGCAACTATGCCATGTGGGTCATAGCCATTTTTTAAAAGGCGGTGCAACTAGCCATGAATAATCAAGATCTCGAAAACACGTTCCCATCATTAGAGCAGCCAACGCATACCCTGGCAAAGTGTGATGAATGATATACTCGAGCATTGATAAGTAGTAGATGTCCAAATTGTGGGCTGCAATTTTATATGTACGGTGAAAAACATAAAATTGCATTTACCTGATTTATTAATTTTCAGATTGGTGGACAACTATTAGACGGTTGAAATGAAAATGATCAAGTGAGCCCATTTCAGCAAACAAATGTCCATAAATCCCAGGTTAGGATTTTTAAACTAGTCTCATTTTAAGTGGGGTTTCACAATTTCGGCAACTTGGTTTGAGTCTAAAACTTCCCGTGTTATTTTCTCCTGCAAATAGCAGAGGGGAGCTCGGATTAGGTACTCCTGTCCTGAGCTCTGCCACGTTAGTAAGCCTGATACAGTCATGTCATGTCTCCTCTCCCTTCAAATCCCAGAGCTCTGCCACATCAGTAAGCCTGACACAGTCATGTCACGTCTCCTTTCCCCTCAAATCCTCAAATCCCACACGGCACGGACTAGTTTGTCCGGAGCTAAGAACAGGCTTTGGGAGTACCTAATCCGCACTCAGGATTACACCTCACACAGCATTTCAATGCCAAAGGTAATGGACAGCCGTCCGATTGGTGGCCTTAAAGTGGGCAGCAGAAAACACTAGTGATTGAAGGTGGTGGACAGTACAAAAAGAGTGATCATGTGGAAAGCAATGGCTGTTGCCTAGAATTGCCAAATTGTGTTGAGGGTTGTCCATTTTCTTTTCACCATCTATTTCATGGACCCTCATGTTGGGTGCCTTTCACACAAACCTTCAACCCATCTCAAGCACACACCGCTTGGATCAAACCTTCTTCACCCACTTGGGATGGATAAACAACAAGAGAATAGTAAAGGAGGAGCGATCTCACCGATCCCGAGGACGTAGAAGCGCTGAGACGACGGTTGCGCAGAAGAATCCCTCTTCAAGCAACTTCTCCCTTCTACAAGCTTCCTCTCTCTCTCTCTCTCTCTCTCTCTCTCTCTCTCTCTCTTCTCTTTTTCTCTTCCTCTTTTTCTCTCTTTCTCACCTTGAACGTGTTTACAACCCAATGGGATGCCCTAATCCCGTTTTAGAACTCTTAAGTACAAAAAATGGAAAAATCAGAGCCAAAATAGGAAACTGCGTCTAAGCAGTCCGCGCCGGGTTGGGCGCCCGGCCAGGCCCAAAACAGTCCAGCGAGAAAACCATTGGAACGAACCAATTTCAGGCGCCCGGACCAACATGGTCGGGCGGTCGGCCAGGTCATCGGGCGCCCAGTCACTTTGACCGCCGGGCGCCCGGCTGAAGCCAAAACCGTCCGGCAGCATTGCTGCCATTTCTAGGGAATTTCGGTCGCCCAGCCACTAAATGGCCCGGGCACCCGACCACTCCCAGTTCCACTTCTCTCCTCCTTTGATGAGGAGGAAAACTCCATCACCCCATGGGTGGTAGGTTGGGTGTGATTCAAGGAAGGGACCCACCATGTGGATTGCGTGGATTCACATTATCAACCGACTTTAAGGAACATGTGCTAACTTTATTACCTATAATTATAGGATTCGTTCTGATCTAAGCAATCAATTCAATATATAACTTTTGTTTCATCCATAGCTTACTTTTGTGTTGAGTTTGGTCTATGGGAGTTTTTACTAATTAGATTCATTTTTTGAATTGATTTTAAATTTTCAAAATTGAAATTGAAATTGAAATGATCTTAATTTTGAAATTTCAAATTGAAATTAAATTGACCCATTTTTTTTTTTAATTGAATTGAGATTGTATTGATGAAAATTTTCGATTCAATTCGATTTGATTTTACACACATTGCAAATTAAAAACTTATAGATTTTGTAGGTTTGAATTTTATAGTACCTCAAATAGTAATATTAGTAGAAATACTTCTAAAAACATATGCATAATAACTAGTCCATACATGGAAATTAGAAAGATTGTATTGATCCAAAGCTTTCGAGGCCCGAAAAATATTTTTAATGGTTATTCATCACTCTTTCTCTTGGTATGGTCCACCTGAGATTTGATCTTCTTATAATTTTGGATCATGTCCTAAAATGAGATGTAAAATTAGATGGACGTAATAGATATACAAAAAATACATCAAGGTAGGCCCCACACGGTAGGGGTAACACCCACTAAGTTGTTGCCAACGTAACATTTAATTCACTATTGGGCAAACTTTAGAAATTGCGTACTAAGTTAGTACGCTTTTGTGGTATTGATCAAACTTAATTGGGCTTACTTTGAATGCATTTGGTTTACCACACCGTCCATTCATTTTGCCTGCTCATTTTAGCCGTTGAGCCCAAATTTGAAGCATAGCTGAAACTTGGGTGGACCATGCCACATGAAACAGTGGGAATAATAATTTCCACCATTGAAACCTTCCTAGGGCCCACGTAACATTTATTTGTCATCTAACCTATTCATAAGATTAGGTAGACATGTATGCATGAAAAACACAAATATCAGCTTGATTCAAAACTTTTATGGCCTACAATAATTTTTCAATGGTAGAGGTTCAATTCACACTATTTCTGTTGTGTGCCACTTGAGCTTTGTATACGCTTCGATTTTGAGCTCGAGCCATAAAATTATCTTTTAAAGTGGATGAATGGAGTGGATAAAACGAATAAAACACCGTGGGCCCCATAGAGTTTACTCAGTACGCTAAGTGCATTGAGTTACTAAGTACGTAATCTGATTCCTCTTGGACTCTTGGGCGAGGACAGATATGCAGAAGGGTGGTTTCAAAGCTTTGTGGGCTCCACCATAGTGTATGTGCTTTATCTAGGCCTTCCATCCATTTTTCCATCTAATTCTAAGACATTATCCAAAAAATGAGACATATCTAAATCTCAAGTGGACCACACCATAAGAAAATAGTGGGGGATTGACATTTATTGTTGAAATTTTTTTGAGGGCTTAGAAGTTTGGTATTTATTTTTTCCCTTCCTCTAGGTCTATGTGACCTTATCAACAGGTTGGATGGCAAATAAACATTACAATGGGCCCTAAGAAGAATTTAATGGTAGACGTTCAATTCTCATTGTTTTGTTGTGGTGTGGTAATCTAAAATATATATCTTTTTAATTTTTGAAAATTTTTCTTAAATTCAGATGTAAAAATGTATGGACAACATAGATAAAACACACTATAAAGTATCTATTTCAATTCAATTTGATCAATCGATTCAATTCGATATAGATTAATTCAATTTTCGAATCGATTCGATTGATCGGAATTGGAAATTGAAATTGAAATTAAAAAAAAAATTGAATTGAATTGATCTTTGAGAACGATTCGATTCGATTCAATCGATAAATTGATCATAAATTGAATTATGTGCAGCCCTAAACCCAACCCATCACCACAAATTCAAAATAAATCGAGTCAGGTTTAACATATATACAAGGATCCAAGTTGACCTATTTATTTAATGGGTTGAGTTTGGGTTGGACCTATTTGAATTTACAAAGTATAGAGAGCAGTTTCACACACGCTGTGCTGAGAATATGTTGGTTGTATTTAGACCTAAATCAAATGAGCTCAGAAAACACATGTTATGCCATCTTAAATGAGATTTTTGAAAATAAAGCTTATTATTAAATGTCCTTTGACAACTAATGTGACACTATGGATGAATGGTCACATCAAAAAACGATTATATAAGGGTTGAAATCTACATGTAGTGTAAATGGTTTGGGTCATACATGCATCCATTTGTGATCTCTAAACACAAGTACATTGGTCTATATATGAATTTGGAGTTTGAAGTGTTGGTTCTTAACTAGGTTTGGTTCGAGGCAGGGTGTGGTTTAGGTCTAACTTGGATTGGACACATGCCCAACCCACTCGTATCACCGATTTCCCCTTGCTATGTTGTACTTTGTTCTAATAAGTGGTCGAGAGTAAGCAAGCTACCTTGGCCTCTTGGCAGAAAGTTCGCTGTCCCCCAAATAGATGACTCAACATAAGGGGGATCAAAAGTATGCTTCTAACCCAGATTACAAGAGCAATGACTCATTGGATTTTCACCAATGACACGAAAGAAGTAGGGAAAGCATCATCAAAGGAAGTTGATGGGTCTTTTTTCAGGCAGTTGACAAATGTATGTGTGCTAGTGAATTTTGACCTAAGACCATTGCTCACATCTGTTTATTGTTGGGTCGGATCAACTGGCCTATTTGCACCCAAATTCAAGATGATGAGATTGATTGTCACTACTTTAATGGCCAATAGGCAATAATAATGGCCATGAATAATGTTGGCCGGCAACGCTACGAAGAGAGAGGTCTCAAGTCCAACTAGTTGCATAATGAGTTACCAACCTATTAGTAGATAAGTTCCATCTTTTCATGTGTGTACAACATCCAGCCTGTCCAAAAGGTTATCACTACCTTTAGGATCACCTGGTCCTAAAATCAGCTTGATCCATTCGTCAAGTGGGCCACAACTATAATTCATTTATTTATCCGCGATTATCTATTATTTTTATGTTAGGTCCACTAGAGGAGTGGATCGGGCTGATATTTTCATAAGGTGATCCTTAAGGCGGTCAACCTATGGGCACATTAGATCCTGTATACATGAGGAGGATTAATGGCGCAATACCTTATTTATAGAAATAGTATATTTTCAGAAGAATTTAAATTTAGTTTGCAAACTAAAAATTTGATGATCAATTATTAACGTGTATATATAAAATTTTCACAAGAATATAAATGGGTTTGAGAGTCCTCAGGAAAGTGCCATATATAGCTCCACACACACACAGCAAAAAAAAAAAAAAAAAAAAAAAGGCCATGAATTATTGTTTATATATGATTTGACGGTCAGGTCAAATGATACAAATAATGTTCGTGTGGCAGCAATATATTAAGATAAGACAAATAGAAGATATCCTTTGCTGCTTTTGTGGCCAAATTCGACTAAACTTCAACAATCATAAGTGGCCTAGAAGCTACTGTCATGGGACACATGTCTTACTACTAAGATTTACAATAAAATCTAAAAGGATCACAGTAAGCTATTTGCCTAAACAACTAAAACCAATAGTTGATAACGGCCGAGATGAGATCAAGTTAATGACGAATCCAGTTGACACACTATTATATTGCACAAGAGACATTTATGGGCGAAATGCTAGGTAGAAAAGAGCCTCAAGAGTAAGGTAAAGGCAATGCCAGGTTGACCCATTTTGGTGGTACACGCCACACACGTTAGAGCGGGAGAAAGGATAACCACCATTTACACCTAGCAGACATGAAAGGCTCCAACCCATAGAATAGCGGGAAGACATGCACATAATAAATGCCTAATTAGGCAAAATGTGATAGGCTACAATTATTTAATAGCCTAAACAGTTATTTATACATCAACAAACGTGAAAAATAGCTATGAAAATGATTCTTCGACAACTGTATGAAAATTTTATAAATAGAAGAAAGATTAAAGAGCTCCAGACCCTCGCTAACCTAACATAACACAACATTGCTCATCTTCGTCCTATTTTTTTTTAGATTAGCTCTTCATTGCTCATGAGTGCTACACTACTCTCAATATGGATCTTAGCATTTTAGTTTAGTATAATACCCTTCATCCACACTGTATTGTTGGATTGCATGGAAGAGTAGTTTAGTCACGATGCCAAAATCGCATTTTTGAGACAGACCAAGTCTGCGTAAATCTAGATTAGTGACGAACTTCGTCCGTCGTATGGTCCATCGCAGTTATAGTTTTGTGGCAAATTTTAAACGACGGATTATGTCCGTCGCTAAATTATTTGAAACGACGGATTTAGTCACGGATTTTGTTCGTCTCACTAAAATTTTACTACGGATGTTAGTCCGTCGTTAAATTTATGGGCGACGGCAAGATTCCATTTATTGTATTTTAGCGACGGTTTTGGTTCGTCGCTAAAGTTTCTGCAACAAATTCCCATTTCCCTAGTTGTTTCTTGAATCTGTTGCACCTGATAGTCATCCAAATGATATATTTAAAAGAAAACTGAAACCCTCACAAATCATCATTATATTATATATGAAACTTAAAAACCCTTACATTTCCAGTGAAATATTAATATTTGTTACAAATCTACACATTCAGGTGAACCATTGTACATGGAATGAGCAACTGGGCTTTATTTTGTCCTTATTGAGACCAAATCTCTTGACCATTCATGAAGCATTTACTTCTACTTTTTTCCTTTATAGTTGCTTCCACCTTATACGTTAGCAAATCTATCAACTGGCCCACCTGCAAAATCCAGAATATAAAACATAAAGTATCAGTTTTATAATTTAAGAACAAAAAAGAAAAAAACAAGCTTAACTATTATGCAAGAAGTTTCAGTGGGATGTAATTAGAAACTTGGGAGGAAATCAGTTTTATAAACTATGAACAGAGCCGTTTTCCATTGCTTGAAGCACCTTGTTCTAAGTTCCAGCCGCCTTGTCTGAAACCATTTTCATATAGTCGATGCATCAGTAAATAAGATATATATATTAAGGTATACGTAATGAATCTTGAAGCAAATGCATCAGCTTTGAATTGCTTTGACAGGTAACAACGATTAGCAACGAACCTGTATGGGATGTGGCTGCTTTTCGTTGTCAGAGCCAATACGACGTCCCCAAGAGCTAAACGTGATTTGTTCATTATCTGAGCTTTTGAGCTGCTCCCCTCGCATGTCTGTCTTTGCAAGCCTCTCACTGCCCGCCAAGTCCACGAGGCAAAGCTTACTCTTTGTGCACTCCGCCTTCATCAAATTCATAGCTTTTACCATGACACAAAGCATGCTAGAAACAAAAAAGAAAAGAAGGAAAATAAAACTCTGAAATACATCATGTCGTGTTTGGATACTCGATGGAATCAAATTGCAATAATTCAACTGAATAAACTAAAAACAACTTGCGCAATAGCAATTCAGATTATTTCAAGTCGAAACAACCAATTAGGGGGTTGGTTGTCATCATGAATTAAATGGGCCACACGTACAAGAAAATGAACAGCTAAAAAAGAATTAACCATGGTTCACGTTTGATGTGAATTATCTACACCCACACCTTTGGGACAATGGTAGATTGAGTAAAGATAACCTTGTTTCAACACTCTAGGTATCGATTCCCAATGTGGGGGTGGCGAACATTGCTGGGTGACTCACAGTGTGGGTGTGTATACTAACAGTGGGATGTTTGTACTACCTCAAAAAAAAAAGTTTGAGGTAGACTATCTGCCAACCTGATCCAACTAGCCTGATTTTCGCAATGGGTTATGGCGCATATGCGTTGGAACGTGCAACGAGAGTAGAACTCAATATCCTACCTTCATGAGTAACCTTAAGGGTGTGTTCGGTTGCATCAAATAACATGATAATTCATAGTTAATAGTCTAATTTGGTGGAAAATAGCATGACATTTTGTGAAATTTGGTGAAGCCAAACATAACAGAGGAATGCTCTAGGGCTCTCAAAACACTAAGTTATAGTGCACCTAGTTGCAAAAATCAGAACCATATACTCATTAGGTTTGCCATGCCATAGAAAACAACGTCTAGCTATTGATAAATAACAAAATACAAGCATGGTCCACTTGATGAGTGGATATGGATGATTTTTTTAAAAAGGTGATCCTCATTATAGGGCCAACCTATTAATGGGTTGGATGTCACACACATGGACTGTGACTATAACTGTAACTTATAGTCCAACTAGTAGGAATTACAATCAGAATCAAGAGAAAAAAAATAGTTTGTTGAAAACAACCTCCAGACAAACCAACATACACACCTGCAGGTGGCTTTTTACGTGGTAGATGGTCAAGCCCTCAACTTTCACGAGTGCACGCCTTTGGGAGTAGCCTGTAGGTGAAAAATTGCATACCAATGTTGGTATTATGGCAGAAAACCAATAACCAGAAGTAGGATATGGTCCAGAGAGTTACCCACTTTTACTACTGCCAAACTGGTTGACAGCTCCTATGAAGCACTCATGGAGTTCCGGTGTCCACCGCATGCGTGGCTTTGTCGGAGCACTGCAATTCTGATCACTTTCAGTGGGTCAATGATCCCAGCCTTAACCATGTCTACATATTCACCTGGTTTATTCAAACGTGTACGAAAGAAAATACAACTCAACACCTCACATGCAAACCTAAAAGTAAATTTCAGAACAGGGAAAGATAAGAATTATAAAAATGATGGCCAGGGAGAAACCACCTTTAGCTGCATCATATCTAAGATCAATATTATCTTGCTCCAATAGCTTGCCAACAACCATAGCCCCTTAACCCTGCCATTAGAAGCAATAGTATGCACGAGTGTCTACAGTGAGATAATTAATCCATTAATTTCAAGCAAACAAAACAAAACCAAATAGTAGCACTTCCTTATTCAAAACCTAAAGGCCCATTTAGATAAACAGATAAACTAAAAATCATGATTAATTCTGCTCTTCATTTTCTTTTTTCTTTTTCATCTTATTGGTTCTGCTCTTTTGGTGGACCAATCTGCTATTTGCTGCGAACGGCTCGATTGCATTAGGCATGTTCCATTTTCCCACTTTCTGTGTCTCAAATTGCAAGATGAGAAGAGCTCTGAGCAATTCTGACAAGATAGGTAAATAAATTGGACAGCTCTAAGATGAAATTCAGACACAATGAGAATATAAAGAAAAAGTCTATGATGGATGCCCATGGTCTACATTCCACTACAATACCAAGAAAGAAATTCACACAACACTATGACTGCTCAGAAGAAATCAATGCATTCTAAAGGTTTAATTTACTCTTAACCCCACAGGAAATTGCTATCTTGGATGAAAGAAAAAGAAGAGAAAAAAAAAAGGAGGAAAAACCAAGATTTAATTCTGATAACTGGGGCCCAAGGTCTAGCAGTCCAAACGCTTAGTATCTTGCATTGCATCTCGTCATGGATGGATCATGTGCAAATTTCTCTTGGGTGGCCTTTCAATTTATGGACTAATGAGAAATATAACAACCCATCCTCTTTAAGAATGTATAATTTCCCTAACCTTGTATTTGTAGTGGTTTAGATATATCTAGAAAACCAAATAGAAAGCATGATGCCAATAAGAAATTACCTGCTACTAAAAGCAATTTTGAGTTCTCAAAGGCAACCTGCAAAACAAAAAGTTAGATTCACATTCTGCCAGGAAAATACATTACAACCGGATGGTTGGCCTTGTCCAATTGCTCTGATCTTGAAGTATAACCCATTCATGTGGTGGCCTGTCAGATTACCATGCATTTACCATGAGTACTGATGAGTTGCATTGAACTCCTATACTGCAAGCTTAATCAATAGCACTACTCAAAAGTTGTATCTACCAAACTACATGCTCAATTAATGTTGGAAGAAATCATTTGAAATATTTCACCTGCCAATCATGTTGTTAACATTAAAACCAAACCCCTTGTTAGATTGTCGAGCTTTACGCATTTCAGCCAGCTTCCTACCTAGGACAGACTGTTGATAAATAACAGTCAGAAAAACTACACAATTTTTCATTGCAAGTTTTCATCAGGTCTAGCATAATTGAGTAACATCACCTGATTGCTTCTGGACCCACTTGATGGAAAGCTTTGGTCTCGCTTCTTTATGCTTTATTGGTACATATGGTTGTGTTATTGGGTGAGGCTCCACAACAAATAATGGTTAGCACCGTTATTACGTAATGGCCATTAGGTAATCATTTTGGAATACCTTGTTGTGGATGGAGCCTAAGCCTAAAAATATATATAATAGCACAATCCAAACCATTTGTACAGTAGCATTCAAATGGACAGTTAAAAAAGAGAATTAGCCAACAGTTCAAATCAGCAAACAAAATGCCTATACAATCATATAGTCAAGTGGGCTTAGAAAACTTTAATTAACTTAAAAAAACTGACATAAATCGGCTTGTGGAACAACTCTACAAGCCAGCTAGGAATAGAAGAAACAACTACTTATCATAGGAGAAAAATAGCCATAGAATTAGAAAATGAAATATTCAAATGCAGAACACAGAAGATTAACTTCCTAACCACGAACTTAAGCAGGACCTTAGAACAGACCATATCCTTCCAAAACTAAATATTTAAATACAGGACAATGCTAGCCAAGTAGGAGGATGTACAAGATCCTGCAATTGCAAGTGGTAGGCCATTTTTATAAATTGTCATTTTTATATCAACGAGTGGAGGATGTACAGGATATTAGACTTGAGGCTCTATAAAAAATACTCGGGTTTGTCAGTTCTGGCTAGTAGGGCCCATGGTTTCATAATCCAGACCACTGGTATGCTGCATACCACCATGGATGAACCATGCAACAAAAATCTCCCAAATTGGTAGATCTCAGCCATCAAGTTTGTTAACATACACTAACAACTCAATCGGACAATAACCTTTCAAAAAGAAAAAACTCAAATAGATGATATGTACTTCCCCCATGCACGTTGACCATACATACCTCAATATTAGATTCAGGTGTAGACAAGGGTTTGGATCCTTTTAGGGCTGTCAACATGTACATGGATTCAACATAAGATCAAGAATAAGAGTACCTTCTTCCTCCCCAATTAGATTCACAATTGCAAAACCCTAGTTAGGGATTGAAAAAAAATCTTAAATATATTCACCATTGCAAAACCCTTCAGCATTCAACATTGGAGAGAGAGAGAGAGAGAGAGAGAGAGAGAGAGAGAGAGAGAGAGAGAGAGAGAGAGAGAGAGAGAGACCTACTGTAATGGCCACATCCTTAGTACAGTTGGCACGGAGATGGCTTTAGAGATGCGACAATTGGACTTTGAGAGAGAGAGAGAGAGAGAGAGAGATGAAATGTATGGAGGGAGGGAGGAAGGGAGGGAAGTCGATGGTTTGGAGAACGAGAGGGAATGAAAGAGGGAGAGGAAAGGGGTTTTGAGAGTTTTGAGGGAGGGAAGGGATTTCATTTCCCTCGCTCGATTTGGGGAGGCGGGTTGGCTATTGGTGCTGCCACTAGTAGGTGACAAGTGGTCAGTGCTATGTGGGCCCCACCATGATGTATGTGTTTTATCCACGCTATCCATCCATTTCTCAAGATCATTTTAGGCCTTGATCCAAACAATGAGCTAGATCTAAATCTCAGGTGGACCACACCACAGGAAAACAGTGGTTATTGAATGTCCACCATTAAAAACCTCCTAGGGTCCACTGTAATGTTTATTTGACATCCAATCTCTTGATTAGGTCATATAGACCTGGATGTAGGGAAAAAAAGCAAATATCAGCCTGTTCCAAAACTCCCATGGCCCCAAGAAGTTTTAAATGATGAACGTTCAATTAACACCATTTCCTACGATGTGGTCCACTTGAGATTTGGATCTACCTCGATTTTAGGCTCATACCATAAAACGATATGGAAAAATGTATGGACAGTGTGGATAAAAGACATACATCATGGTGGGGCCACGGAGCACCAATCACTGGCACAGGCTAGTGGTAGTCACTAGCAAATCTGTGTCTGTTATCCTAACCGTGTGAGCCCAAGTTTATGTATTTTATGTATATCAATCCCATTTATATGTCCTTTAATATCATTTGAAGATGCAATAACAAAACTTAAGAAGATCCAAATCTCAACGGCTGGATTAGAGTTTGGGGTCCAATGACCATGCATTTCTTGAATTTTCAAGAGGTTAGCAAGCTACAGCGCAATTTTGACCTAAAAATTTGGCCCAGTTTAGAAATTTGATCTAGTCAACTGATTCTACTCATCAAGAGCTTTGATTTGACTGGTCACTCACTTCGATCGAGTTTCGGATGAGATAGATCTTAGATAAACAAAATTGATTAATAACATGATGGGCCACATTTTGTGATCCAATGATTAGATTCTAGAGAAATTTAATCTAAACATTTGAAGTCATTTACTCTTCAATATGGACTGATCAGATTGTCCAAAATTTGTCTACATTTGGACAAACTGATCATGCCAATTTAAATAGTGTTTTCGACAAATTTGATTTGTTTCAGGTCAAATTTGGCTAAATTTTGTTTTCTACCCTAATTAGTAAGTTCCAAACACATCTGACTGTTCAAATCAACTTTAGAATGGCTTGATCATAGAATTTGACCTACCACATCATTATAAGTTATTCTTGCAATTACACTTCATTATACTTGGGCCATCATTTTTCGTACTAGTGAACTTGTGTGTATGCATAAACCAATCTAATAACAAGCTAACTAAATGAGTGTAATTTTTCATTTTCAACTGTCCAATAAATGCCCACTAATAAATTTGGTCCACTAATTTCAAATTGTTTTAAATCTCAATTTTTTTAAAATTATAATATTATCAAAATAACAATTCTTTTCAAAATCTTTTTTTTTTTTTTTTTACATCAAACTTCTCATTCTTTTCAAAATACAAAATCTCAATTTCTTTATATAAATATATTTTTTTCAAAATCTTTTTTTTCCGAACTACTCAATTTTTTTTTTCAAAATGTCGAAAAATGTTAAATTTTTTTTTCAAAATCTTAGTCGTTTTTTAAATCTTAATTTTTTTTCAAAATCAGAATTTTTTTAAAACTTCTCAATTTTATTTTTCAAAATGTCTTTTTTTTTTTTTATAAAAAAACTCAATTATTTTTTATCAATTTTTTTAAACTTTTCCATCATTTAAAACATAAATTATTTTCAAACTTTCAAAATACAAAATCTCATTTTCTTTATAGAAATATAATTCTTTTTCAAAATCTTTTTTTTTTTTTTACAAACTTATCAATTTTATTCAAACTTCTCAAATTTTATCAAAATGAAATTTTTTTCACAAAAATTGTTAATTTTTTAGAAATCTCAATTCTTTTTTAAATCTCAATTTTTTCAAAATCTAGATTTTCTCAAACATTGTCGATTTTTTTCCAACCTCTCAACCTTTTTTTTTTCTTTTAAAATCACAATTATTTTAAGCTTTTCAATTTTCATTTTCAAAATATCAATTACTTTTCAAAAACTCAATTTTTTTAAATCACATTTTTTTCAAAACTAATTTTTTTGTCAAACTTCTCCATATTTTTCAAAATATCAATTACTTTTAATCTTTTCAATTCTTTTTTTAGACTTTTTTTTTTTAATCGAACTTCTCAAAATTTTTTTTTTCAAAATACAAAAACTCAATTTCTTTATAAAAATCTTAATTTGTTTTTAAAATTTGTTTTTTTTTTTTCAAACTCATCAAATTTATCCAAACTTTTATTTTTTTGCAAAATGCCAATTTTTTTTTTTAATCTCGGTTTTGTTTATTTCTCAATTTTTAAAATCTCAATTTTTTCTCAAACATAATTGATTTTTTTTTTTCAATTCTTTAAACATTTTTCTTCAAAATCACAATTTTTTTAAAGTTTCTCAAATTTCTTTTTAAAATATTTTTTTGTGCCAAAATCAGATTTTTTTTTTTCCAAATGTACTAATTTTATTCAAACTTCTTAACTTTGTTTTTCGAACCTCAACTTTCATTTGAAATACAATCTCTTTTCCTTTTTTTTTTTTTGTAATCTCAAAATTTTCATTGAAAATACAATCTTTTTTTAAATCTCAAAATTTTCACTCTTTCGTAGGTGTTGTGATAATATTTTACAAGTTTTAAAATATTTAGCTCATTTTATTTGGATTTTGTGAGAAAGTCTGTGACATTGGATATAACGACGAACTTAGTTCGTCGTAGTTCGTCGCTATACAAATTTTATCCTCCGTCGCTAATTTGATACGGTTCGTCTATAGTTAGCGACGAACTAAGTTCGTCGTAATATATAGTTTTGCGACGGACTTGGTTCGCCGCTAAATCCCGCCAGGAAAAAACCCCACATTCAACTTTAGCGACGGCCTTATTTCATAAGCGACGGACTATATTCGTCGTTAAACCAAGATATAATCTGTCACAAAATCTCCATTTTCACGTAGTGGTTGTTAGCTTAGTTCTCCACCGCTCATTAGCATTGCTACTTTAAGTGTTGATTAGTTTTAGATTCCTTTATCTACGCCATAGTCATTGGACCACAAGGAGAATAAGTTGTAACTAATTTCATCAACAACCTCATCATCAAACTATATCCATTGTTTTTAAGTGTTTACTTTGTGAACATTTTTAATACAATTCCACTTCCCTTATTTGTTATGCTTTCTACTCGTAGTGCATTACCACCAAAGGATTGTTGTTAACATGGTTGTAAATAGTCTATTCGTTTGAAAGGCAAAAAAAAAAAAAAAACTCATAGAAGGATAAACATTCCCTGCTGCAATTTGCATAATCTTGAAAGAGAGGTGTCTTAATAGATGACCGACCTTAATATTTCTTGTTTCATGTTCTATCTCAATCGTCAAAGGTGTTCGGTTCGAATTGAGCCACATCCGGCTCTAGAACGCCCGACACAACACACGCACATACGACAAAAAATTGAGCGAAACAATTACAAACATGTAAGTAGTGGTTCGGCTAGAGGATTATAGAAGCAGGAGCATATGCACTACCAAACATCTCTCAAGCCCTGAAGAAAACCCCTCTCCCCTTTTGGACTCCATCTCTTTTGACTCCATACATGTGGACACCTGATATCTATGATATCTATGAGGATTAATCACACCTCGACTACAACATTCTTATTTCACTTTATGAACCACGACATCTATAATAATTCCTTATGTGTCCCTTGAATGTTAGAGTATATGTGAATTCTCCCAATTTATGACTGACCGTACAATCTATTACATAAATAGGTAAGCATTCATTTCCATTATGAGTAGCAATTGTATGGTCGATCATTTTGGATATAGTTTGCAAGCTAAAATTTAGTTGATCAGTTAGAAAATGACATGTATGCTACGGATGTTAACTTTGTATTTGGAACGTCGTTTTTGATATATAGACATGCATAATTGTGTGGCGTGGAGGTGTTGTAGAGCTTGCATTATTTTGAGTATTTGAAAAAAAAAAGAAAGAGGCAAAGTGTCTTCTTTCAGACAATCCATTTTTACATGGAAAACCCTTGCAGGAAAAAGACCATGGCTCAAAGCGACACATCCACTATGAATTTAAGAAGATTACGGAGCTAATTTACCCACAAGCAAACCCTGATGATGAATAAGGCACTCGCAAACCTCATAATCCTCTCCCCAAGCCCTAATCTCGAATTAGGACTCATTGATATTGATTATGATACCTCTAAGACAAATTTGGATGAGTATATATAAGCCTCCAACCCAAAATAGAAACAAGATATGTAAGTTTGTGCATCTCCACTTATACACACGATCAGTGGCTGACTGGTCGGACAAAGAAAAAACAGTCCAGTGAGTTCTGCCTAAAACTTGACCTATCCAGCCCCTAATACGACCGGTTAGACCCTCCTGTAGACTGGTCGGCCGACTGGTCGGAGAGACCAAAACTGTCCGGAAACATGCTGTCTCCACAGTCCAAACTTAGACCGATCTGTAAGACTCCATTAGGTGGGCCACACATGATCATTGATTTAGATCATAACCGTTGGATTATTTAGATTGAGCGATTCAATGGGCCCCACTATAGTTGTGATAATTACAAATAGGTTTGGGGCGGGACGCTTGAACCGTGTTCCCTATACGCGGTTATTAAGCCAGATATGGAAACCTACGGTGTAGAGACCCTAGAGGAGAGAAGTGTGATGGGTAAGCTTCTCTGGCCTTCTTTCCTATAAATATATGTCTTGGTCCCCTCACCAACATACAAGAGAAAACCCTAGTCCCATTGAAAGGTTCTCCTAAAGGTGTAAGGTGCGGAAGACCAAGAGCTCTTCTCAGCAACACGACGGCATCGGGAATGTCTTCCCAATCAGGTATGGCTTTAAGATTATAGTATGGAATCTCCATTATTCGATGCATAGATGATCCGATTATTCCGCAATACATTCAGATTAACAGTTGGTATTAGAGCATACTATGTATCAATATTGGGGATTTTTTTTTCGCCGCTGGATTCATGCATCATGTATAGTTCTTGTATAGTTCTTGCCACCAGCTGTTTCTTGGTGGATATATAGAACATCTAGATGAAATCCGTGAGTGGCCGAATCTGAGGTTTTCTAAGCATCCGATTGAAATTGGGTTAGACTGACAGATACTGCAAAAGCAGTCCAGAAATCATGGGCGTCCTGTAGCCACAACCATCTGCGTCTGACCCAACTTCGTCAGTGTTTGCCAACCTACAGCTGGACTTATATCGACGAAGGTGTCGGATCAGGTGGAGCCGTAGTGGCAAGGGTTTCAGGGGTAACAGGGTTTCTATTTTGGGAGATCGACAGGCTAACGCCGCTGGCCACTTGCAGTATTTAAAAAAAAAATATTACTGTAATCGTCGGCAGCTATGGCCGACGACCATAAAACCCAAAACCGATCTCTCTTCCGGCACGGCGATGGTGGCTGATGGTGCCATGGGAAAATAGGGCCACCGCACCCATGAAAACTGGTAGCCAACCTTTGCTACCATTGCTGTTTTGGGAGAAGGAGATCGCATCGGTGAAGGAGCTCATTACCGATCGTTGGCGGCTGAATTCGGCAGCGGTCGGGCCGTCAATGGCCATCGTCTCCAGCTGCAACCAATTTTGTGTCGATGGAGATCGGATGACAGTGGCTGACGGCGAGGGACATGATGGGCCCGTTCAGTGTCGGCGCAAAAAAAGCATGGCAGCAACCATGGTTTCCGGCTGCCCGTCCCTGGTGGCTGTGAGATCCGGCTGACAGTGGTGACGACGGCTAGGGTTTTGGGGCCCGGTTCGGGAAATGTCGATGACAGTTGTCCGCTGCTAGGTTGCGGCTGTATGGAGGCTGAATACGGCTAGGGTTTGGAGGATTTTCCTTCTAAAGTGGGTTTTGGCAGAGAGGGTTTTCCGTTTTTAGAAATACCAACAGCAGAAGCAGCCGTGGTTATAGGGTCCATTACTTGGGCGATTTATGTTGGGCCTGCTCATATGGTCAAGCGGGCCTCTGGCCCTGTGATGTTTTGAGAGGGCCTGGCTCAGGCTGTTTAGCTGTTTTCAATCGAGCCGACCTTGGGCTTGATTCCAGTATGTTGGGCCCATTTTCAGCTGATCACACCCTATTTTTTAGTGCCCCATAGCAGACCATATTGGGCCTTGTGATGGAACTGGTGTTGGCCTTCTTGAAAGATTGGAATGAGCCAGGTTATGGACCTGTTTTGAGCTTAACATCCTACCTCAGTAGGCATAATTGTGGGCTAGTTTGAAGGCCATATTTTTTGGGACCCTGATGTGAGCTGTTTGATGTTAATCATGGGCCCCGATCTAAACCATTTGTTGGGGTCCCAAAAGTCAGGTCTTCGAAACAATGATTATGAGTGCCCAAATCATCACCTGATTAGATTTAGGGCCAGTGCATCGAAAATCGCGGCGAAAATCACCACACACATCACACTAGACCCCTTCGAAAACCGCGACCGCTCATATGTCGGGAGCTGTTCATATCAAGAGTGCTCGCATTCTGGGTGCGACCCCTTCGACGATCACGCGCCGAGCTGGTTGTATTTTGGAAATGCGACCCCTTTCGTCGAGCGCGAGCCGGGGTGGTCGCATTTTGGAGATGCGACCCCTTTCGTCGAGCATGAGCCGGGGTGGTCGCATTTTGGAAATGCGACCCCTTTCGTCAAGCACGAGCCGGGCTGATCGCATTTTGGAGATGCGACCGCGATTCCCCACTTCTCTTTAAAGCTAAATTTGTCTACAACGGACCAAAAATGAAAAATTGAGCCAGTAATGGACCCCACCAGTCATCATGATCAGAACCCTACAAATTTGGGAGGGTTACCTCAACCATGAAGAGATAGGGCCAGTGCATTGACTTCCATCTCAAAGCGGGCCCCGCAAGCCCTCCGTTTCGCAAGACCCAAATTTTGCAAAACACGAGTAGGTCAGCGCGTCACTAAAATACCTCAGCGCGTCATGAAATTTAGTGTTATAGTCGAAATAGCGGTGATCGCATATCATCACGACGTCCTGATCCTGCGAGCAGCTCGAAGCCCTGATCCTGCGAGCAGCTCGACGCCCTGATCCTGCGAGCAGCTTATTCGACCCTCGAGATCATCTGCTCGCGGATCACATATTAGACATATACGGCGCACAGTTACCGAGTCTTCGAGCCGACGTCCTGATCCTGCGAGCAGCTTGTCTCGCGAGCAGTTCCCGACTTATGAGCAGCTCTGACTACTGATGGTTAGCGAATCAGGCATTTTCAGGAATTTCAGGACGTCGAGTAGTTCTGACTACACGTGGCGGTCTCCTATTGGTCGACTTCGGCTATAAATACCCCTCTCGCCTCATTTGAAAGAGAGAGAAATCAATCGAGAGAAGGAGAGAGCTTTAGGTCTTTGAGCTCGCCAGAATCCCTCGCCAGAATCCCACTTCCGACCGAAGCAAGTCTGGTGGAGAACATAAAAATATATAAGTGAAGTAGCGCATCACGAAATACGTTGAATAAGCTTACTTTTATCGACGCACTGGCCCCAGCGCATCACGAAAATGCTCAAGCGCATCGCAAAATAGGCCAGCGGATCAAATAAATCAATATTCCAGAGCTAAACATTTTAAGGACGCACCGGCCCCAGCGCGTCATTAAAATACCCCAGCGGATTAGAAAAATACACATTCCGAAACAAAGTTATTTTGGACGCACTGACCCCGGCGCGTCACTAAAATACCCCAGCGGATCATGAAAATAGAACATTTTGTAACAATCATTTTTGGACGCACTGGCCCCAGCGCATCAGTAAAATCAGGCCAGCGGATCATGAAAATCAGCACTTTGAACGTTCATTTCAGCACCTTTAAATTTTTATTTTATAACGATCTTGAGCCCCGTTTGGGCCTATTTTTGGTATTTCGAGCGTTCCGGATGCAATGGAGCAGTCAAATAACTCATCCGGGCCACCCAGTGAGCAGAATGCAAGCCTTTGGAATTCGATCCAATCCAACGAGATGAACAAAGTAACTTCCCGAAAAGAGGCCGCCGATGCCCAGAATCATACATATGTATCATCATCACATGTACTATCATAATATGACCCGGATTCAGGCCCGGACTAAGCAAAGGGGACTATGGTTAACACGATAAACCATACCAGGAGAGTTCTAAACTATCACACACAATTTGTTAAAGACTGACACTTCATGAACAGTCGAATGCCCTACCCATCCAAACGGCATCCACTGGTTGAGCTGCTCAGGTACACACAACTGTGGAATGGACTTCCTGAGGTCACCTGTCCATACATTGACAGGCGCTGGGCCCAGAGTCGTCCTTCCCGGCCATAAACCCTGACAGTCTCAGCTCGGATCTCCGGTCAAAACATGGGACATAGACATCCGACTCGTATAAAGATGGATCAGTCCATAACAGAACACAACAAATACAGGTCTCCGTGACCATACAAATACAGGTCCTTATGACCATACAAACACAGGTCTCTACGACCATGAACTTTGAGACCATAGTCCCCGCTGACTAGTCTTCTGCCTTTTAATCAAGGGTCATCGATCATTCGATGTAATTAAGGGCTCATGCCAGATCACGGCCTGGAATGTACAAGATCTCAGGATCTCTGGAATAAAATTCGCCTTGCGATATCTCCTCTTGTGTACTTTTGTGAATGCTTGTGATTGTCTATGAATGTTCCTATTATTCAGAACCCCAGCAACAAAAACACCACATCCCAGAAGATGTCCTCGCGGCCCATTTTTTTCTAGTTCCAACACCATTGCATTTATATAGTTGGGCCATAATTTAGGATCTAATAAAACTTTAATAAATGTATTGATGGTTGGTGGATTTCACTTTTTAGATGGACCAAGTAATTTAATATACATGGTTATACCTATTGAGCTTTGATTTGGCTTAAAATAGGGTAATTACCCATATGTTTAAGGTTGATATTTAGTTGTTGACCATTAAGTATTCAATCCAACCATCACTTTAGAATATGTTTGAGCATACGAGCGGTCAACATCAGCCGTACTTTAGGCCGAATCAGAACTTCTGTAGTATGGTTTGTTGTGGGTAGAACCATGTAGCAATCCTTGGGTCTGGAAGTAGGGATTGGAGCTTATTGTGTTAGCCACAAAAGTGACCTCAATTAGCAAAGATTTCTACTTCTAAACTTCTGTACTTGGAATTCAGTGACCCTCCATTATAGGATTGCATTCATTTGCATTCATAACCAGGTGAGCTGTGGTCAAAACAAAGAAGTATCATCGTTTGGCTGGGTGTGAGCGGGATGAAGTGATTGGTGATGGTGATATAGGTTTGAGAGACTCATTTCATCCAAAGATGATAGGCGTCTTAGATTTATTTCACTAGCATAGATCAGCTTCATGTTCAGTAGAGCCTCCTGTATGTTACAATTTCGCCTAAAGGAGGAATTGTGATGATACGCTGGACTCTTGTCAGATTTTGATGATTATGGCCCATCATCATTCTGGGTCATTTGATTGAAGGCCCAAATCAATCGAATGAACATACATGCATGATATTTGTGGTTTATGTTTATGCATTATTATATGGGACTTGTTTATTAATGTGAGTTTTATGCTTTGAATGTCTAGCTATGACTGTTTCCAATATTCTAACCCAATTTAATTCTATACCTTTGCTTACTGGGTCCAACTATTCTAAATGGAAGTCGTCCGTTGAAATAGTCCTAGGTTGCATGGACTTGGACCTGGCCCTGGAGGAAGTAGAGCCTCTCATTCCAACTGACTCTAGTACGGAATCAGCAAAGGCTCACTACAAGGCTTGGACTAAGTCAAATAAGATGTGTCTCAAGATCATAAAGAACTCGATTTCTGAGACCATGTAGGGTGTCATGCCCGACACTGAGAAAGCTAAATATTTCTTGACTGAAATAGGAAAACGATTTAAGAAATCGGATAACCCTGAGCTGAGTTCACTTTTACATAAGCTAACTCAAGCCACTTATAACGGTCAAGGAAATATCAGGGAGCACATTGGTGGATTGTCTGATATGGTGGCTAAAATCCGCGCATTAGACCTTAAGATTGAGGATGAACAGCTGATTTTCTTCGTTCTGAATTCCCTCCCTCCACAGTTCAGTCAATTCCAAATCAGCTATAATACTCAAAAGGAAAAGTAAACATTGAACAAACTGATATCTCAGTGCGTTCAGGAGGAAGAAAGACTCATAAGGTGGAGCAAGACACAAAGTGCGCACCTAGTGACATCTGGTCAAGGATGAAAAGGAAATAAGAAAAGAAAGCACACTTCAGGTAAAATTTCTACGGGTCCTGCGGGTGGCAATCAGCCTAAGTCTGGAAAAATATTTAAGAAGAAAAGGAAGGGTTCTAATGATGACTACTTCTTTTGCAATAAGCCTGGTCATCAGAAGAAGGATTGTGAAGGATTTAAAGCATGACTCGTTTCTAAGGGTAAAAACTATATTTTAGTTTGTTTTGAATCAAATTTAGCTGATATGTCCACAGACTCCTGGTGGATAGATTCTGGTGCAACTATTCACATTTTTAATTCCATGCAAGATATGCTCCAAAGCTGGACGCTAACTGATGCAGAGAGATTAGTTTATATGGGGAATGGCATTAGAGTAAACGTGGAAGCTATTGGAGTCTGTAGGCTTACGTTATCATCAGGACACTTTCTTGATCTAGTAGATACTATTTGTGTGCCTTCTATAAGGCGCAATTTGGTTTCCATTTCTCGTTTGGACAAATTTGGTTATGAGTTTAAATTTGCAAATGGAAAATTAAGTATTTGCTATGATTCGGCTATGATTGGTTCTGGCACTTTAATTAATAACCTTTATCAGCTAAATTTGGATGTTTCACATGTATACAGCATTAACTCCTTACATGGAAACACTAAAGGCGTCAAACGAAGTTTAGATTGTGAGAATTCCTCCATGTTATGGCACAGGCGATTAGGCCACATCTCTCGTGAGAGATTGGAAAGGATTGTGCGTGAATGAATTCTTCACTCCCTGGACTTCTCAGACTTTGGGGTTTGTATTGATTGCATTAAAGGTAAACAGAGTAGAATAAGGAAAAAAAGGTGCCACTAGGAGTGTAGGACTCTTAGAAGTGATTCATACAGACATCTGTGGACCGTTCCCTACAACATCTTGGAATGGGCAGAAGTATTTTATCACTTTTATAGATGACTACTCTCGTTATGGGTACTTATACCTTATTAACGAAAAATCAGACGCCCTGGATACATTTAAGATCTATAAGGCTGAAGTCGAGAATCAACTCAACAGGAATATCAAAGTCGTTAGATCCAGCCGTGGTGGTGAGTACTACGGAAGGTATGACGAATCTGGGCGTAACCCAGATCCATTCACTAGATACCTACAAGATTGTGGCATCGTCGCCCAGTACACCATGCCTGGTACTCCAAATCAGAATGGTGTAACGGAAAGGCGTAATCACACCCCAAAGGACATGGTGCGATCTATGATTAGTAATTCTACGTTGCCAGAATCTTTGTGGGGTGATGCGTTGAAAACGATTGTGCATATCCTTAATAGGGTCCCAAGTAAGGCTGTAATAAAAACTCCATATGAATTATGGATAGGGCGAAAGCCTAGTCTACGATATTTTCATGTATGGGGTTGTCCTGCAGAAGCCAAATGATATAACCCGCATGAAAGAAAGCTTGACCTTAGAATTGTTAGTTGCTTCTTTATTGGATACCCAGAAAGATTAAAAGGATTCAGATTTTATTGTCCATCATATTCCATGAGAGTCATTGAGACTGCGGATGCTAGGTTTATTGAGAACACTGAAGATAGTGGGAGCACAAATTTAAGAGATATTGTATTTGAGGAAGAGCCGATTGTGATTCCCACCACAATCATTCAGAGTAGCATGGTTGTCCGTCCAACAGTGGACCCTAAGATCCCTATGGATGACCATGTAGAACCTAAAATACAACCGACTGATGAGGAAATGGAAAACCCAATTCAGAATAATAAGCCATTAAGACGATCTCATAGAGAGAGAAGATCTGCAATACCAGACGATTACGTCGTCTATTTGCAGGAGCATGATTTTGACATTGGGGTTGAAAAGGATCCTGTGTCCCTTTCACAAGTCGAACAAAGTGCGAATTCTTCTCATTGGTTCGATGCCATGAAGGATGAATTGAAATCCATGAAGGACAACAAAGTCTGGGGCCTTATTGAATTGCCTAAAGGGATTAGTCCGATTGGTTGCAAATGAGTATTTAAAACCAAACGGGACTCTAAGGGCAATATCGAAAGGTATAAAGCCAGACTAGTTGTAAAGGGTTTCACTCAGCGTGAGGGCATTGACTTTAAGGAGACTTTCTCACCTGTATCTAAGAAAGACTCCTTTAGGATCATTATGGCTTTTGTGGCTCATATGGATATAGAGCTACATCAAATGGACGTGAAAACTGCGTTTCTCAATGGAGATCTAATGGAGAGCGTATATATGTTGCAGCCAGAAGGTTTTAAAGCCAAAGGCTCATAACATCTGGTTTGTAAACTTAAGAAGTCCATTTATGAGTTGAAACAGGCATCACGACAGTGGTACTTAAAGTTCCATGAAGTCGTTTCCTCATATGGTTTCATTGAAAACACTGTGGATGAGTGCATATATGTGTAAATGAGTGGGAGTAAGTTTATCATCTTGGTCTTGTATGTTGACGACATTTTATTGGCCAGTAGTGATATTGGATTGTTGCGTGAGACTAAGAAATTTCTATCTCAAAATTTTGAGATGAAAGATCTTGGTGATGCTTCCTTTGTCATCGGCATTCAGATTAGCCGGGACAGATGGATTACTTAGCCTGTCACAAAGGGCCTATATTGATAGGGTCCTCGAAAGGTTTGGCATGCAAGGTTGTGCTCCTGGCCAAGCACCTATTGTAAAAGGTGACAAATTTGGTCAATTTCAGTGTCTTGAGAATGATCTAGAAAAGGACAAAATGAAAGCTATTCCGTATGCGTCAGCAGTAGGGAGCATCATGTATGCTCAGGTCTGTACGCGTCTAGATATTGCTTTTGTGGTTGGAATGTTGGGTAGATACCTTAACAATCCAGGAATGCATCATTGGATAGCTGTAAAGAAAGTGTTGCATTACCTGCAAAGGACAAAGGACTTCGAACTCATATACAGGAGATCCAACCATTTGGAGTTAGTAGGATATACAGATGCAGATTTTGCTGGTTGTCTCGACAGCAAGAAGTCCACCTCGGGCTATGTATTCATGATGGTTGGTAGAGCCGTATCATGGAAGAGCGTGAAACAGTCGATTACGGCATCATCTACCATAGAAGCAGAGTATGTAGCTTGTCATGAAGCCACGAATCAGGCGGTCTGGCTTCAGAGTTTTTTCTCTGGTTTACGGGTTGTGTAGATGATCCTGAAACCATTGAAAATCTATTGTGATAGTTCAGCTGCAGTTAACTTCTCCAACAACAACAAGCATTCATCGAGGTCAAAGCACATTGACATTAAATACCTCGTTGTGAAGGAGAGAGTTCAGAATCGTCAAGTGTCTGTGGAACTCATCGGCACAAAGCAGATGATAGTGGATCCTCTCATTAAAGGCCTTCCTATCACGCTCTTTAAGGAGCATGAGACATCTATGGGAGTTGTTGATCCCAATGATGTATTTCAGTAGTGGGAGTTTTCATATATGATCCGATTATGTCCAGACATTTTTAGAGATATCTTTTGTGCATTGATGATTCTGTTTTTCAGTTTATATCTTGCTTCTTGTTCAGTGTGCACATTTAGTTTTGAGAAAGCAAGACTTTGGTTTGTGTCTTGGAGACACGTTCAGAAGGACCACTTGAAGATAAGCACGTATGATCACATTAGACGTGTAACCTTCATACCACACCCCATATCGTTGATCCATGTCGTTAAGGCTATTGGTATCTGTGATCGTGATTTGTCACACTTCGAAAATATTAAATGTTGTGTTGACTACCACGATTCAATATCAGTGGTCTTGATGGACCGGATCTGACTAGCGTTGCTCATAATTATCCAATGGTATTGTTTTGAAATCAGTAGGGCGCCCATTAGGAACTTTTTAAAACAAATGCGTTTTATAAAATTATTTTTTCACAAAATAAAATAAAATGTTTTGTTTTCTTTCAGAGATCAGTGTAGCCCAAGTGGGAGAATGCAAGACTCCATTAGGTGGGCCACACATGATCATCGGTTTAGACCATGACCGTTGGATTGTTTAGATTGAGCGATTCAATGGGCTCCACTATAGTTGTGATCATTACAAATAGGTTTGGGGCGGGACGTTTGAACCGTGTTCCCTATACGCGGTTATTAAGCTAGATATGGAAACCTACGGTGTGGAGATGTTGAACCTCCAAATTATACATTGCATAGCCCACTACATCACACTATATGTGTGATTTTCATGTTTAAAAGGACCATCTAATGTATGTTTTGTGATTGTAGGAATGAGAGTGGACTTCATCCAATCGGAGACCAAAAGAACATATTTAGATGCATGGGATGAAGATTGAAAGAGAAGCAAAGAAAGAAGAAAGCAAGTAGAGGAGAGAAGAAGAAAGAAAAGTGGAACAGCAGGTCCGACCGGTCGTCCGATCAGTCGGCCACACCTCTGGAAACCACTGGACAAAAGGACCAGTTGGTCCGACCGGTCTTGACCGGTTGGCCAACAGGTCAGTGAACCTGCTGAACTTCCTAGACCAATAACCAGTTTGGTCCGACCGGTCTTGATTGGTTGGCCAGCAGGTCACCCTCCCCCTTGAGCTTTCTGGAGTGAATCCAAGACAGATCCTACCGGTCGTGACCGGTCGGCCAGCCCAGTCCGACCGGTCGTCCGACCGGTCGGCCACATGCAAAAACGAGCAGTTTCTATTTCTGCTCCGAAAAACGATGCGCACTGCGTAACCTTACGTAGTTTCTAAATGTTTCCGACGCAATTGAGTTTCTCCACTATAAAAGGACACCTAGGGGCTCTTCCTAGGGTATCATAGAAGCTAAGGGATGTCGTGGGAGAAGAAGGAAGCCGTCGTGGAGCGTCTGCAATCCTCCAAACTCCGGTTTTTCTATGTTTTCTAGTTCTTTCATAAGTTTTTGTTGTAGTATGACAATGCTCGGCTAGAATCTCTCAGTTAAGGCTGAGAGGTAAAGCTTATAGCCAATTTCATGTTTAATTCAGTTTAGTTCAAGTAATTTTACTTCAAATTTGGATTTTTGCATATTCTAGTTCCTAAGTTGATAGCTTTAGATGTTTTATGAGAGTTCATATGCTCCGGACATGGATTCCTTGCAATTCTCTGAGATTATCATGTTGTGCTTGTTTATATTCGAATTATAGTAATCCTTGAGCAGGCCATAGTCCATAGGCATGGCTGTTACTCCGAAGGCTATGAATTCGGATTTTACATTGTCGAATGGGACTAGAACTTGGAAGTTCAACTTGAGTGGGATTGAATGTGTTTAATGCTTTATTTTCCAACTAGATGAGAGATAGGACTTCAAATCTAGTTGTGTATCTTGCTTGGATTGACATGTGATTGTTACAAGTGGATCCTTGAATGCCTTAGTGCCTTTAAATTACTGTTTTCCATTAAGTTTCTGTTTTAGCATAATTGTTCCCATTGAATCTTTTATTTATTGCAAACTGAGTTGTTGGAATAGTTTGGAACTTGTTATTCAATTCCCTGTGGATCGACCTCGGTCTTACCGAGTTTTATTACTACATCGCACCTTACACTTGAGGCAAGCGAACAAGTTTTTGGCGCCGTTGCTGGAAAATTTAGATAACGGTTTTCAAATTATTTTAGTGGCTGTAGAAGTAGAATTAGATAGGGTTTTTCTGATTCCTTAGAACTAATCAAAATTGTTTGTTTTGTAGGATTTCTTCTCTAGTTCAAGCACATCGGGTAATATCCTTCTAACTTAGCTTTTTGCAGATTTTTCAATTTTTTTAGATCAATTTCAAATTTTAGGACCAGTTTAGTTTTTAGTTGAGTGGTTTATGTCCCGTTGGGAACGTGACCACTCCAATCGTCTCCAATCCGAAGGTGGCCCAGTTGGACCATTGTCAGTCAGTCCATAGACGAGTCCGAAATTACCAAGAACATTGTGAAAGTTTGGGGAGTATGGATCAAACACCTTTAAGGAATCCTCCTCTCCCTACTCCAACTACAAACGCAAATCAAGAGGGTGTAGGAGAGAATGAGGTACATAACGTTCCTCCAATGAGGTCATTACGGGACTACCTATAACCGGCCCGTGCAACTACACCCTCTTGCGTGGTTCTACCACCAACCGGGGGAAACATTGATATAAAGCCGGGTGTGATTCAACTCATACCGAAATTCCATGAGCTAGATTCTGATAGCCCATATTTGCACCTAAAGGAATTTGAAGAAGTGGTGGCTACTTTGCAATACACCAACGTCTCTGAAGATACCATTAAGCTTAAACTCTTTCCCTTTTCATTGAAAGAAAGAGCAAAAAATTAGCTTCACTCTCTTAGACCACATTCGATTGGGTCATGGAATGAGATGACCTGGGAATTCTTGAAAAAGATATTCCCGACTCATAAAACGAACACCCTTCGAAGAGCCATAATGAATTTTTTGGCTAAAGAGGGTGAATCTTTCTTCCAATGTTGAGAGAGATATAAGGACCTCCTACTTGCTTGCCCACATCATGGTTATGAGAGTTGGCAAATTATAAACTTTTTCAACGATTGATTAAGTTCCAATATGCGCCACTTTTGTAGAGATGATGTGCAACGATGAATTTATGAGCAAAAATCCAGAGGCTTGGAGTTATTTGGATATGTTGGCCAAGAATGCCCAATCTTGGGATACCTCAGATAAGCCCAATAACCCCAAGCCTACTCAAGAGAAAGAGAAAGGAGGGATCTATATCCTTAATGAGGAAGACGATGTGAATGCAAGAATAGCCAACCTCACAAGGAAGATCAAGGCCATGGAACTTAGTAAAAGTGGAGTTCCAAAGTCCAATGAAGCTATTGAAACCATATGTGGGATTTGTCTCACCAATTTACACGCTACGCAAGATTGTCCTACAATTCCTGCATTTCAAGAGGTGTTACATGAACATGCAAATGCCAAATATGGGTATCAACGGCCTTTCAATGGACCGGTGGGTAATACGTACAATACTAGTTGGAAGAACCACCAAAATTTCGGTTGGAAGAATGCTCCCACAAGCAATCCTACCAACTCTCAAGGAGGGTCACCCATGCAAAATATGGCCCCACCTCAATTCTCAATGGAGGATACTTTAAAAACGTTTATACAAGGGCAAACGCAAATTAACCAAACGAATCAGCAAATGTTCCAAGAGCTTAAAGTCTCGGTTGATGAGATTAAGGGACGCTTGAATGCTAGGGACGGGACCTTTCCGGCCCAACTTCAGCCCAATCCAAAACAAGTATATGAAGTAAGCATTTCAGATCCCTTCAACCAACATATGGAGCAAGCCAAATCCGTCACCACTCTTAGAAGTGGTAAACAAATCGACAAATCTATTCCGGTGAAGGCTGACAAGCGTAATGATCCTTTGAATTCTGAGGATGAGGACGGATCCAGCTTAGCTCCACAAGAAAAGGAACGCATCTATAAGCCTGTAGCACCATTCCCTTCGAAATTGGTTGCTCCAAAATCTCTTCCAAACTCTCATGATATTCTAGAGATTTTCAGACAAGTCAAGATAAACATTCCTTTGCTTGATGCCATCAAACAAATTCCCTCATATGTCAAGTTTCTAAAGGACCTATGCACAACTAAACGCAAATACAATGTGCAGCAAAAGGCTTTCTTAAATGAACAAGTGAGCACCATTCTCACTCAAAAGACACCCCCAAAATTCAAAGATCCCAGTAGTCCCACAATCTCATGTATCATTGGAGACTATCGGATTGAGCGTGCATTGTTAGATTTGGGGGCAAGCGTAAATTTGATCCCATATTCGGTATATGAGCAATTGGGTCTTGGTGAATTAAAACCCACCAAAACCACATTGCAACTCGCTGATAGATCCATCCGTGTACCAAGGGGGATAGTTGAGGATGTTCTAGTCCAAGTTGACAAATTCTACTACCCGGTAGATTTTATCGTCTTGGACACACAACCGGTTTTAGATGCTAGCACTCAAATACCGGTAATCTTAGGCCGCCTATTCCTTGCTACATCAAACGCAATCATCAATTGCCGGAATAGGGTGATGCAATTATCCTTTGGAAACATGACATTAGAGGTGAATGTGTTCCACTTGGGCAAAAGACATAGGGATGTTGATGATGACGAGTTCTTCGAGGTAAATATGCTCGAATCTTTTGAAGAAGAAGAACTCCTCCAACTTGAACCACTAGAAAGCTTGGAGACATGCTTGGCACATTTCGTGGATTCCAAAGACCCCATAATTATTGAAATTGTGCAAGCATTGAATATAGAGAGACCGGTATTGGTATTAGCCAGTGGAGGCCCCACTTTGAAAAATTGCCACCAACCACATCAAGGCCTCTACCGTCTAACATCAAACCACCGAAGCTTGACCTTAAACCATTGCCATCCGAGCTTAAATATGTATATTTGGGTCAAGAGGAAACTTTCCCAGTTGTCATTGCCTCTCACCTAGAGAAAGACCAAGAGCTCAAGTTGATTGAGCTACTCAAAGAACATAGGGGAGCTATAGGTTGGATAATAGCGGATATCAAAGAGATAGATTCTTTGGTTTGTACTCACCGTATACACCTCAAAGAAAATGTAAAAACGACTAGACAACCTCAAAGAAGGCTAAATCCAAACATGATGGAGGTTGTCAAAGCCGAGGTGCTAAAGCTACTAGATGTGGGTATCATCTACCCCATCTCAGATAGCCAATGGGTGAGTCCTACCCAAGTTGTCCCCAAGAAATTCGGTATTACCATTGTAGAAAATGCCAACAACGAGCTTATACCGACTAGAGTAACCACGGGTTGGCGTATGTGCATTGATTATCGGAAGCTTAATACGGTTACTAGGAAGGACCACTTCCCTCTCCCATTCATGGATCAAATTTTGGAGAGGCTAGCGGGTCATTCCTATTATTGCTTCCTAGATGGCTATTCCGGATACAACCAAATTGAGATAGCCCCAGAGGACCAAGAGAAAACCACATTCACATGTCCGTTTGGTACCTTCGCATACCGAAGAATGCCATTCGGACTATGCAATGCACCCGCCACATTCCAACGATGCATGTAGAGTATTTTCTCGGACATGGTGGGTGAATTTCTTGAGGTGTTCATGGATGATTTTTCTATTTTTTGTTGTACTTTTGATGAGTGCCTCAATCACTTGAGGTTGGTCTTGATGAGGTGTGAGGAGAAGAACCTCGTTTTAAACTGGGAAAAGTGCCATTTCATGGTATAAAGAGAAATAGTCTTTGGACATATCATCTCGTCCAATGGAATAGAGGTAGATCGGGCAAAAATTGACATAATTTCCAATCTACCACCACCCAAAAGCATACGCGATGTGCGGTCCTTCCTTAGACACGCCGGTTTTTATAGAAGGTTCATAAAGGACTTTAGTCATATTTCTAGGCCCTTATGTAACCTTCTCTAAAAGGAGAACCAATTTGAGTGGAGTGCCGAATGTCAGTTAGCTTTTCTTAAGCTAAAAGACATGTTGACGACCGCTCCTATCATGCAACTACCGGATTGGTCTATACCTTTTGAGTTGATGTGCGACGCGAGTGATTATGCTATTGGGGCAATGTTAGGCCAAAAGAAGGACAAGAAGCCCCATGTTATCTACTACGCAAGTAGGACCTGGAATCCTGCCCAAGTTAATTACTCAACTACGGAGAAAGAGCTCCTAGCTGTCATCTTTGCCTAGACAAATTCAGGCCTTACTTAATAGGATCCAAGGTCATTGTCTACACAGATCATGCGGCGCTGAAACATCTTCTTTCTAAGAAGGATGCCAAGCCCCGTTTGCTTAGATGTATCCTACTCCTTCAAGAATTCGATTTGGAGATCAAGGATAAGAAGGGAGCTGAAAATGTGGTGGCGGATCATCTATCCCCCTAGTCCTAACTAATTCCA
Source organism: Liriodendron chinense (assembly GCA_003013855.2). Lineage (NCBI taxonomy): Eukaryota > Viridiplantae > Streptophyta > Magnoliopsida > Magnoliales > Magnoliaceae > Liriodendron > Liriodendron chinense. The sequence continues at coordinate 422,429 of ML058455.1, read as the reverse complement.
TTGACGAGTCACCTATTGAGGACTTATTCCCTGATGAAAAACTCTTTGTTGCTATGCATCCACCATGGTACGCTGACATAGCCAATTATCTTTCCACAGGTGCGATGCCGAGTCATTGGACTGCACAGGACAAACGTAAATTTCTAAGGGAAGTGCGCAGATTTTTCTGGGATGAACCTTTACTATTTAAATATTGCCCAAACCAGATTATAAAGAAATGTGTCCCTGATAATGAACATAGTTCAGTCATCTCCTTTTGCCATGATCAAGCATGTGGGGGTCATTTTTCCGTCAAGAAAACCACTGCAAAAATTCTACAGTGTGGTTTTTATTGGCCCGCGCAATTTAAGGACACCAACAAGTTTTGCAAAGCATGCGAGCGTTGCTAAAAGTTAGGAGGATTATCCCGTCGAAATATGATGCTTCTTACCCAATTCAACATCTTGAAGTCTTTGACTGTTGGGGCATCGATTTCATGGGACCATTCCCCTCATCTGTTGGACATGTCTATATTTTGCTTGCCGTAGACTATGTGTCTAAATGGATAGAGGCTATTCCATGTAGAACCAACGATCATCGTACGGTTCTTAAGTTCCTCAAAGAAAACATACTTTCTAGATTTGGGACCCCTCGAGCCATCATTAGTGATGGTGGTTCTCACTTTTGCAACAGACCTTTTGAAGCTTTAATGAAGAAATACGGTATTAGGCATAAAGTGAGTACCCCATACCACCCACAGACAAGTGGGCAAGCTGAAATCTCCAATAGGAAAATCAAATAGATTTTGGAAAAGACGGTGAGGCCAGATCGCAAGGATTGGTCACTAAGAATAGATGATGCACTTTGGGCGTACCGTACCGCTTACAAGACAACCATTGTAATGTCCCCTTATAGACTTGTCTATGGGAAAGCTTGCCACTTGCCTGTGGAGATTGAACACAAAGCCTATTGGGCAATTCGGGCTTTAAATTTTGACATTGACAAGGCTAGCTCGCTTCGCAAACTCCAATTAAATGAGCTTGATGAGATCCGGAATGATGCATATGAGAACTCGAGAATTTACAAGAGTAAGATGAAGGCCTTTCATGACAAGCACATCTTTAGAAAATCTTTCCATGAAGGACAGAAAATGCTCTTGTACAATTCCCGACTTCATCTTTTTCCGAAAACATTACGATCTCGATGGACCGGCCCATATATTGTCAAAGAAGTTTTCTCTCATGGGGCTGTTGAGATTGAGAATGCAGCGAATGGTAACTGTTTTAAAGTTAATGGATAACGCCTTAAACCATTTGTTGAAAAATTTGATTTAGAGGACATGTCCATCACTCTAGATGATCCTGTGTATCAGGATAGTTGATCTCCTAGTCTGATGGAGGTATAGCGTAGGTAGGTTAGTTATCTCTGCCGTTTAGTTTTGCTTGCTTAGTAGCTTTAGTTGTTGGGTTGTAGACTTTCATGCTCGACTCTCAAAGGTACTATTGTTCTCACTCTCTTATATTTTACCATTGCTCTCATGTTCATGCTCATTGCATATCTTTTTACATTGAGGACAATGTAAGATTTGGTTGGGGGGTGAGATGAGATTCTTCATCTAGCTTTTTTTGTGACATTTCGAGCAATTATGTAGAAAATTTTCAATTTTTCTAAAATTCGAAACTCTTTTGGAAAACTTTGTTTTTATGCATTCGAGATGATACGAGTATAAGAAGAGGAGATATGAAGTGTGTGATGTTGTAAGTCTTGAACTTCTCTTAATATAATGATTTTATATGTGAATTCCCTTATTTATGTGATTGATAGAAAATTTGAACACTCTTACACCTAGTTCACATTACACGATTTTTAGGGTTGAAAGGATTTTGCGATTTGTGGATTAGCTAGACTTTGATTTAAGGGTGTTGAGAAACCAAGCCGGGGTACTTTGTCCATCCTTATCCATGGGAAAATAACGAAAGATATGGATTTCTAAAAATCCTATCTAATTTAAAAGAAAAAGGAAAAGGAAGGATGAAATTGGGAATAATGGAATAATGGTGGAAAAATTTGGAAAAGGGCTGCCTATTACCAACCGGGGGATGGTCTACCCGTAACCAAAGCCGGAAATGGGACGTAGTGTGAAAGCCGTAGGAAGGACGGTAAGACAAATTCCTGTCATAGGCTTGTTGTTACTCTGTACACCTTGAGATTTATAGTTTAGTTGATCCATAAAGAAGATAATCCCAGAAACTCATGTGATGAACTTTCACTATGCACACTAGGTTGAGTTTGTTCGAGTTCTTCTATTTATCAATCGATCAGCGGAAATTTCATATAGACACTTATTATGTTTTGAGAGTTTAAGGTTTCAACATCTATCACTTAATTTTTTCCAAATTCTATACTTGTAAGTCTTGGAGTGGATAGAAACATAGTTTCTGAAGGAGAGTTAGTTTTGGAGGTTGGAACTTATTGACGCATGTTTTGCTCGGGACTAGCATAAAGCTAGTTGGGGGGTGTGTTGAACCTCCGATTTATACATTGCATAGCCCACTACATCACACTATATGCATGGTTTTTATGTTTAAAATGACCATCTAATGTATGTTTTGTGATTGTATGAATGAGAGTGGACTTCATCCAATCGGAGACCAAAAGAACGTATTTAGATGCATGGGATGAAGATTGAAAGAGGAGCAAAGAAAGAAGAAAGCAAGTAGAGGAGAGAAGAAGAAAGAAAATTGGAACAGCAGGTCCGACCGGTCGTCCGACCGGTCGGCCACACCTCTGGAAACCACTGGACAAAAGGACCAGTTGGTCCGACCGGTCTTGACCGGTCGGCCAACAGGTCAGTGAACCTGCTGAACTTCCTAGACCAATAACCAGTTTGGTCCGACCGGTCTTGATCGGTCGGCCAGCAGGTCGCCCTCCCCCTTGAGCTTTCTGGAGTGAATCCAAGATAGATCCGACCGGTTGTGACCGGTCGGCCAGCCCAGTCCGACCGGTCGTCCGACCGGTCGGCCACATGCAAAAACGGGCAGTTTCTATTTCTGCTCTGAAAAACGCTGCGCGCTGCGTAACCTTACGCAGTTTCTGGATGTTTCCGACGTAATTGAGTTTCCCCACTATAAAAGGACACCTAGGGGCTCTTCCTAGGGTATCATAGAAGCTAAGGGATGTCGTGGGAGAGGAAGGAAGCCGTCGTGGAGAGTCTGCAACCCTCCAAACTCCGGTTTTTCTATGTTTTCTAGTTCTTTCATGAATTTTAGTTGTAGTATGACAATGCTCGGCTAGAATCTCTCAGCTAAGGCTGAGAGGTGAAGCTTGTAGCCAATTTCATGTTTAATTCAGTTCAGTTTAAGTAATTTTACTTCAAGTTTGGATTTTTGCATATTCTAGTTCCTAAGTTGATAGCTTTAGATGTTTTATGGGAGTTCATGTGCTCCGGACATGGATTCCTTGTAATTCTCTGAGATTATCATGTTGTGCTTGTTTAGATTCGAATTATAGTAATCCTTGAGCAGGCCATAGTCCATAGGCATGGCTGTTACTCCGAAGGCTATGAATTTGGATTTTACATTGTTGAATGGGACTAGAACTTGGAAGTTCAACTTGAGTGGGATTGAATGTGTTTAATGCTTTATTTTCCAACTAGATGAGAGATAGGACTTCAATCTAGTTGTGTATCTTGCTTGGATTGATTGGATTGACATGTGATTGCTACAAGTGGATCCTTGAATGCCTTAGTGCCTTTAAATTACTGTTTTCCATTAAGTTTTTGTTTTAGCATAATTGTTCCCATTGAATCTTTTATTTATTGCAAACTGAGTTGCTGGAATAGTTTGGAACTTGTTATTCAATTCCCTGTGGATCGACTTTGGTCTTACCGAGTTTTATTACTACATCGCAGCCTTACACTTGAGGCGAGCGAACAGGAGACCCTAGAGGAGAGAAGTGTGATTTGTAAGCTTCTCTTAATCTCTTTCCTATAAATATATGTCTTGGTCCCCTCACCAACATACAAGAGAAAATCCTAGACCCATTGAAAGGTTCTCCTAAAGGTATAAGGTGCGGAAGATCAAGAGCTCTTCTCGGCAACACGACAGCATCGGGAATGTCTTACCAATCATGTATGACTTTAAGATTATAGTATGGAATCACAATTATTCGATGCATAGACGATCCGATTATTCCGCAATACATCCAGATTAACACGATCACCCCAGCTTTGACCGACGGGTTGGAAACCCTGTTGCAGCGAGACTTTGAAGTCTCCACCAACATTGACGTCCTACCCAAAATAGCACGTTGGGTGGAAAGATGACAGGGTGCCACAAGCTGTGGTACCTTGTCGGCATGTTATCAATTCTCTTGGAGAGTCTGGATACAAATTCAATGAAAGTGTCCACTGATTGGAAAGCACGAGTGATTGAAGCGGGTGGACAACAAAATTAAAAGGAATGGTTATGCAGAAAGCGATGGCTGCTGCCTGGAATTGCCAACTTGTGTTGAGGGTTGCCCATTTTCTTCTCACCGTCTACTTCGTGGACCCCATGGATGGTACGTTAGGTGAGCTTCAAGGAAGAGACCCACCACGCGGATTCCCTGGATTCACATTATCAGCTGACTTTATAGTAACATCGTGTCGGCTTTATTATCTACAGTTGTAGGATTCCATCTGATCAATACATTGTGCAAACAATTAATTCAATATAACTTTTGTGTCATTCACAGCCTACCGTTGTGTTGAGTCAGGTCGAGTTAAGTTGAGGGGAGTTTTTGACTAATAAAGTTCCTTTTTAGTCCCAAATCAAGCCCAGCCCAACCCAACCCAACCCAACCCTCAGGTCACCTCCAAATCAAAATAAGCTGACAGTTGATCTGATGGATCCTAACCTAGATTTGATGAGTTGGGTTTAGGACACGAGGATCCAACTTGACCCATTTATTTAGCGGGTTGAGTTTGGGTCAGACCAATTCGGATCTATAAAGTACATGGAGCAGTTTCACACATATGGCGCTGAAAATATGCTGTTTGTGTCTAGGCCTAAATGAGCTTCAAAAGCAATTGTTATGCCATCTTAAATGAATGTCCATAAATTTTTTGAAAATAAAGCTAAGTATTAGTTGTCTTTGGATAACTAATGTGACACCATGGATGAATGGCCACATCCAAGAACAATTATATAAGGGTCGAAGTCTAAATATAGTGTAAATCAATAAAGTCCCATGAATTGATCTGTTATCTCTAAACACAAGTACATTAATCTATATGCATGTATTTGTAGTTTACAGGGTTGGCTCTTAACTTCGTTTGGCATGCGACCTGGCCTAGATTAGGTCTAGGTTGGATTTATTTTGATTGGACACATGCCCAACCCACAAGGGACGATATATGATGGCTTGCCAAAGCATTTCATAGGAACTTCTTGCAATGAGAAGCTACCTGGGGCCATGTGTTGTTTGTGACAAATTGATGTAGGACAAGAACCCCCTGATCGAGGGCGTGGATCAAGTACATTCCTATTGCACATGGACGGGACAAAGATCAAGGAAAAGTCAATAAAAATCGACAATTTTCGTATGGATGGATCAAAAGAAGGTGAACCGTAAATCGGCCATAACTTTTGATTTGGGAGGAGTTACAGGATGCACAGTATATGAATTTTAACTGAAATTTTGTTTTGGGGTGAACTGACCCATTGTGGGTCGTGTTCGTCCGTTTTGCCAGAAAACGTGCAGTTACATTAGAAAAACAAGATTTTAGGAAAAACCTGCTATTTTTAGTAATTTTGAATTTTAGTTTGTTTAGTTTTTCTTTATTTAAGAGTTTTAGTTGTAGTTGGAGTCTAATACTCCTTCCTAGGTTTTAGTTTATTATTTAAAGCATTGTAGGGATGATTTTATAATTATTTAATCAATTATTACGAATTTTTTAGGAATTATTTCCACGGTGATCGACTTACCACGTCCTATTAGACTCCAACTACAACTAAAACTCTTAGATAAAGAAAAACTAAACAAACTAAAATTTGAAATTACTAAAATAGCAATTTTTTCCTAAATTTTTATTTTTTCTGCGCGTTTGCTGGCAAAATGGACGAACACGACCTAAGATGGGTCGGTTGAACACGACCTAAGATGGGTCGGTTCACGGCAAAACAAAATTTCAGTTGGAATCTATATGCTGTTCATCCTGTAACTCCTCTCGGATCAAAAGTTATGGCTGATTTATGGTCCGCCTTCTTTTAGTCCATCCATACGAAAATTGTCGATTTTTATCGACTTTTCCTTGATCTTTATCCGGTCCATGTGCGATAAGAATGTGCTTGATCCACACCCTCGATCAGGAAGTTCTTGTCTTACATCATATATGTGGCTCAACTTTTTTCTATGGTGTGGTTCGCCTAAGCTTTGGATATGTTTCAATTTTGGGATCATGCCCTAAAATGAGCGAGGAAAATAAATGGACGGCATGGATAAAACACATACATCAAAGTGGGCCTTTAGAGTGTTCACCACAAAAGGTAAAGGGTGGTGAGCACCTCAGTCGGCAATCAGCGTCCTATCTATCACGGCTAACTAAATGACTTTTTAGGTAAGGAGTTGTACAGCTTGGATGGGCCCACCATCATGCATTTAGAAAATCCACTCCAATCATTAGGTGAGTGCCTTAATTTTATGCCTAAGCTGAAAATCCAGCCCCAACCTTAGTTAAGGTGGCCCACAAGATTGGAAACAATCAAGGCAACACTTACCCTCCAAATTGTTTCTCTTAGTATGGCTCTCCTTAATAACGTATGGGCCTAAATTTTAGTTTGGAATCTAATGGTTTGGGTGGATGGCAAATAAACATTATAGGTGGGCTCAAGAAGTTTTCAATGATTGGCATTCAATCACTGCTATTTCATGTGTTGTAGTCCACCTAAGATTTCCATCTGATTCATTTTTGGGTCAATATGCCATAAAATGTGCTTGTAAAATGGATGAATAGAGTGGATATATAGCACATACATCAAGGTGGACCCACGGTCACGGCCTAATCATGTTGGGTGTTTTACACATTACATATAGATGTTTAAAAAATGCATGACTTTAACCTACACCGTAGCCATCTAAACGGCCCACCTAAATCATCGACCAGGCTAATGTTTGGGCCCTACAGTTAAACTAGGGTGAGTGACCTGGTGATTGGGGTGGATTTTGCTTAAACATTAAGGTGAGGCCACTTCAACTAGCCGCACCTAATTAAGATAGTAAATAAGGTCCAGGTCTCTCTCTCTCTCTCTTTTATCTCTTTATATATATATATATATATATATATATATATATATATATATATATATATATATATATATATATATATGGGAAATGGTACTATAAGGTCGACCTCATGGGAAGGCTGCATGGGCCCCGCCATAATGTGGATAGGGCATCTGCCTCATCAGTTAGATGCACCATTCTATGGTAGGTGGCAACTTTAAAAATCAGCTCAATCCATGACTTAGGTGGGCCACACCACATACAACAGTTGAAAGGGGTTATCCACCCATTAAAAACTTTATGATCGATTATTGGGCCCACCGAGATGTGATTAATAAATCCAGCCCATCCATTATGTGTGTCCCACTTGCATGAGGGGTTAAACCAAGTTTCACCTGCATCCAAAACTCAGGTGGGCCCCACCATCTTTTAGATGTTTTAGGCATAACTTCACATGGTTTTAGATGGTCTGGCCCACCTGAGTTCCGTATACGGCTGATTTTTGGGATATCACATCACCTGAAGGGGACCCACCAAATGCACGGTGTTGATGCCGGATCCACATCATGGTGGGGCCCACACAGCTCGACCTCATGGGAAGCTTCCCATGAGGTCGAGCTGTGTGGGCCCTGTGATGTGTGATGGGCATCCACACCATCAGTCGGATGCACCATTCCATAGTGGGCCATGGGCCTAAAAATTAATCAAGCCAATCCATGACTTGGGTGGGCCACAACATAGACAATAGTTAAGACTAGATATCTACCCATTGAAACATTTATGACCGTTCATAGGATCTGCTGAGATGTGGTTGAGAAATCCAGCCCATCAATTGTGCGTGTCTCACTTAAACAATAGGTCACACTAAGTTTCAAATGTATCCAAAACTCAGGTTGGCCCCAACAAATGCTTTTAGATGTTGTAGGCATGATTTTACACTGTTTCAATTGGTATGACCCACTTGAGTTCCGGATACAATTGATTTTTGGGATGTCCCATAACCAATAGGGGACCCATCAAATGCATGGTTTGGATGTCATACACATCACAATGGGGCCCACACAGCTCGACCTCATGGGAAGTTCTCATGAAGTCGACGGCATAGTACACACACACAGAGTATTTATATTACACAAATACTGAAAGAGAAAAATAAATGGATAGAATGGAGTGTAGATTTAAAGCATAATTCTTTCATCTGATCCATCCAATTAATATCCAGCAATTGTATTTTTATTTTTTGACCATTGGATCAAATCAACAAGACCATTTGATATTTAATTTTTAAATAGTTAAATTGTGGACACAATTATTGAAATGGAACCATTTGATCCTTTCATTTTAACCATCCAATAAATTCCTATCAACAATCAAATAAATATAACCATTAAGATAATTTTATTATTTTATTTTATGGATCATTAGCTACCATTTCAGTTCTCCAATAAATGAGCAATAGACATAAATAAATAAAAAATCTCATGATATTTTAGTTCTATATGTCATAAAATATGATCATTGGTGTGCACATGTTTATTAAATTGACAGGCATGTGGGCCATTCCCAGCAAGGGGTGTGAGAAAAAAAATTATGTATTATTTAACTAATAAGAAAATCAATATATAATAGTTTACTTAACCCCTATATGATTCGGGTCAGGTCGGGTCACCTTTAACCCTAACCCGACCCATAAAAATTCGGGTCGGACCGGGTCACCCAAAAATTGAATTCGGGTCAAATTTTCCAACCCTTAACTGGAAAAAACCGGGTCGGGTCAGGTCGGGTTAGCGGTTAGGTTGAATTTTGTCGGGTCTAGCCATGATCAAAACTGACTCCAATTTTTTTTTTTTCCAAACAGACCCTAATTGCAAAGACTTTCAGTTTACTGAGTTTTACTGACTCGATCCCGAACGATCAAACTCAGTTCGTGTCCAAATCTAAAAAGCTCAGGGGGATCCACCCTGATGTATGCGTTTTATCCTGCTGTCCATCCATTTTGTCAGCTTATTTTAGGACCTGAGCCAAAAAAAAATGAGTCAGATCCGAAGCTCAAGTGCGGTAGGAAACAGTGGGGATGGAACACTTACCATTGAAAACTTCTGGAAGGCCACAGAAGTTTTGGATGGACACAGAAGTTTGTTTCCTCTGGTATGTTCCGCTTAAGCTTTGCATTAGCTTCATTTTTTTTTTTTTTTTTTGATTCATTGAGCTGTAAAAATGGATGGACGGCGTGGATAAACCACATACATCATGGTGGGCCCACAGAGCGTTTCCACGTCACCGGACAATCCGCGTCCGGTAAAGGTCCCCCACGACTATTAAATGGAGCTGCAGCCACTCATCGCCAAGTACAGAAAACCCGACAACGTGGGACATTGACATGTGGGCCCCACCACCCACATAGTCCGCGTGTCCCAATTTCATCACGACCCCACAATCTTAGCAACTCTTTCATAATTCGACTTAAATCATTCCACATTCGTTCCTAAAAACATTAGTCGGTGAGGCCGACCATGGCATGTTTGGACATGGCTTTTCTCATTTCATTCTCAAATTCCCTTCTCATTCTCTTCCTTCTCTTCCCAATCTCCACTTCCATTGACACAATCACCCCTTCCCAATCCATTAAAGACGTCGACGGTGAAACTCTAATCTCCGCCGCCGGTGACTATGAACTCGGCTTCTTCAGCCCCGGCAAGTCGACGTCCCGCTACGTTGGTATATGGTACAAGAAGGCCCCGCCAGAGAAGAAGTACGTTTGGGTGGCGAACAGAGACGATCCACTCACGAATTTATCCGGCGTCCTATCGATCAACAATGATGGAAATCTAGCGATCCTGATCGCAGGGCGGCCCTTTTTTCAGATCACAAACACTTCAACGGCTCTGACCGCCAAGCTCCTGGACTCGGGAAATCTTGTTCTGCGTGATAATCAGAACCGTTTGTTGTGGCTAAGCTTCGATTATCCGACGCATACGATGCTTCCGGGCATGAAGCTTGGGCTGGATCGGAAGAAGGGTAAGTTCCGGGTCATCACATCGTGGAAATCCGACGACGATCCGGGCACTGGGGACTACGTTCTTCGGCTGGACCTGAATGGGTCCCCTCAGTTCTTCCTATGGGAGAGATCGGAAGTGATCTGGCGAAGTGGGTCATGGAACGGTCTAGGATTCAGCGGCGTGCCGTTGATGAACCATCAGAGTGTGGTAACTTACCATTTCACGATCGACGATGATCGGATCTTCTGTTCGTATGATCTGAACAACAAATCAATCTTCTCCAGATTGATATTGGACATCTCTGGTTATCTTCAACGGTTAGCATGGCAAGATGGGACCCCAAGTTGGATACTGTTCTCGCAGGTCCCAGCTGATCAGTGCGATGCGTTTGCGAAGTGTGGGACCTACAGTAGCTGTGATGTGAACCGTGTGCTGATGTGTGAGTGCTTGCAAGGGTTCAAGCCGAAGGTGCCAGAGGCATGGAATCTGCGTGATTGGTCGGACGGGTGTGAACGACGGCAGGAATTGTCTTGTGGGGAGGGAGATGGGTTCAAGAAAATAGAGAATGTCAAGCTACCCGATAGAAGGCCCATTCGGATCGTTCGGTTATCAAGTCTGAAGGAGTGTAGAGATTTGTGCTTGAAGTACTGCTCTTGCACTGCTTACGCAAGTGCTGATATTTTCAAGTGGGGAGGGAAGTGTTTGATATGGGATGGGGATTTGACTGATCTGAAGCTGTATTCCTACGGTGGAATGGATTTATACGTGCGTTTGGCGGGGTCGGAGCTCGGTAAGTGGGATTTTTAACTTTGATGAATTCATTTTTAATCGGGACGAGTCGATCGGGTCTGCTGGATGGGGCGCGTTTTTCTTTTTTTTTTTTTTTTTTGGTTAGTACGCACAAGTTTGGATCCTCTGTTAGCTTCCATGCAGCAAATCACTGTTTGGAGACTTTTCATTGGTCCACATCACACTGCATGATGTCATGTGACCAGGTTATACTTAGGTGTGACCAGGTTGCTTTGAGGATGTGACAGGGTTGTATACCCATGTGATGATGTGGACCAATGAAAAGCTCCAAGCACGGGTTTTATGCGGGCGGCCTTGCGCAGGAAGTTCCTGCACTGGAACCAAGATGGGGCCAAAGTGATTTTTTTTTATAAATCCACCCCGTCCATCCGTTTTGGGAGCTCATTTTAGGATCTGAGAACAAAAATGAACCAGATCCAAGACTCAATTGGGCCTCACTAAAGGAAAAGGCAGGTAGGTAAATTACTACCGTTGAAACCTCCCTGGTGTCCACAGTGATGTTTATATGACATCCATACCGTTCATAACGTCACTACTACTGGGATGAACTATTTTCGGCCCACTTGAGTCTTGGATCCGGTTCATTTTTGTTCTCATGTCCTAAATTCACTGTGGCCCCATCTTGGTTCCATGGCAGGAACTTCCTACGCAAGGCTTTCGCAGGAAATCCGCGCCCATTTTCTGCTTGCAAGCCAACAGGGGCTGTTAGTCACCTAGGAATGTTAGCCCACCCCCCGGGAATCGATAACAAGACCTCAAGTACTGAAGGAAGGTTATCTTCAATCAGTCGCCCACTTGAGCTATGGATCCGGGTGTGTTTGGGTAATTGTTTCTACTGAATTGCGATAGTTAGTAAAATGGAAAGGACCAAAATGGAGGTGGGGTCGTTTTGATTTGTGATGATAAGTGACCCTGAATTGCAATTTTGGAACGACCCGAATCGTGATTTGCGGGTCTAGCTTTGGTCATTTCCATCTGTATTGAATTGAGGGTTTTTTTTTTTTTTTTGCAATTTTTTGAATTCGGGGTGCAACCAAACCTGGCCTGAAGCGGATATTTCTGGGGTCTGAGTCTCCAGAAACAGATCCACTGATGCTGATGTTCCCAATTCCGTACATGTGAGCCTGTGTTTCGGTGATCCTGGCCTTTGTTAAAATGGTTTCCAGCGTGGATGGGAGATACCCCAAAGAAATTTCATGATTGGAGGATTTGAAGCTGAGACTGGTGAGCAACAAACGGACGGTTAAGAAAAAAGGCAGAATCATCCACATTCGAGTGAAGGAGAGGAAAACGATCGAATGGTTAAGATCGTCCAATCTGTCAGATTTTCAGGTCCTTGAGCTGCAGTTTGCTGGAGAGCGGACTAGGTGAGACCCCGGTCTCACCCAAGGCGGTGCGGCCCTTACCGTGGGTTACCGTGGGGCACACCTTGATGTACATATTATTAATCCACGCCGTCCATCCATTTTTCCATATCATTTTTGGGGATTATACCAAAAAGGAAGCAGATCCAATCATCAGGTGGACCATAACATAGGAAACATGAAGGTAAGTCCTAGGAAGTTTTTAATGGTAGGATGGTCTGTTTCTTATGGTATGGTCCACCTGATAATTGTCTCTGCTTCATTTTTGGGATAATGCCCTGAGATAATCTGGAAAAACGGATGGACCGAGTGGAAACATAATACATGCATCAAGGTGGGCCCCACGGTAAGGGCCGCACCCTCATAGGTGAGCCCGGGGTCTCACCTAATCCGCTCTCAGTTTGCTGATGCTTTCGATTTCGTGCATCATTTTGTTATCCAAAACCTCTTCTGGTGGGCCCCACTTAGATGGACGGTGCCCAAAACGTCTCCCTGATGTGGAGACTTGCAATTTATTATTATTATTATTATTACAGCTGTTAGCTTTCTCTTCCGTGAACCACCCAATCTAACCCCAGCCTATTGATGCCTTTTTTTAGGCGTCTTCCCCCAACGAGTGTCCCCCATCGGATAAACGGCTTGGATGGCCCCACATGTATAACTACGAATGAAGGGGTCTGTATTGGGAGCGAATTAGCTGTAGTGGGAGGGGCCCACCGTGATTCTGTGCCCAAAGGAATGCGCGTATGGCACTCAACCTGTCCCACAAGGTGGACCACCATGAAATTTGGAATTCTCAAAAATCATCCGGCTGATTTAACCATCATGTGTGTCACCAAGGTTTTTGAATGGTTGTCCATTGTTTTTATTTTTATGGGGCCCACTTATGCATTCGGAGGTCCAATTCATATCAGGTTGAAACGCTTTTATTCGCAAATTCGACAGCACTAACCACATGTGGCTAGTGTCTAGGGGCTATCTAAACCTTGCATCAGACGGGCCGCACCTTTTAAAATGAACAAGCCCAAAAAAACCATTTTCCATCTTTGGATTGTATGAGTCCCACGACGGATTGAAGTTTTGATTCGTTGCAGCAGATTCAAGCTCGAAGAAGAAAAAGCCGTTGCTGATGCTCATGTTAACCGTCATACCGGGGATGCTTTTCCTTTTCACATGTGGCTATTGCTTCTCGAAGAGAAAGAGCGGAAGAAAAGGTAAATCTGGCTTCAACATTTATATGTGCACTCACTTGCTTTACATTAGAAAAAATAAGCGTGCAAAAGATTGGAGCGGTTCATCATGCAATTTCCACTGTGCAGATGCTACATCCCAAAATCAGGTCGATTTGATCATCAGGTGGGCTACAACGTACATAAAATTTGGACCGTCCGGCAGTTTCTCTTAACCATTTTCGGCTCACCTGAGGATCATGCCGGCTTTCTTTTTGAGGCCTGACATCTAACCAGCAATCATCTGATGAGACGTAAGAATCCTTTACAGATGTTGCCTGTGTCAATGCAGTTTTTCATTCACCTGATGAGCCGTAAGGATCTTGAACACATCCATCTTAGGGCTGATTTATCAGATAGAGCAATTCTTGATTTCTTGTGTTGAAAACCTTGCAGAAGCAAAGAGAAGAATTAAACAATCACCACAAGCATGCATGCAATCAACACACATAAAGAATAATTAAATTTTACACGAAAAACCTTTAAGAAAAAAAAAAAAAAAAAAAAAAAACTATGGCACAAAGCAACACCAATCACTATGAATTAAAAAATTACATAGATGAACTACCCACGAAAATAGCCCCAAGAGATGAACAAGCTTCTCTCTCCCTCACAACTCTCTTCCCGAACCTTAATTATCAATTAGGATACCTTGGAATACATCTAAATCTGAAATAACACTGTTTATATAGACTATCATCCGAAAATAGAAACAATTTACACAGATTTGCATGGCCATGCAAACCACTGACTTCACCGTTGACCGGTCGCAGCTCAATTGGCGATCTGTTGTAAAGGGACAGTAACATTCCAAAGAGAAAACTTCCAAATTCGACCTGTCAATCCTCAAACGATGATTGGTCTCGAATCGGTCGCAACACACCCGACGACCAGTCGCTGGTGCTTGAGACTGTCCAGTAGCCAACTGTGCTTTCTAGGCTTAACCCTGTTTCACGTGCAACATGTGACTGGTTGCTGAACCCTGTTTCAGCATAGTTTGAAGGCTCCACTAACAATCTCCAACGAGTCTTTAAACATTGAATCCATCCTTCCTTTGTTCCTTGCTTCATCTCATCTTCAACTAGTGTCATTGCTTCTCATGCTCCCTGTGTCTTTGTTCCGTCTTTCCCAATTCCAGAAAAGTAACACAGAACTTGAATTTCTTTGTAGGGACCACCTTGGTTAGTATATCCATCGGATTCATGCTAGTCCAGAGAGTTACATCTCCCTCCTCAAGCACCTGCTAGATGGAATGGTGACGCATATCAATGTATTTAGTACAAGAGTGATATACATAATTTTTAGGCAAATTAATAGCACTAGAGCTATCACAATTAACCGGCACGTCTTCCTGTTGTCCTAACTAATTTATCATTCCCTTCAACCAAACAGCCTCCCTAAAAGCTTTTGTCACTGCCATATACTCCGCTTCAATAGTGGAAAGAGCTACCACCGATTAAAGCTTAGACATCCAACTAATTGCTACACCTGCTAGAACAAACGAGTAACTAGAAGTAAATTTTCTACAATCCACACTGCCCGCATAATCCGAATTGACGTACCCAACCAACTTGTTCTTAGACTTTTCAAATGTCAAGACGTAGTCTTGCATACCTAAAATGTATCGAAGTAACCATTTCACAGCTTTTTAATGTTGCTTGTGTTTGCTCACCTCAAGTGCAAGGCTGCGATGTAGTAATAATTCTCGATAAGATCAAGGTCAATCCATAGGGAATTAGGGTAAACTAATTCAAACTATTCCAGCAACTTCAAATTTAAATAATTTAGAAGTTCAAGTTCATAAACTAACTTAAAATAGTAAATTGTAAAAATATGTAATTTAATGGAACTAAGGCCTCAAGGATCCGCTTGTAGTAGTCCCATGTGAATTCATTCATCCAAGCATAAACACAACTAGAATTGAAGTTCTATCTCTTCTCTAGTTAGAAGATTTAGCATTCAAACACAAACAATCCCCACTTAAGTCAGAAATTAAGATTCTAGTTCTAATGAAGTACATATAATTCGAATATGTAGCCTTCGAAGTAACAACCATGCCAATGGACTATGGTATGCTTAGGGGTTACTACAATTCGAATCTAATCAATCCAAACATGATAATCTCAGAGAATTCCAAGGAACCCATGTCCGAAGCACATGAACTCTCATAAAACATTTAAAAATACCATCTTTTATTCAAACTAGAGCTTAAAAATCCAAACTTAGAGTACTTGAATCAAAACGAATTTAACATGATAATTACCCACAAGCTTCACCTCTTAACTTTAGCTAAGAGGTTTTAGCCGAGCTTTATCATGCTTTAACTAAAAACAATGAAAAACATGAAAAATCGGATTCAAGAGAGTTATACACGCTCCATGACGATCATCTTTACCTCCCACGAAGTCCTTAGCCTTCTATGATGCCTTAGGAACGAAACCTAGGTATCCTTTTATAGTGGAGAGGCTTTACTGCCTCAGAGTCTTTTAGAATTGCGCAACATTATGCAATTGCGCACAAAAATCGAAACTTGCTGAAGAAGCTGTTGGAAAATCAGATTTTTTCAACAATTACACATGGCCGACTGGTCTTGACGGTTCGGACCTGTCTGGCAGGGGTCCAGAGAGTGCAGAGGGGTGGCCGACCACATGGCCGACCGATCAGACCTCTTTTTCTTCATTTTCTTTCTTTCTTTCTTCCTCTCTCTCCTCTCCTTGCTTTCTTCTTTCTTTGGCCCACCTTTAATCATCAACAAAGAGCTTCTAAATGGGTCTTTTAGCCATCAATTGGGTGAAGTCTCTCTCTCATTCCTACATACACAAAACATGCTTTAGATTAGTCTTTTAACCACACAAATCATGCATATAATACGGTATAATGAGCTAAAATATGTATAAATTGGAATCTCAACACACCCCCAACCAGCATTTTACTAGTCTCGAGCAAAACAAGCGTGAAACAATCCACCTCTTTGAAAACTTAACTCTCTCTTGGAAACTATGTTTCAATAGACTTTAAGACATATAACTGCAAAATTCAGAAAAACTAAATGATGAGAAATTGAAGTCCTAAACTTTCTAAATATAATAAGTGTTCACATAGAATCCCCACCGATTTATTGACAAATAGAAGAATCCGAACATGTATGGTCTAGTGTGCATTGTGCATATTCATCTCATGACTTTTCAGGATTACTTTCTTCATAAATCAGCTAAACCAAAGATCCAAAAGTGTACAGAATTAACCAATTTTCTATGATAAGAATTTGCCTTATCATTCCTTCGATGGCTTTCACACTACTTCCCATTTCCAGCTTTGGTTATGAGTAGACCATCCCCTAGTCGGTAATAGGTAGCCCTTTTCAAAAATTTTCACAAATATACAATAATACCCATATTTTCTTTTTTCTTTTCTTCTTTTTTTTTCATACAAATTATATAGGATTTTTAGAAATTCATATCTTTCTTTCTTTTCTCTTATTTCTCATAAATAAGGATGGACAAAGTTCTCCGGCTTGGTTCCTAAACACTTCAAATCTTCAGTCTAACCAATCTACAAGTCTAGTAATTCCTTCAAATCATGAGAATCGTGTAATGTGAACTAGGCTCAAAAGTGTTCAAATGTTCTATCGATCAAACAAATAGAGAGATTCATATATAAAACTATTATGTTTAAGATAATTTAGAGATCTCAAAATCATATCAGTTCATCTTTCATCCTTTTGTACTTATGACATCTCAAATGCATAGAAACAAAGTTTTTCAAAAGAGTTTTGATGTATCAGAAAAATTAAAAATTTTCTATAAAATTTTGCTTGAAATGTCCATAAATTCCAAATCTTGCATTGTTCTTAATGTAAAAGATATGCAATGAGCATGAACATGAGAGCAATGATACAAATAAAAGAGGGTAAGTATGAGAGTACCTGAATGAATTGATAATAGAAGTCCACCTCCGGCATCAAAATCTACTAAAGCAAATAAAACAGAAAAATAAACTAAACCTAATCTACTTAAAATAATAAACAAAGCCTAAGTTATCCTTCTAGAAAGAGAATCTTTATCAAACTAGGAGATCAATCATCATTATAGCATCCAAAAGGACAAAGTTGAGCAGAATCATCAGGTGGTGTAACAAATTTTTCAATAGAATTATCCACCATCCTGCTTTGGAAATTACAATGGTGACATTAATCATTCTAATCCATTAAAAGTCCTGCTGAAAAATTTCAACGGGTCTCTTAATAATATTGTCACATGTACTAGGAAATGAGAATTGCATTAGTTGGAAATCATTAAATATGGATCTCATTTTCATCTTGTCTGGCAAACATTTGTCAAATATGGGTCATCTCAGAAGTGATGTTCATCGGTTTAAACAAACCAAAGAGATGTGGAGACTTCGATCGCTTCATCCTCACAAATTGGGATGGTCTCCACATAATCTAATTTTACCGGTGCTTCTACAATTGATAATTTCAATTTGACACTCTGTGGAAGGAGCCTTTTTAGGCATCGGAGCGGTCTCCCTTAAGGCGTGCACTATGTCTTGAATCATGGGATCATCCCAATCTTCAAAGTAAGCCATGCACTCCTCTAAAGTAAAGGAGACTTCAGGGGAGGAAATTTTTAGATTTGGACCATTTACATCTTCCTTATTCTCAGACTTTTATGTAGGTTAGAGTGGGTCCTCAACCTCTGCTCTTTCAGAAATTGGACTCTTTATAGACAAATCAAGAACCAATTCTTTCAATTCCCACATAATAAATTTGTGTAAATCAGAAATTGGTGACTTGTCAAGTAAATTTTCAGAAATTAGCACTTCCAAGGTCTCATTAACAATAAAATTGAATTCATCATTGGAGTGTGTCAAACATGTCCCCAATCTTTCAGGTAGATTGGGTTGGAAAGGCTCCCCTTCTTCCATAGATTCTATCATGTTTATCTCATGGGGGTCATCATTGTTGTCCCAATCCTCAAAGGGATCGAAGCAAACAACATCTAGAGAATCAAAATTTTGATTTAAGGCGAACTCCTCTTCCACGATGGATTCAATCATGTCAAGCTCATTGACATCATCATCATCCTTATGCCTTTTGCCCAAGTGGAACACATTTACCTCCAATGTCATGTTCCCAAAAGATAATTGCATTACCCCATTCTAGCAATTTATAATTGCATTGGCGGTATAGAATTATCAGTATTTGAGTGCTAGAATCCATAACCGGTTGCATGTCCAGGACGATAAAATCCACTGGGTAGTAGAATTTGTCGACTTGGACCAATACATCCTCAACTATCCATCTCGGTACATAAATGAATCTATCAACTAGCTGTAACATGATTTTGGTGAGTTTTAATTCACTAAGACCCAATTGCTCGTATACCGAGTGCGGGATCAAGTTTACACATGCCCCCAAATCTAGCAATGCATGCTCAATCCGATAGTCACTAATGATACACGAGATTGTGGGACTACCAGGATCCTTAAATTTTGTGGGGGTCTTTTGGGTGAGAATGACACTTACTTGCTCATTTAAAAAGGCCTTTTGTTGCATATTGTATTTGCGTTTGGTTATGCATAGGTCCTTTAGGAATTTGGCATAAGAGGGGATTTGTTTGATGGCATCAAGCAATGGAATGTTGATCTTGACTTGTCTAAAAATCTCTAAAATTTCATGAGAGTTTGGGAGAGATTTTGGAGCAACTAATCTCGAAGAGAATGGTGCTACGAGCTTGTAAATGCGTTTCATTTTTTGTGGGGTTGAGTTAGATCCATCCTCATTCTCAGAATTTACCGAATCATTAGGCTTGTCGGCCTTCACTGGAATAAATTTGTCAATTTGTTTACCACTTTTAAGAATGGTGACGGATTTTTCTTGCTCCACATGTTGGTTGGGAAGATTATGGATGCTTATTTCATGTGCTTGTTTAGGATTAACTAAGGTTGGGCCGGAAAGGTCCCTTCCCTAGCATTTAAGTGTCCCTTAATTTCATCAACCGAAACTTTAAGCTCTTGGAACATTTGCTGATTTGTTTGATTAATTTGCGTTTGCCCTTGCATAAATGCCTTTCAAGTGTCCTCCATTGAGAATTGAGGTGGGGCCATGTTTTGAATGCGTGGTCCTCTTTGAGAGTTGGTAGGATTACTCATGGGAGCATTCCTCCAATTGAATTTTGGATGGTTCTTCCAAATATAGTTGTACATGTTACCTACCGGTCCATTGAAAGGCCTTTGATACCCATATGCGACATTCGCTTGCTCTTGTAACATCTTTTGAAACGCAGGAATTGTAGGACAATCTTGCGTAGAGTGTACATTAGCGACACAAATTCCGCACACGTTCTCAATGGCTTCCGTGGACTTAGAAGCTCTACTCTTGCTAAGTTCCATGGCCTCGACTTTTTTCGTGAGGTTGGCTAGCCTTGCGTTTACATCATCTTCCTCCTTAAGGATGTAGATTTCTCTTTTCTCTTTTTGTTGAGGAGGCTTGCAGTTATTAGATTTGTTCGAAGTATCCCATGATTGGGCATTCGCAGCCAACATGTCTAAGTAACTCCATGCCTCATTCAGATTTTTGCTCATGAACTCGCCATTGCACATCATCTCTACAAATTAGCGCATGTTGGAGTTTAGCCCATCATAAAATAAGTTTACTATTCGCCAACTTTCATATCCATGATGTGGGCAAGTGAGTAAGAGTTCCTTAAACCTTTCCCAACTTTGAAAGAACGACTCAACCTCTTTTTCCATAAAATTCATTATCGATCTTTGTAGGGTGTTAGTTTTATGAGCCGGGAAGAACTTTTTCAAGAATTCCCGAGTCATCTCTGTCCATGTCCCAATCAAATGTGGTCTAAGAGAGTGGAGCCAAACTTTGGCTCTTTCTTTCAATGAGAAGGGAAACAATCTAAGTTTGATGACATCCTCAGACACATTATTGTATTGCAAGGTAGCAACAACTTCATCAAACTTTTTTAAGTATAGATATGGGCTCTCAGAATCTAGCCTATGGAACTTAGGGCAAAAGTTAAATTACCCCTAGCTTCATATCAATGTTCCCCCCCGGTAGTTGGTAAAACCATGCAAGAGGGTGTAGTCGTACGGGCCAGTTGTAAATAATCACGTAGAGCTCTCATTGGAAGAGCATTGTGCACCTCATTCTCTCCTAATCCCTTATGATTAGTGTTTATAATTGGAGTAGGGTGAGGAGGATTCCTTAATGGAGTTTGATCCATACTCCTTGAACTTTCACAATGTTCCATGTATTTTCTAACTCGTCTATGAGCGGAGAGTAGTCCAACTAAACCACCTTTGGTTTGGAGACAATTTGTGTGGTCACGTTCCCAACGGGACATAAAAAACACAAACAAAAATCTAAATTAATCCTAAGTCCTTAAAAAAATATGGAAATAAAATAAAATTTCTAAAAACTGAAAATTGAAATAGTTCAAGTTGGAAGGATAGTACCCGATTTGCTTGAACTAGAAGAACTTCCTACAGAACAGAACAAACCTTATTAATTCTAAAATTCAGAAAAAAAAACTAGTCCTAGGAAAACAGTAAACGCTGACTACTTCTACTTCTATAGCTACTAAAACAATTTAAAATCGTTTAACCTAGATCCCTGGCAATGGCAATAAAAACTTGTCCGCTCGCCTTAAGTGCAAGGCTGCGATGTAGTAATAATTCTCGGTAAGATCGAGCTCGATCCACAGGGAATTAGGGTCAAACAATTCAAACAATTCCAGCAACTTCAAATTCAAGTAATTTAGAAGTTCAAGTTCATAAACTAACTTAAAACAGTAAATTGTAAAAATTTGTAATTTAATGGAACTAAGGCCTCAAGGATTCACTTGTAGTAGTCCCATGTGAATTCCTTCATCCAAGCATAAACACAACTAGAATTAGAGTTCTATCTCTCTTTTAGTTGGAAGATTTAACATTCAAACACAAATAATTCCTACTTAAGTCAGAAATTAAGATTCTAGTTCTAATGAAGTACATAGAATTCGAATATGTAGCCTTCGAAGTAACAACCATGCCAATGGACTATGGTATACTCAAGGGTTACTACAATTCGAATCTAATCAATCCAAACATGATAATCTCAGAGAATTGCAAGGAAACCATGTTCGAAGCACATGAACTCTCATAAAACATCCAAAAATACCAACTTTTATTCAAACTAGAGCTTAAAAACCCAAACTGAGATAAAGTACTTAAATCAAAACGAATTCGACATGATAACTACCCACAAGCTTCACCTCTTAACTTTAGCTAAGAGGTTTTAGCCAAGCATTATCATGCTTTAACTAAAAATAATGAAAAACTAATGAAAAACATGAAAAATCAGATTCAGGAGAGTTGTACACGCTCCACGACGATCCTTTTCACCTCCCACGAAGTCCTTAACCTTATATGATGCCCTAGGAACGAAACCTAGGTGTTCTTTTATAGTGGAGAGGCTCTACTGCCTCAGAATCTTTCAGAATTGCGCAACACTTACGCAATTGCGCACAAAAATCGAAACTTGCTGAAGAAGCTGCTGAAAAATTGAATTTTCTGAAGAATTACATATGGCCGACCGGTCTTGACCGGTCAGACTGGGCTGGCAGGGGTCCAGAGGGTGTAGAGGGGTGGCCGACCACATGGCCGACTGGTCTTAATCGGTTAGCCCAGTCTAGACCTTGGTCCAGTGACTTTGTAAGGTGGGTAGCAGCATGGCCGACCGGTCTTGACCGGTCGGACCTTCCTGGCTGACCGGTCAAGACCAGTCAGACCTCTTTTTCTTCATTTTCTTTCTTTCTTTCTTCCTCTCTCTCCTCTCCTTGCTTTCTTCTTTCTTTGGCCTACTTTCAATCATCAACAAAGAACTTCTAAATGGGTATTTTAGTCATCAATTGGGTGAAGTCTCTCTCTTATTCCTACATACACAAAACATACATTAGATTATTCTTTTAACCATACAAACCATGCATATAATGTGGTATACTGAGCTAGAATATGTATAAATTGGAAGCTCAACAGTTTGCCGGGGTTAAACATAAATCTGCCAACAACACTCATGGCCTGTGAAATATCAGGTCTTGTATAGACCATCGCATACATCAAGCTGCATACCAGAATAAGGCACATAAGACATAACATGCTTTTCTTCATCTGTTTTAGGACATTACTCTGAAGAAAGTTTCAAGTGAGCTGCATGGCGAACGCTGATCAGCTTAGCCATATCCATCACAAACTTCACCAATACCTTTGCTAGGTATATATTCAACCCGAGATAACCAAAGCCTGTTCCTCTTCCTATTTCTATGTATATTAATATCGAAAACCCACTTTACAGGCCCCAGATCCTTTATCTCAAATGTCCCTGAAAGCTGAGTATTAAATACGTCGATGTCAGACATGATATGACTGGCAATAAGAATGTTATCGACGTATAACACCAGAATGAGAAACTTTTAATCACTCAGTGTCTTGAAATAGACACAATGATTATGTTCGCTTCTAAAAAAGCCTTGAATTATCATGAAGGAATCAAATTTCTTGTACCACTCTTAGGCGATTGTTTGAGGTTGTACAACGACTTCATTAACCTATAAACCTTGTTCTATGTCCCTTGTTCTGTATAACCTTTTGTTTGCATCATATAAATATGCTATTCCAATTTTTCATGTAGAAAAGCAGTCTTTACATCCATATATTCCAGCTCGAGGTCGTATTGGGCAACCAGACCCAATACGAAGCTGATAGATATTTGCTTCATAATCGGTGTAAAGATCTCACTGAAGTCCACATCTTCACACTGAGCATTCCCTTTAGCCACCAATCTAACATTGTATCTATCTTGTTTCTTCTGAAAAATTCATTTACACTCTATCGCTTTTCAGCTCACAGGAAGCTCCATAAGCTCCCAAGTTTCATTCTTATAAGGGGAGTCTATCTCATTTTGCGTTGCCGCCTTTCATTTTTCAGCATTTATTTCTTGTAGTAACTCCTTAAAGTTAAATGGATCTCCCTCATCTATAATAAGGGCGAATACAATGTTTGAGTCATCCCTAAATTTTACCGATAACCTGCGATCCTTAAGTAGATTTCTTCGCACAGATGGTTTCTCCACTTGATCTTGTACCTTTGTTTGTGTATCAATTTTGGCCCGTGTCTCATCTTTGTCAAACTGAATGTCAACAATTTTTAATTTTTCAGGTTCCTTTGGTGCATCCTTTCAGAACAAAGACCCTTCATCAAATCTGACATCACGACTTAACGTGATTTTTCGTGTGATAGGGTCATACAATCGGTAACCCTTCACACCATCACCATAGCCCACAATGACTCATTTTCTAGCCCTATGGTCAAGCTTATTTCTCTCAACTGACGGTACATGAGAGTAAGCTTCACAATCAAATACTCGTACACTTGAGTAGTCTATCGTAAGACAACTCCATACTTCTTCAGGGATTTTATATTCAATTGCCATCGAAGGAGACCGATTTATTAGGTAACAAGTTGTGTTAATGGACTTCGTCCAAAGCTCTTTACATTTAATTGTTGTCAAAGGATACCATTTGTAGACACCCCACCTTCGGCTACAGAATTGGTTGAGATAGCTGAATGGATGGAGGTCCATACCCCCAAACCCTATATCCAAACCTGGTCAAACTCGCCCTTGCAAGCCCCAATCCATAGCTTAATTGAAGCCTAAACCCAGTCGACTCGCCCCTAAAACACCAGCCCAAAAAACCCCCTATAAGAAAAATCAGTCCAAAATTCCTTAAAAAGCTAAACTTGATGAGTTAACCTGTTGAGTCAAATTACCGAGTTAAATCACTAGGTCAGTCCAGCCCTTACACCCAGTCAACTCACCTTGTCAGTCTATCTTTCAAACCTAGTCAACTCATCTAGTTTCGAGTCATATCTTCGGAGCAACTCCAAACCTCATACCTGTTGCTTTTTGCTTCAGGTTCGGAGTTCGTACACTTCGAAGATGAAGCAAGGTGTCCATACAGGCGATCCCCAGGGGGCCGCCCAAACTTATTTACGAGAGCTGCCATCCCTCACCGCTATAAATACCCTCCTCTTCTCTTGTTTCAGCATCAAGAAAAATCCCTCAACAACCCAGAAAATCTGTCAAATTCGAGTCCATCTCCACCTGCATTTAGCCCATTCCTCTACCAAGGAGAGCCCGAGTGAGAAGTGTCTAGCCCTGGTCCAGCCCAGCCTGACCCTGGTTTAAGCCTCTCAAGTTATCTAAGTCCCGATCTTAGCTGTTTAAAGTCAATCCTTGCGATACCTCAATCCATCCAGCTACTTTTACATCAGCATCGTTTCATTCGCATCTAGCATAAGTGCAACATTTATTATTCTTCCAACCCTCTGCTTATCATTCCATTACGAGCACTTGATCAAGTCTTAACGTATGCTCTGTAGTTTGTCGGCTTACCCGTAACTTACCCATCAGAAACTTTGACCGGTCAAACACACATCATGCATATCGCATAAAAGCACCTGCCAGTTCGAGCGTATGCTCTGGGCTTGCCTGACTGATTAGAACCTGCCCATTAGAAACTCTTACTGTTCAGACCTATATTCATGCATTATATCATTCATGAGAATGTACGAGGATTGTTTCATACTTTCAAATATTAGTTAGATTTTGTGAAGTAAAGACCGTACTTCGGTATAGGCAGAGTGGGTACCTAACACCTTCCAACCCTATAACCGCAATCCCTTACCTCGAATCTCTGACCGCAGATAAAAAAAAGAGTAATTTTAGAGGAAGGAATCTTTGGATTCCCTTCTCTAACGTTTCTACGGGGTTTAGCCGACTGTATATTCGAAGTAACTAGCT
This sequence comes from Liriodendron chinense, assembly GCA_003013855.2. NCBI lineage: Eukaryota > Viridiplantae > Streptophyta > Magnoliopsida > Magnoliales > Magnoliaceae > Liriodendron > Liriodendron chinense. The sequence goes on along the minus strand of ML058455.1, from coordinate 396,931 downwards.
AGTGGCGACTTTAGTCTTATACAAACTCATCCAAACATATCCAGTTTAATCCAACAATAACACGACAACAAAAAGCCCTCGAGAAAGAGGTGAGCCAGTGGCAATGGCGATTCGCGCACCTTTGAAAGGGGGGGAAGGAAGTGCGGAAAGGCGAGCATCCACACCATTGTCCCCTGCATCATGCTACACTCCCCCATCATCAGGCACCACGAGAGGAGTGATTGAATCTGTATCAACCAAATCATTTGAACTGAGTTGTCTTCTTAGGCTTTTCAATGTATTTAACACACTGATCTTCAAAGAAAACTATATCTCTAATTTTAACTATCTTCTTTTCAATCGGATCTCACATCCTGTAGCTGAACTTCTCGTTTGCATACCCCAAAAACATACGATATATGATCTTCGTATCTAGATTGGACCTCTCATTTTTGGGAATATGAACGGATGCCGAACATCCAACCTCCCTGAGATGACTGTAGGATATATCCTGCCTAGTCCACACCTTCTTAGGTTAACCTCTCTATTCAATGGAGCTGAAAGAGACATGTTTATCAAATATACAGTTGTACGTATTACTTCTTCTTAAAACGTCTTGGGCAGCTTGGCATGAGAAAACATGCATCTGATTCTCTCTGCAATGGTGCTATTCATTCTCTCAGCTACACCAGTGTGTGTGTGTGTGTGGGGGGGGGGGGGGGGGGGGGTCTTGGGTTGTTTCGGGGTATTACATGGGTACTGTTTGATCATGTCGTACACCCAGGGTCTTACAATATTCATCAAATTCTCCACTGTATTCCCCTCTATTGTCAGTGTGAATGCACTTCAATTGTTTACCTGTTTCTCTCTCTACAATGGCATGAAAGTGTTTGAAAACCTCAAAGACATGATCCTTGGTTTTTAATACATATGCCCAAACCCTCCTAGATGCATCATCTATAAATATAATAAAATACAAAGCTCCACCCAAGGTTCTAGTCCTCATCGGACCACATACACCAGAATAAACCAAATCTATTGTGTTTAACTTATTAACATGAGAAACAGTTTTAACAAAAAATATTATATACTTTTTTCCAGATAAACAATCAATACATATTTTTAGAGGTATACCTACCGTGTCCGGGAGGAGATGCTTCTTCGTCAGTAGTTAAAACCCTACCTCGCTCATGTGGCCTAGCTGCCAGTGCCACACATCTATAATTGAGTCTTTTGCAGTGTTCAGTTCAGCCTTGCAGACTATCTTGTACAGGGTGTAACACTTTTTTCCTCTCACTGCAATCAATGATCCTTTGATGAGATTCTAGTGCCCATCAGTAAAGTGGCTTCCATAGTCCCCATCATCCAACCTTACCGCTGAAATCAAGTTGAGGCAAAGGTCAATAACATGTCTTAATCTTTCAACACCAATGTGCAACCCACATCGGTCTCTACATGTGTATCACCTATCCCCGCAATCTTGGATATACCAAAATTTTCCATCTTTATTGTGTCGTAGTCTCCTAACTTATAGCTTGTAAAGTACTAATTGTGCGGAGTAGCGTGATACTACACTCCTGTGTTAACCACCTAATTTGAGTCTTGACACCTAGCAGTGAGATACTCATCATGTTTGACCGAGAGTATCAAAACCATATCACTATCAGAGGCGATTGCATTAGACTTTATCTCTTCTTTCTCCTTTGCTTTACTTCTCATTCTTATCTTTGCAACACTCGTTTTGATAGTGGCCTATCTTGCCACAGTTCTAGCACTTTACTTCTTTCTTGGATTTAAACTTGCCTCTAGATTTGTCATAGTTATTACCATTTCTCTGTTTTCCTCTCCCATTCTTCTGACACCAGGGCCTCCTGTTGAGGTGACTCTTATGATTTTCTTCTTGTCTCCTCATTGAGAAGGCATGTTATCACTTATTCTATGGACACCTTTCCATTAGGTGCAGAGTTGCTCAGAGACATGACCAATGTCTCCCAGCTATCAAGCAACGAGCTAAGGAATAACAAGGCCTGTAGCTGATCGTCTAAGACCATCTTCATGGTGGAGAGTTGATTCACGATGCTGCTCACCTGATTCATGTACTTAGCGACTGAACCATTCTCTTTAAAGTCTTCTAATCAAGAAGATTTTATTCCCGACCGTCTTCCCCTCATACAACCCTTCCAATTTCTGTCATAGACTAACGACAGAGGTTTCTGTGGACACATGGTGAAACACGGTGTCATCTAACCACTATTTAATGAACTCTACCGCCTTACGGTCCAACTTCTTCCAATCCTCAGTGGACATATCGGCCGGCTTCATAGTCTCACCTGTGATCGGTGCATACAGATCTTTACAATACAGCGGATCCTACATCTCAGCCTTCCAGATGGGTCAGTTAGACCCATTCAATCTAATCATCCTCGATGAGCCACTCTCCATACTTCAAACGATCCCACAGTCCATTCTTCAAAACCTGGACGCTCTTATACTACTTTTGTTGGAGAAGGATGTACAATACGATGGATCTCGCAATCTCCAACCAACTAAATTATGGGTAATTTGAGTTGTTTGAAATAAACTCGAATACTTATGATGAATGAACAATCCTTCTCACCAACGATGATTAACAAAAGACTTTTTTACGTGGAAAACCCTCTAACAATAGAGGTAAAAACCATGGGACCTCGTCCAGTAAACAAATCTACTATGTAAGAACGTTACATAGAGATCATGAACTTATAACACGCTTGGATCCAAATATCTTCACCCTTAAGTGGATTACAACCAAAGAAAATAAGCTATGGAGAGATCTCACTAAAGATGATTAATAAATCCTCAAAACTGTCCTTGAAGAAGCTGCAAACACAAACCAATGCCGCGGATGAACATCACAAACTCTGTCTCCTTCTCTCTCTCTCTATGATCTGGACAGTTTTTTCTTTCTCCAAATTCTCTCTCTTTTTATGGGAATGTATTCGGTTAACCCTAATCCTACAAAGCAGTGCTTATATAGCACTTAAGCTGAAATTAGAAACAAATTGTGCAAAAACATGCTAATTTGCACAAATTGATGGTTGATCGATTGGTCGATCAAGATCACTGAATCCCTCGTCAGTCGCCCGACAACCACAAGATCAGTCGTCTGATGACCCTGATCAAGCACTTCTCTCATCACTCTTGAGGAAGAACACACCCCATTACACCCCTTGTTGGTACAGGTCAGTGTTGTAGGCCCCACAATGAAGTGTGCTTTATCCATGCGGTTCATCAATTTTGCCAACTTATTTTTGGATCAAGCTAATATTTGTATTTTCTATTCAACCTTATCTTCTCCATAATATCAAGAGATTGGATGGAAAATAAACATTAGAAAAATCTTCCTATAAGCCGTTTGGAATTTTTAATGGTGAGGCAACCAATCATCTCAATTTCCGGTGGTAGGGTCCACTTGAGATTTGGATCTGGTTAATTTTTTAGACTTCGTCCTAAAATGGGCTGTGGAAACGGATGGACGATGTTGATATACAACAAATCATCAAGGTGGGCCCCATATTAAGGGTAACACCCACTAAGGTGGGTAACACCTAATCCGCTTCCGAATGACGTCGTCTCCCGAATGACGCAGACAGTGCATTTGAAAGTTGGTTGGTGGAGTACTTACTTGACTGGGCCATCTCTCAAAGAAGCTTCTCTAGGGCTGAAAGTCGGGCCGGTTGGGTCGGGTTGGCGCTGAACCCTAACCCAACCCAAGCTTCCTATACCTCAACTCTAACCCAACCCAACCTAACCTCGGGTTGGGAATTCTCAACCCAAGCCCAACCCAAGCGGGCTCGGTCGGGTTGATCGGGTTGGTCGTGTTAGTGCACTTGTCCGTGGCATATTAGTGCACCTTGTTTGTCAATCACTTACGGCTGTGAGTCTAGTGTCGGTTGAGCCAAATGAAGACGAAGAATGAAGACTCAAGACGTCCAGCTGCATCAAGAATGAAGATTCAGGTATATGAGATGCCTTGGTGCCTTAACCTCGACCAAAACCCATCCCCTTTGTATCCTTGATGTCCTTCACCATATTTAGAACCCTTTAGGCATCATAGATAGGCCCTAGGTGTCCCATTTGATCATCCCAACCTAGGACACAATGATCATGCTAGAGAAAGAAGGACTCAGCTCATTGCAGAAGGGACCCAGGCTGGTCCGACCGGTCAAGACCGGTCGGCCAGCAGATCTGCTGCTGTTTCTACAAGCTGCCGACCGGTCATGACCGGTCGGCCTGTTATTATGCCAAGAAATCAGCAAGGCCTGCCGACCGGTCATGACCGGTCGGCCAGCTCTGGGCTTCATGCATTGTTCAGCCGTCCAGCAGGTGTGGCCGACCGGTCATGACCGGTCGGCCTGGCATGTCCACATGTCCAGCAAGGGACGCCGACCGGTCATGACCGGTCGGCCTAAGGTGTTTTGGCTGTCCAGTGAAGGGGTCCGACCGGTCATGACCGGTCGGCCCATGTATGTGGCCTATGCACTTGAAGTTCTCCAGCAGGGGGCTCCGACCGGTCATGACCAGTCGGGACAGGTCGCTTTATGACCGTTATTTGTCCGTTTTATGACCGTTGGGGCTATGTTTTGCTACATATAGTGCTCCGGTTTTGGGCATTGGTGAGGGATATTTTGAGGAAGGAAAGCCACCATTGAAGGAGTTCTTTTGAGGCTTATTCCTTGACCTATGGAAGACATCTTCCTTGTGCTTTAACACAAGATTAAGAGCATTCCAAGCTCACGAAGAAGATGACCTTCATCCCCTCTTGATCTCTAGAGTTAGGAAGCTTCATGATTGGCAAATCCTTGTCCTAAACTCGAAGATGAGATCGTTGTAGGTAAGAGACTCTAGGAAACCCATTCCCACTAAGTTGTAGAGTTCTCAAACCCATCCTCCTAGCACCTTGGGCATTTCAAGGCATCGCATGCAAGGTGTTTGATCGAATGTGGCTGAAGCATTGGCAACGCAACGGCGGCATGATCGAGGGAGCAAAGGGAAGCTGATTGAAGCACGGGAGAGCGGAGATCAAGCTACCCAACACGGCGCTAAATAAGGGGCTCATCCGACAAGTAGGTTGTCTTATTTGAGAGTCCATTTCAGAGTTTGTTTGTCAACTCGCCTTAGGGACGTTAGCCGTTCCTTGGCCCGTTAGTCGGGCCTAAACTAAGTCTCCAAGGGGGAGCCTCCGACACGGGAGCAAACGTGCGATTGGGTTGAGAGTTAGCCTAAGTCTAAAACTCCGGATATGGTTGAGAGGTGAACTGATAAAACCTCCGTGTAAAGGTTGAGAGGTGAACCTCATTTAAAACCTCCGATAGTGAATGCCGGTGTGCTCAAAGGGGTTGAGTACTTGAACCGGGAGTGGAGTAGACACGTAGTCGAACCACTATACATGCTTGTGTTTGTGATTGATTTGAGCACATTATATCTTTGCATTGTTAGTTTAATTGCTTAATTATGAATGCTAGATAGGAATGCATGCTAGGCACTTCTTAGGCATCCATACACAAGATGTACCTTCACTACTTGTGTAGACTTGAGCTCATTGATCCACCTTCACAAGTCTACTCAAGTTGCATAGGTTAGAAAGCTTAATTAGTTGTATCATTTACTTCCTATGCATGCTTAGACTAGAACCGTTTATTGCTTAACCTTTTGCTAGTCTTGTGTTTGGACCCACCGAGGCTTGGAAGCCGATGTGTTCTTGCTTACAAAGCTTATCTTGTTGAATTGTATAAATAGGCGAAAAGAATTTGAAAAAGGTCCTATTCACCCCCCCTCTAGGTCCATAGACATATCTCTAAGTATCTCTCTAAGGCGGTGAAACCGCAATTTCAGGTCGGGTTGATACATGCTAATATTTTCATTATTACATTAGTCTATTATGTTTCAATACACGCCTTAGTTTTGGTACCTATAGCTTTATTAATTATATATGTACTTATTTATGTAAAGAACTTCACTTTTCTTAAACAAATAAGTTAAAATACAAGTAAACATTATGAGTTTACTTCACTAAAGTATAATAAAAGTATAAGTAACTTGTATATAGATCAGGTTCGGGTTGGGTCGGGCAACCCGAGACCTCAACCCAAGCCCGACCCAAACTTCATCGGGTTGATGTTTTCATAGCCCAAGCTCGAGATCGGGTTCGATACTTCTTGCCCAAGCCCAACCCAATGTCGGGTCGTTCACAGGTCGGTCGGGTTGAACCCGCCCAACTTTCAGCCCAAAGCTTCTCGTCATCATATTCATATCCTACCAGGCCGTGCTACCCTTACCGTGGGCCCACCTTGATGATGTGTTTTAATATCCAAGTCCATTTAGTTTTCGAGCCCATTTCAGAATGTGATCCCAAACATAAGGCAGATCTAAATCTCAGGTGGACCTATGACGCCCTGAGAGTTAACCTTTCAAAGATAGTCCAAATTATACTATAATTTTTTTTTTTTTTTTTATACCAGAACATCACATCAGGTGGTGTCCACAACTGTTTTGCAAGATCCACACAGCTTCAATAGTTCAGGATTGGCCATCCATCTGGTGATGAGGCAGTTCCATAACTGAGGTGGGCCACACTTTAAAATCTTGGATTTATTTATAGATTTTCATCTAACCAATGGTCAGATTCTTTCTAAATCTAATCATAAGCATATCTAAGGGTTCCTAGTCCAGTTTAGGGTAGTTTTGATAGTTCTCTTTATAATCCGATGGCTAAATTATTCAATTAAGCGTCAAGAGTTGTGGGTTCGATGAACGGTGGATCGGATGAGTTGGGTCCCATACCACAGGAACTAATGGTGATTGAATGCCCACCATTAAAAACTTCCTACGTCCCACTGTAAGCATATCTGTAACGTTTATTTGCCGTCCAACTTGTTTTTAAGGGCAAACAGACCTGGATGATGGAAAAAATTCAAAGATCATTATGATGCAAAACTTTGGCAGCTTACAAAAAGCTTTCAATGGTCATTCACCTTTTTTACATTGGTGTAGTGCACCAGGGCTTTGGGTCTGCTTAAGTTTTGGAACAACGTAAATGGATAGACAGTGTGGATGTATAATAAATTCATCAAGGTGAGCCCCACACGCTAAGTGGTAACACTCACTAATCACTCTCAGAATTCTACACAGGGCCAGCCCAACAGCCCAACCCGAAACAGTTCAAAATCCGGGCCAACACCTACCCCCGGCCCAGCCGTTGACGGCCCTAGCTCCCTGCATTGGTTGGCTCGAGGCCAAGGCCAGGGGCTTGGTGACCCATCTATTTTCCCCTGTAGAATAAGCTTATTTTACCAGAGTTGTTCGTGGGCCTGCAGGGTGTCACCAAGGTTTTGGATAGTTGTCCATTGTTTTTATTTTTATGGGGCACTACCGCAATGTGCATATATCATTGCAACTGTTCATACTCAAACGTATACAGTGGCCCACCTGACGAAACGGTGGACCTGATTTTCCAGTCGGGACATCTACAGGTGGGGCCCACTTATGCATTTGGAGGTCCAATTCATATCAGGTTAAAACGTGCTTATTCGCCTATTCTACAGCACTAACCACATGTGACTAAGTGTCTAGGGCTATCCAAGCCTTGCATCAGATGGGTTGCACCTTTTTAAGTGATGAAGCCCAGAAACCCCATTTTCCACCGTTGGATTGTATGAGTTCTGGGGCTGATTGAAATTTTGATTCGTTTCAGCAGATTCAAGCTGGACGAAGAAAAAGCTGTTGCTGATACACGTGTTAACGGTCATTCGGGAGTCGCTTTTCCTTTTCACATGTGGCTATTGCTTCTGGAAAAGAAAGACTGAAAGAAAAGGTACATATGACTTCAACATTTACTGATTTACATATGCACTCACTTGCTTTACACTTTAAAAATGCGCATGCAAAAGATTGGAACCATTCGTCACGCAGACCCCCGTGCAGATACTACATCTCAAATCAGGTCGATTAGATCATCAGGTGGGCCACAGCGTACATAAAATTTGGACCGTTAGTCAGTTTCTCTTAATCATTTTCGGCTCACCCGAGGATATGCTGGCTTTCTTTTTGAGGCTTGGCATCTAACGAGCAGCATTCATCTGATGAGACGTAAGGATCCTGCACAGATGTTTCCTGTGTCAGTGCAGTTTTTCAATCACATGATGAGATGTAAAGATCCTGTACACATTCTAAAGGAATATATCTTTTATATCCCCGGTGTGCAGCATCGAAGTAATATTTGCTCTAATTTAAATAGATATAGCAAAAATTAAAAATAGTAAATTAGAATAAGAAATCAAAAGAAGTTAGATAACTGAGATATGTTATAATCACTGTCTTAAATACAGATTTACCCCCATAAGAAGATATGCGGTCCCGATAGACTAAGTCATAACAAGTCTATCTTAAGATACAACAACTCTCCTTCACAAGATTGACAGCTTACATCTGGTGTACTATCGATCATAGCCACAGGAACTCAAGAAATTCGAATTGACTTGCCCAACAAGAGAGTTGTAAAGGAAAAACTAGAGGAGAAGATATATTTTTTTCAGATGAATTTTTAAACAGAGAAGATGCCTTTATAAAGACAAAGCAGGCTACCTTGGGGCTTAAGGTGTATGCGCTATTATAATAAATGCATGCTAGCGCATATGAATCTACATTAATTAGGTAGGTGTGCAATAGTTCTCTTGTCCTTACATGAAGAAAATGATAAAAATGTGCAAAGAAAACCAAAATTGTCTGATAAAAAACACATCACATTGTGCCATAAGTGTGCGAGGTTGCTCCCATAGCATACCCTTACTTTCCAATACAAAAGATTGGTGAGGAGTTTATTAATAAAAGCTTATTTGCTTATCCTAAAAAAATAGACTCTTATTATGAAAATAGACCGTTTGGTAAAACTTTCATTTTAAAGCTTATTTTTTAAGAAAATGACAAAAAAAAGCTTTTAAATAATAAGTGATAGGGAGGTCACTTTTTCTTTAAGAGCTTATTTAACTTAAGCGAGTAGACATTTTTAATTAATTTTTGGACAAGTTTGTCCTTCAACTTTTTAAGTAATTCCCATCTTACCATCTTCTCTTCTTTAGAATATCTCTAAGGTGGGTCCACATGATGAACAACCCATATTGAATGTGGGTTTCCACATCAAGGTGGGTCCACATAATGCATAGTTACATTAAAGGTGGGCCCCACATGATGAATGCCCACATCAAAGGTGGGACTTACATGATGGATGGGGGACATTGAAGGTGGGATCACATGATGGAAGGTTGACATCAAAGGTAAGCCCACATGATGGACAACCCATATTGAAGGTTGGGCCCCACATGATTGACGGTGAACACCAAAGGTGGGTCCCACATGATGGATGACTCACATTAAAATGCGGCCTCGCATGGTTGATGGACTATCCACATCAAGTGGGCCCCATATGATGGATGGTTCATAGCAAAGGTGGGACCCACATGATGGATGGTGGACATTGAATGTGGGACCACATGATGGAAGATTGACATTAAATGTGGGACCATATAATGAATGACCCATATTGAAGGTTGGGCCCCACATGATGGGTGGTCCATAGCAAAGGTGAGACCTACATGATGGATGGTGGACATCAAAGGTGGGTCCCACATGATGGACTATCCACATTAAGTGGGCCCCACATGATAGATGGTCCACAACAAAGGTGGGACCCACATGATGGATGGACCACGTCAAAAGTAGGATCCAAGTGATGGATGGTGGATATTGAATGTAGGATCACATAATAGAAGGTTGACATTAAAGTTGGGCCTACATGATGAATGACCCATATTGAAGGTTTGACCCCACATGATGGACAGTCCACAGCCAAGGTGGGACCTACATGATGGATGGTGGACATCAAATGGGTCCCACATGATGGACTACCTACTTGATGTGGGCCCCACATGATAGTGATCCACAACAAAGGTAGGGCCTACATGATGGATGGTGGACATCAAAGATGGGCCCCTCATATTGAAATGGGGCCCCACATCAATGTGGGCCCACGTAATGAAAGGTTCACATCAAAGGTAGGCCCCACATGATAGATGGCCCACATCAAATTGTGACCTAACATGATGGAACATGCACGTCAAGTAAGTCTCATTTAAATGGCAGTCCATGTCAAAGGTGGGATCCACATGATGGATGATGGTCATTGAAGGTGGGCCCATATGATGGTCAGTTGATATCAAAGATGGGCTTACATGATGAACAACCTATAATGAAGGTGGGGCCCCACACAAAGAATGGTCCACATCAAGGTGGGCCCACATAATGGACAGAGTGGGCTTCACATGATGGATGGCTCACATGGCCCCTCATAATGGACAATTGACATCAAATGGGCCCCACCTAATGGACAGTCCACATCCAAGGTCTCTCATGATGGATGACCCATATCCAAAGTGGGCCATATGATGGATGGTCTACATAGAAGGTGCACCTCACAAGATGAATGGTATATCAAAACTGGCCCCCACATGATGGACAATACACTTCAAAGGTAGAGCCCACAATATGGACACATCAAATGTGGAGTTCATGTGATGGTGATGGGTAGTGGACATTGAGGGGCCCCACATAAAGGACAATTAGCATTGATGTTGGTCTCCACATGATGGACAGTCCAACTAAACAACCATTTGGATTGCTCTTATGTTTAAGTTGTTGTAATCTTTAAAATTGGCATCAACTACCCTTAAAAAAGCTCTTATTTAAAAGTTTTACCAAATGTGCTTATTTTAAATAAGAGCTTTTTTTGTGTGGATGTTTTACCAAATAAGCTTATTTAAAACAAGAGCTAGAACATATATATAGAAGAGAAATATATTCGAAATATGAAACATAGATTGTATATTAGAAAAGAAATATATTCGAAAAATGAAACAAATAAGCAAAATCCACACAGATTCTCGCAATAGATTGTGTATGTTCAGGCACCCGAAGTGGCGAGATCGGGCGACCGAAGTTCCTTAAAAATATATATAGAGAGTTTGTCTAAAATTCAGCGGAATTTCGGGCGCCCAAAGTAAGGTTGTCGGGCGAAAGATATTTACGATGGCCCAGATTCGCCAGGAATCCTATTGAAGACCGTCAGGAATCTGAAATCTTGCTAAATCTTGGCTAAGTTTTCCAGATTTCTGAACCAGTTTGGCCGGTTCAACTGGGGCTTTCGGCCGGCTGAAATATGACATCAACCATTGATTTTCTTGATCTTCTTCCGGTCCATCTCCATTAGGAATGTCTTCGATCCTCACCTAAGTTCTCTCCCTACACCAATACTAAACACAATTAAAAAAAATGGATTAACGAAGTCAAAAACCAATTTTTACATGATTTTTCAAATCGATTTTTTAAGTCATTTTAAACCAACAAGAACTAGTAAGGGAGTGACTGCTGGGGTTATTGTAGGCGGCAGCATTGGGATGGTAGCATTTTTTTTATCATTGTTTTAGTGATGTTTTGGAGATGCCGAAGGAAATTACTGATTCATGCATCAAGGGCAGTTGCCGGTTCCTTGGTTTCTTTCAGGTATATAGATTTACGAAGATCGACCAATGATTTCGCAGAGAAGTTGGGAGGAGGAAGCTTCGGTTCTGTTTTCAAAGGGACTTTGCCTGATTCTGCTGTTGTTGCTGTGAAGAAACTTGAAGGCCTAAGGCAAGGGGAGAAACAGTTCCGGTCAGAAGTGAGCACAATTGGGATGATCCAACACGTTAATCTGGTTCGCCTTCGTGGGTTCTGCTCTGAAGGCAGTAAAAGGTTGCTGGTTTACGATTTCATGCCGAATGGGTCTTTAGATTCTCATCTGTTCGGGAAGAAATCCGACATCTTAGACTGGAAGACGAGGTATCAAATTGCACTTGGAACTGCTAAAGGATTAGCTTATCTCCATGAGAAATGCAGAGAATGCATAATACATTGCGACATAAAGCCAGAAAACATACTTTTGGATGCTGCATTTTGTCCCAAGGTGGCAGATTTCGGCATGGCGAAGCTTGTTGGCAGGGATTTCAGCCGAGTACTGACGACCATGAGAGGAACCATAGGGTATCTTGCACCCGAGTGGATTCATGGGGTAGCTATAACAGCGAAAGCTGATGTTTACAGTTATGGAATGATGATTTTCGAACTTATATCGGGCAATAGAAACACGAAGCAATGTAAAATTTCTAAGGCTGGTTATTTCCCTGTTTGGGCAGCAGGCAAGATCAAAGAAGGTGATGTTCTCTGCTTATTAGACCAAAGATTGGAGGGTAATGCTGACATGGAAGAACTCAACAGAGCTTGCAGAGCTGCTTGTTGGTGTATTCAAGAGAACGAGGACTCGAGACCGTCCATGGGTCAGGTTGTTCTTATTCTGGAGGGCATTTTAGAGGTGAACGTGCCGCCGATTCCGAGATTTCTTCAAAATCTTGTAGACAATGAAGAGACAATAATCTCTCACACTGAAAGCATGGCCAGATTACCATAGATCACACTGATAGAACAGTCTGTCTAAATTGGACAGTTAAACGGAAAATGATCAGCTTCCACATTCAATGGACAGTACCAGATGGTTTATAATCTAAATCAGTGTGGTTTCTTTTGGCCATGCTCCACCCTAAAAGGGCCCATGATTTAGAGAAACTGGATTGATTTCCATACTCCATATATGCTAAAGAAGATATTATTATTACTATTATTATTTTTCTATCTTTGGTTTAAGTTGAACGAGGAATTATCGATAATATAACTGATATTTGGAATGCTGACTTATACCTTAACTTGATACACTACATTGTGATTTTCACTGATGGATCACTAATGTATTACTTCCGAGCTGTTGAAAAGGTAAGCTGCATCTTACCTGGGAGGAAAACCAAGATGCCATGCTCATCAGGTGGGCTGCACCATAGAAATCGATGCACAACTGATGCTCTGACTTAGAGCTGCACACTGAGCTGAACCGATTTGAGCTGGGCCTAGCTTGAGCTCTGCTCGACCAGTGGACAACCTTGGCTCGAGCTCAGCTTGGCCTTCAAGCTGGAATGGCATGCTCGGCTTGGTTCGGTCGAGCTTTCAAACTGAGTTTGAACTTGGAAAAAACTAAAATTTGAATAAGCGCAGCCTAAAACCCTGGCTTAAAACAGTTCAAAATCCGGGCCCCGAGGCAACCCCAGGCCCATTGACACCCCTACTTGCTATTCTACTTCTTTTTATAGACCATCTTCCCTCTTATTCCTTTGCTCTCTTCTGATGTGGGACTAAACAATGTCTCTTTCCAACTAGCTGAGTCGAGTCAAACTCAAACCAAGTCAACACGAACCAAGCTTTGAGTCAAGTTGAATCGAGCCAAGGTCAGCTCGAGCTCAAGTTCAAAAATCTTCAAGTTGAACAAAAATTGGCTCGACTCAGTTCGAACCCAGTGTCCGAACTGAGCTGGTTTGAACTGAGTCGAGCGAGCCAACCGAGCTAGCTCGACTCATGTGCAGCTCTACTCTGACTCAATGTATGCCCGTAGCTAACCTGATGAGTGGCTTGTTCCAGTTTTTGCTCCAATTAATCCTTGTGTTAGGTACATATTAGGATGGTCTACTAATCCTTTGCGGATAATCCTATTCTATAAATGATTTTTTTTACAACTAAAGATATATTCACCTGAGTGAAAAAGTTATTTATCTGCTATCTATTATCTATTCTCAGAATTAGGGGTGTCATTGGGCTCGTCTCTGGACTTTTGAAACGGCCCAGCCCGAGACAGTTCTAAATCCAGGCCAAGACCTACCCCAGGCCCAGCCCATTAACAGCCCTACTCAGAATTTGAAGCCATCATATAGGGCCCAATAATCGTATTATCCAAGACATTTACCTGAAGTCCCCCCACCGTGGACGAACAATTACTGAAAAATCTACCAAATTGGAGGATCATAAGGAACCAATCATGTCTTTTCTTCATTGAATATGGACTGTTGGTACATTTCTTCTTAACCATGTATTTACATGCCAACAAGGGAAAGGTTAGAGTCAACCAAATGAAGAGATTTTTTAGACACGGTTCATCCATCATGGGGACCATCAGATCAATGGATTGGATAAACCAAACATGGCCTGTTATGTACATATTAGGTACCAAACAGAAGTTTCTTTTTTTTTTTTTTTTTTTTAACCTTATTCTAAATTAATTAAAATACTAAAACCTTTTTTTTCTCTTTAACTCTCAAAATTTAAGTAGCCCACTAAAGATCTCAAGCAATTAAGTGAGAAAAGAAAGCGGTTTTTACTGCAAAAATCCTCAAGAACTCCTATCTTCCAAAAACAGTTTTTCTTTAACCAAAATGTATTTTGTTTTTTCGCTAAACAGTGGTGGAGTCATGTGGGGTATATATAACACCCAGCTATGGGGCGCGGTTTAGGTCAGGCCGGGTAGCAGCTTAGTGGGTGAGGCCCTGACAGTGGATCTCACCTTTATGTACGTGTTTATATCCAAGCGTTTTATCCATTTTTACAAGCTCATTTTAGGGCATGGTCCCAAAAATAAGGCATATCCAAATATCTAATGGACCACACAGTAGGATTAAATTCCTACAATTAAAAACTTCTTGGGGTCCCAATAGAGGTGGGCAATGATCCAAGCCGAGCCGAGTTAGCCCTAGTTTGTTTTGGCTTGTTTTTGTGCCACCTCAGTTTGTGGATCGGCTTGGTTTGGATATCGGGCCGACCCATGCGGCCCGAGTTTGGTTTGCTCCAAAAAAATCTAGTTTGAACCAGGATTGATTTGGTTGAAAATTTCTAACCGAGCCGGGCAATCCGAGTTTAAACAAGTAGCGGCTCTTTTTTTTGCTTGTTTATTTAAATAGAAAAGAATTTAAAAAGCTAGAAAAAAAAGTACAAACGTATCTTACCATACCATGTTTAACATCCTCCAAAGGAGTGCAGCTTCAAAATAGACATGTAAAAGCATTTTCCAAACAAAAGTAAGCGAGTATAACTTTACAAGTGCAAGGAAACAATATGCATTCATGTATATGTATTATGTATTATCCATGTCATCATGTATATGCATTATACACATTGTCCATCTGTTTTACATATCATTTTTGGACATGATCCCAAAATGGATTCATATCCAAAGCTCAAGTGGATCACACCATAGGAAACGGTGTGCTTACAATCTACGAGCCAAATCAAACCGAGCAAAATCAAATCGAGCTTCGAACTGAATCGAGCCGAGCCGAGCCAATACAACCCTAGTTTGAGCTTGGTTTGTTTTTTCAAACGAGCTTGCCTCTGAGGCTCGGTTTGGTTTGAACTTCTATTCGAATGAGCTTTTTCAAACCAATCCGAACCGAGCTTTTGAGCTGGCTTGGTTTGTGCCCAGCTCTAGGTCCCAATAGTTTTGGAGCAAGCTGCTATTTGTGTTATCCCATCATCCAGCTCTGTGTGACTTTATCAGCCGGTTAGATGAAAAATAAACATTACAGTGGGCCTGTGGTATCGTCCACTTGATATTTGGATCTGCCTTAATTTTTGGATAATACCCTAAAATGAGTTGGCAAAGCAGATGGACGGCGTGGATATGCAACACATACATCAAGGTGGGCCCCACGGTCAGTGCCTCACCCACTATGCTATTACCACTGCCTCACCTAATCTCGCAGTGATGATTTGATGCCCCCGAAATCAGGCTGGTCTAATGGCGAAGTGACCCACCACCATAGTTAACAGTGTGCGCCTTCCCAAAACGTCCAAATTCATGTGTTTCCTACCTCGTACTTTAATGGATCTGATTTTTGGATTGTTTGATGTTAGATGTCATACACACACCATGTAGGCCCTACAATGCTTGATTCCACACCCACCTTAAAAAAATGAATAAAAGCCATTTTGGTCATTTCACCACAGGGAAGAAGGTAACAGCTTAGGGAAATTTTATGAAAATTAGAACTATCAAAGTTTTTTTTCCATAAAAATCTTTAGTAGGAAAAGATTTGACTGTTGGGAAAACCAGCCCACAGCGGAAGCGGGAAATCAAATGAGATAATCACAATGATCAAGCAAATTAATATACAAGAAGGCAATTTGATTTTACGTGAAAAAATCCCTCATGGGTGTCAAAAACCATGGCACAAATCAAATTCGCTATAAATTAGAAGTTATAAGATAATGAAGAACCTCAGCCCCACAAGAGAAACCCAAGCTCCCCAAACTTTTTCTCTCACCCTAGAAGTCTCTCAATCCCTCAAGGATACCCACCCCCTTTGACAATTACTTTAATCCTGCATTATACCGCTTAAATAGGCAACAAATCCGAATTAGAAACATCTTACGCAAAATCACGCAAACCTATCGCACAACTGACATATGGTCGGTCGCTTGATCGAGCGTTCGAACCAACCTTCGGTCGTTCGACGCCACGAGTTTGGTCGTCCAAAACCACGTGAAACCGTCAAAAGAGTTCACCATGTAAAATTCGCGGCCCCGACCACCCTATTTTATTGCCAAATGACCTAGTCCAGCGTAGATTTAGGTCACCCAATTCCCACACTGACATGGAGCAATGGAGCAATGGAGCACGTCAAGCTAAACTCTTTAAACTGCAGGATTGTAAGACAATTAGATGGGCATGGGAGCGAATAAGGTGTTACACAAGTAACAACTTAGTAGGTGTTACCCCTATCATGGGGCTCACCTTGATGATTTTATGTGTATCCATGCCGTCCATTTGTTTCTCCGTACCATTTTAGGATGGCGTACCTACCAAAAATTATGCGGATCTAAATCACAAGCAGAGCACATCACAAGAAACAGTGGTGATTGAGTGCCTCACCATTAAAAATTCCAAAGAGCCCACCGTAACATTTTCTTAATATTTATTTGCAATCCAACCTGTTGATAATGTCAACAAGATCTTTTTGAAGCGAAATTAGAAAGATCAGATTGATCCAAAACTTTTGTGGCCCACTATTTTTTTAATGGTTATTAATCACTGTATAAATTGGTATGGTCCACCTAAGATTTGTATCTTCTTATGATTTGCAATCTCATCCTAAAATGAGACGTAAAAATAGATGGACGGCACGGATATACAAAAAATGCATCAAGGTGGGCCCCACACAGTAGGGGTAACACCCACTAAGTTATTAGCCGATTAACAGCTAATTTACTTCCCTCTGGGCATTCCCATCCAACCAGTTGACAATAGATAACCAGACCAAACAAAAAAAAAGAAGACAAATGAATAAAAAGAAGAACAGATGGACTAGTTACCTACGTACGGCTGGTTGTAAGTTAACTTAAATAACAAGCCATGTCTACAACTACTTTAAGGGATCGTTTGGATGCCATAAATGGTTTAAGTGGTAAATGATTTAAGGTTTAAATCAAAATGACATTTTCCGGCGGTTGGAAAAGTAAAGAACCGTCGGCTAAACTTTTATCCGTAGGCCGGACAAACGCTGGAAAAAAAAGTAAGCAGGCCTTTACCGGCAGTCTCTCTCTCTCTCTCTCTCTCTCTCTCTCTCTCATATTTTGAAAAACTAGTTATTCACACGTCTTGAAGTAGACCTCTTACAATAGTTTTGCTTAGTGTAGGTTCGGTTGGCATAAGAGGGGCCCATGCTTTAATGATCCATACCATTATCTGTTGTGTGTCACACTGTCTTCTCCATGATGAAATTCACAGTTGTAACTCTTTCATTGCTGCTTTACAAATAGAAACAATGCAGCAATTGTCCACATTCAACTGAAAAAAAAAGCCCAAGGTTGATGGCTAGGATCTTCTCATTTGGGAGAGTTTTGGCACATGGTCCATCCACAGTGGACCCAATAGATCAGTGGACTGCATTATAGTAATATTGGTTATCAAGGGAATAGAAAATCCCAAGTACCACTGATGGAATTTGATGTACTGTGATATATAGGTTCTTGGCCCACACATACCTTGTACGGACCTTAGGGCTGCACAAGTGTGAAGGAGAATAGTGGCTTTGGCTTCTCATTTTCCTAAAACAGGAATTATAATACTCCAACTACCAAAGATCTCTACGTTTGGCGCCGAAGTAGGTGGGGGGCCTAACTTAGTAATGAGTGTGGCCCACTTGATAACCGACCAGCCTGATTTTTCTTGCATGATGTACGTAGCAGGTCCCACCAACATGAATGAAGGCCTAGACTCCTTTGTTAGTTTAGCACCTTTTAAAAAATGGTGGTGATTCATCCTCCTCACACGTGGCAATAATGTGCAGCATCCAGACCATCCAAATTGATGGTCATGTTGTGGATGGGGCATAAGTATCTGATCAATCAATCCTAACCATCCAATATGACGGTCACATTGTCGATTTGGCATAATTACCTGATCAAGCAATCCTAACCATCCAATGGATGGATATGAAATGGAAGGTTAAAAGTAAAATAGTTAGTGGATGATTACTATTATCTTAGTGTAAGTTTTGGGCAACGGTTCATCTACAATCGGGTCCGCAATTTGGACGGTGCAACTATGCCATGTGTCATTGTTGGAGAATCGCCACCATTTTTAAATGGCAATGAACTCGCATTAGAAGCCTACCCATGAATTATCAAGATCTCGAAAACACGTTCCCATCATTGCAGCAGCAACGCAATATTCTTACTCGAAAAAAAAAAAAAAAAAAAAAAAAAGGCTCTTTGATACTCTGGCAAAGTGTGGTGAATGATACTCGAGCATTGATAAGTTGTACCTGTCGCATGCAAAGTAAATTAAATTAAACTGTCCAAATTGTGGGCTACATTTTATACGTAGGGTGAAAAACACAAAATTACATTTACCTGATTAATTAATTTTCAGATTGGTGGACACCTATTAGACGGTTGAAATGAAAATGATCAAGTGGGCCCATTTCAGCAAACAAGTGTCCATGAATCCCAGGTCAGGATTTTTAAACTAGTCTCATTTTAACCGGGGTTTCACAATTTCGGCAACTTGGTTTGAGTCTATAAATTCTCGGTGCCCGTATATCAACAATCACATTCTCCCGAGTATCACATAACTCCCCATGTTATTTTCTCCTGCAAATAGCAGAGGGATAACACGTCACACATAGCATTCAATGCAGAAGGTAATGGACAGCCGTCCGATTGGTGGCCTTAAAGTGGGCAGCAGAAAACACCAGCGCATTGAAGGTTGTGGACAGCACAAAAAGGGGTGATTAGGTAGAAAGCAATGGCTGTTGCCTAGAATTGCCAAATTGTGTTGAGGGTTGCCCATTTTCTTTTCACCGTCAATTTCGTGGACCCCATGGGTGGTAGGTTGGGTGCGATTCAAGGAAGGAACCCACCATGTCGATGGCGTGGTTTCACATTATAAACCGACTTTAAGGATAAGGTGTTAGCTTTATTACCTATAATTGTACGATTCAATCTCATCAGTACATTGTGAGAGCAATCATCCAACATATAACTTTTGTGCCATCCATAGCTTACTTTTGTGTTGAGCTAAGTGGAGTTAAGTTGGTAGGAGTTTTTGACTAATCAGGTCTATTTTTCAGCCCAAACCCAAGTGAACCCAACCCAACCCAACCCAACCCAACCCTACTCTTGGGTCACCACAAAATCAAAATAAATCGAGTTGGATTTAACATATAAGGATCCAACTTGTCCTATTCATTCAAAGGCTTGAGTTTGGGTTAGACCTATTCGGATCTAAAGAGCATAGGGAGTAGTTTCACACTTATGGGGCTGAAAATATGTTGGTTGTGTTTAGGCCTAAATCAAATGTTCCGAAATCACATGTCATGTCATCTTAGATGGAAGAGGGAGAATTTTCGAAAATAAAGCTAAGTATTAATTGTCTTTGGGCAACTAATGTGACACTATGATTGAATGGTCACATCCAAAAACAAATATATAAAGATTGAAATCTAAATATAGTGTAGATTAATAGGGTCATACATGGCATCAATTTGTTATCTCTAAACACAAGTACTGGTCTATACATGAATTTGGAATTTAAAAGTGTTGGTTCTTAAATAGGTTCTCGAGTCCAGGTGCAGATTAGGCCCAGGTTGGATTTATTTTGATTGTAAACATGCCCAGCCCACTATTATCCATTGATATCCTCCCCCACAGATCGATGCTGTACTTGGTGGTGAGTAAGCAAGCTGCCTTGGCCTCTTGGCAGAAAGTTCGCTTTGCCTCTGATGGATGACTCAACAGAAGGGGGATCAAAAGTATGCTTCTAGTCCTGATTGCAGGAGCAATGATTCATTGGCTTTTCACCAATGACGCAAAAAGACGTAGGGAAAAGCATCATCGAAAAAGAAGCTGGCAGGTCTTTTTCAAGCAGTTGACAAATGTATCGCGCGAATTTTGGCCTAAGACCTGCCCTCATGGTTTCAAATTCATATCCACATCTGTTTATTGTTGGGCCGGATCAACCAACCTATTTGCACACAAATTCAAGATGATGAGCAGATTGATTGTCACTACTTTAATGGTCATGAACAAGGTTGGCCGGCAACGCCAAGAAAGAGAGAGAGGTCTCAAGTCCAACCAGTTGCATGATGAGTTATCAACTTACTAGTAGATAAGCTCCATCTTTTTCATGTGGGCGCAACATCCATCCTGTCCAAAAGGTTATTCCTACCTTTAGGATCGCCTTATCCTAAAATCAGCCTGATCCACTACTCAAGTGGGCCACAAATGTATTTTTATTTATTTATCAGCGACTCTCTATTATTTTATATGTTAGATCCACCTGATGAGTGGATCGGGCTGATATTTTCATAAGGTGATCCTTAAGGCGGTCAACCTATGGGCACATTGGATCCTGTACACATGAGGAGGATTAATTGTGCAATACCTTATATATAGAAATAATATGTTTTCAGAAGATTTTAAATTTACTTTGCAAACTAAAAATTTAATGATGGGTTATAAATGCGTTCATATAAAATTTTCACAAGAATATAAATGGGTCTGAAAGTCCTCAAGAAAGCGCCATATATAGCTCCACAATAAGAAAAAAAAAATTGCCATGAATTATTGTTTACATATGATTTAATGGTCATATCAAATGATACAGATAATTTCATGTGGCAGCAATGTATTGAGATAAGACAAATAAAAGATCTCCTTAAAAAGGCTAAGTCTAGGTGGCTATTGTCATGGGATATGTATCTTACAACTAAGATTTACAATAGAATTTGAATTTGAAAAGATCACAGTAAGCTATTTGCCTTAACAGCTACATCCAATAGTTGATAACAGCCGAAATGAGATCAAGCCAGTGATGAATCCAACTGACGCATTATAATATCGCACGAGAGAGACACTTTGTTGGGATAAAAGCCAGCAGCAGAAGCGGAAACGCCGAACACGTGAAGTAATGTGAAATCAAACGAGTAACAAGATGCAATCAATCACACACAAGCACACCACAAGTGACTCCGAATTTTATGTGGAAAAACCCCAAAATGGGTAAAAAACCACGGCACAAACGATCCACTATGAATATCAAAAGATTACAGAGATTGACAGCCCACAAAACAAGGAAACACAGAAAAAACCCAAGTTTTCTCTCACACACACCTCTCCCCTCTTCCTAGTACGAATAGGAAACCTTGGACACCTTAGGATACCTCTCTAGGTCGGATTACAACACCTTAAATAGGAAGAAATCCGAAAATAGAAACACTTTGCGCAGTACTGCGGACTGCGCAAGAAATCTGCGCGCACAACTAGCCGGTCGGTCTTCACAAAAACAGTCCAGGGAGATGGCCATCCGACCCTGCCTCACATCCGACCGGTCGCCCGACCGGTTGGATCCACCTTCAGACCGGTCGGCCGACTGGTTTGGGCAACAGGAAAACGTCTAGGGGAGGTTCTTCACAGCATCTGGGTTACGCTCATTGGCCGGTCGGCCGGCCGGTCGGAGCACCCATTCGAGCATAGTTTGAAGACTCCCCAACAAACTCCACCGAGGCTTTAAACGTCGAATCAACACATCCTTGCAACGTCATCTCATCTTCAATCATAGCTCCACTGCTTCTCGTGCCACCATCGACCCTATCCTTGCAAATTCACGCCCTTTACCGCTCTTCTCATGTGGCCCTTGGGCACTTGCCACATACGAGCAACCGTGGATCTCGCTACAGGTCCCGCAGCTCCACCGTGAATTGTGCTCCCAATCAACATGTAAAGATGGTCATACCTCCGTGCCTTCATACACACGAGTGCCCCTTTCATCACTTCACAACAATGATCGCGGTCGATAAACATGTACCATTTCGCCTCGAGTGCACCAAGAGAAATCACATTCATCTTTATCTTGGGAACGTGCTTCACATCTTCCAAGACTCGTTCGACCCCATCGAACATCCTAATGCGCATAGTACCAACACCCACAACCTTATGAGCGACTCCATCGCCCACAAACACTGATTCTCCACCATACTCCCTGCATGTCGTGAATGAACTACGGTTAGGACAAACGTGACATGAAGCCCTTGAATCAAGGATCCACTCACTACCGTGAGATCCCTTGCCAGAAACAGTCAGAACTTCACGAAAATCGCCACCGTCCTCTACGGTATTGGCTCCATCTCCAGAAGAATTTTCCATACTTCTCTTGCCTTAACCTGGGATTCTGACAATCCCCTCTCATGTGGCCCTCCTGGTCACAATTCCAGCACTTCACCTTAGACTTACCTTTGCCCTTGGCCCTCGATCCCGATTTCGATCCTCCATGCTTAGAACTTCTTCCTACTATAGCCAGTGCCTCTGAAGAATAATGGGAAGCCACGTCACCGCTTTTCTTTCTCATCGCCTTCGACTGAAGGGCTGAGATAATGGTCTTGACGCTTATGGTTTCCCTTCCTGCACACACAGAGTCCCTGAACGACTCATATGAATTTGGAAGAGAATTCAACAGGATGCATGCTTGATACTCATCCTTCATCGGTTCATCGATCTTCACCAACTTGCAAACCAGCCTATTAAACGTGCTTAGGTGGTCCTCCACCTCAGTTCCCTTAGCCATCCTTAAGGTGAACAACTGCATCAACACGTACATACGATTCTCTAGAGATTTCTTGGCATAAACCTTCTCTAGCTTCGCCATCGTTTCAGCTGCAGTCTTCTCCTTCATGACATGATAGAGAACATCATCCGTAAGGTTTAACAGGATTGAAGTTCTTGCCTTCTTGTCGAGCCTCATCCACTCATCGTCCTTCATAGCCTCGGGTCGCTTTCTAAGAGCTCCATCAAGCCTTTGCTGAACCAGGAAGGATTCAATCTTCACCTTCCATAGCTCAAAGTTATTTTTCCCATAGAACTTCTCTATATCGAACCTTGTGCTCGATCCCATCTTCTCGTCTCAGATTCGAATCTACTTCACCCCAACTTTAGCTTTGATACCACTTGTTGGGATAAAAGCCGACAGCGGAAGCGGAAACGCCGAACACGTGAAGCAACGTGAAATCAAACGAGTAACAAGATACAATCAATCACACACAAGCACACCACAAGAGACTCCTAATTTTACGTGGAAAAACCCCAAAACGGGTAAAAAACCACGGCACAAACGATCCACTATGAATATCAGAAGATTACAGAGATTGACAGCCCACAAAGCAAGAAAACACAGAAAAAACCCAAGTTTTCTCTCACACACACTTCTCCCCTCTTCCTAGTACGAATAGGAAACCTTGGACACCTTAGGATACCTCTCTAGGTCGGATTACAACACTTTAAATAGGAAGAAATCTGAAAATAGAAACACCTTGCGCAGTACTACGGATTGTGCAAGAAATCTGCACGCACAGCCGGCCGGTCGGCCGATCGGTCGGCCTTCACAAAAACAGTCCAGGGAGATGGCCATCCGACCCTGCCTCACATTCGATCGGTCGAATCCACCTTCAGACCGGTCGGCCGACCGGTCTAGGCAACAGGAAAACGTCCAGGGGAGGTTCTTCACAGCATCTGGGTTACTCTCACCGGCTGGTCGGCCAGCCGGTCGGAGCACCCATTCGAGCATAGTTTGAAGACTCCCCAACACACTTATTGGTGAAATGCTCGTAGAGAAGAGCCTCGAGAGTAAGGCAAAGGCAATGCCAAGTTAACTAATTTTGGATGATTACCATTTACATGTGACAGAACATAGAAGGCTCCAACCCAAAGAATAGTGGGAAGACATGCACATAATAGATGTCTAATTGGCAATAACAATTTGCTACACTAGGTAGAATGTGGTAGGCTACAACTATTTAATGGCTTGAACAATTATTTACGCATCGACAAACATGAAAAGTGCGTGGTTAAAAGATGATTCTTCAACAATTGCCTAAATATTCTATAAATAGCAGAAAGATTAAAGAGCTCTAGGCCCTCACTGGTCACTACCCAACATAACATAACTCTGCTTATCTTTGCCCTTGGTCTTTTTTTCCTTTTAAGTTTAGCTTAAGTTTCTATTGCCATTAGTGCTACACAACTCTCGACATGGATCTTAGGGCCCGTTTGTTAATGTTGAAATTTTTTATTTAATGGGGAATTTGGAAAACGCTTGGCATTTAGCGTTATTTGTTAACGCCGAAAGTGGAAAGCGCTCCATAATTTTTTGTTGAAATTTTTCGGCGACGGAGGTCTAGCTTAATGGGGTTGATTTTTTTGTTGCCGATACTAACATGGGGTGAAACATTTGGTAGCTGTAGTGGATTGCACATAAACATCATGGTAGGCCCACCTACTAACCCCACTCCCTCTCTCAGTTACCATCATACTAGGCGGAATGGTGGGGAGAGAGGCCCTATCGTGCAATTCTCCCACCGATGGGAAAGATGCTCATGGAAGACAGCCTCAAATCTCAACAATTTACGAGGATTTCAAATAATGGATTTAAAGAGATTTGGAATGCATTGGATTCCAAATCCTCCTCTTCAATTTCGCTACCAAACATAAAAGGTGCAATTTGGATTTCAAATACTCTCAAATTCACTCAAATATTGGCTGCCAAACGGCCTATAATGGTGAATTTAGAAAGCGCTCTGCAACTCTTTTGTTTTTTAATGTGTGACACTTCTTTGAGCCACCATCATTTATGTGTTAGATTTACACCATCCATCAACTTTTCTATATTGTTTTAGAACATGATCCCAAAAAATGAGGCACATTGAAAGTTCAAGTCAACCGCACCACATAAAGCAGTGGGAATGGAACGACTGCTGTTAAAACCTTTTTGAGGTCCACTGTGAAGTTCATTTGCCATCTAACCTCTTCATAAGGTCACACAAATCTTGATGAAGGGAAAACATAAAAATCAGTTTGATCATAGCCCCCAGAAGTTTTCAATGGTAGGCACCCAATTCCTACTATTTCTTATAGTGAGGCCCACTTGAGCCTTAGATATGCTTTATTTATTTTTTTTTTTTTGTCTATTCTCTAAAATGATATGAAAAGATGGATGGATGGTGTGGATAAAACATATACATCATGATAGGCCCCACAGAGCTCTTTAACGGACCATCTGTCTCTAGCTAATCCGGGTGGAGTAAAATTTTGCCACACCCACACGTTAGCGGGTGTAGCCATGACCGCACAATGATATATGTGTTATATCCATGCCGTCCATCCATTTGATGAGATCATTTTAGGGCATGACACAAAAATTAAGGCAGATCCAAAGCTCGAGTGGACCCAGCACAGAAAATAGTGGGGATTGAACGACAACCATTAAAAAATTCATGGGGGCCACTTGACTACGGATCTGCCTCGTTTTTGGCGCAATGCCCTAAAATGATCTCGCCAAATGGATGAACGGAGTGGATACAATACATATATCATACTTTGCTCATTGCTGCATCCGGTGGGAATTGGATTGCGTGCGGAGCTCTTATCGTGCGGAGTAAACTCAGTTGGGCCCACCTAGAATGTATGTGCTTTATCTATTCCGTCCATATATTTTTTCAGCTCATTTAAGTGGTGGAGCCCAAACTTTAAGCATATCCAAATCTCAAGTGGACCATGCCACGGGAAATAGTGGGAATAATGATTTCCACCGTTGAAACCTTCCCAGGCCCCACAGTGATGTTTATTTGTCATCCAACCTATTCCTAAGACCACATGGACATGGATGAAGGGAAAACACAAATATCAACTGGATCTAAAACTTATGTGTCCTCTGAGAATTTTTCAATGGTAGAAATTCAGTTCACACGTTTCTTGTGGTGTGGTCCACTTTAGATTTTTATATGCTTCCTTTTTTGGTACCATACCTAAAATCATCCGTTAAGATGGACGAAACAGAGCGGATAAAATACATAAATCACTATGGGCCCCACAGAGTTTACTCCGCACATTAGCATGCGGAGTTACTCAGTACGCAATCCGCTTCCCATCCGGTGTAGCTAGCGTAGCTAATGCATGGGCAAAATTTTTCTCCACCCCCACGAGTTAGCTACGCTACCTACACCGGGTGTAGCAATGACCCCACCTAAATGCATGTGTTGTATCTACTCCGTCCATTCATTTTGTGAGATAATTTTGTTTTGTATCTACCCTGGGGTGGGGGTAGTGCGCAGGGGTGGGGGGTAGTGCGCAATCCCCGCCGATTTGCGACGCCCGATTAGCTGCTGTAATGTGAGTTGCGAGATTGGTTGATGAAGTGAGGTTACCAAGTTTTGTGGGGCCCACCATGATATATGTGTTATATCCACACCGTCCATCCATTTGGAGAGATATTTTACGGCATGAGCCAAAGAATGAGGAAGATCCAAAGCTCAAGTGGACCCCACCACAGAAAACAGTGGAACAGTGACACCCACCGTTGACACCTTCCTAGGGTTCACCATGATGTTTTTTTTTTAGATCCAACCTATTCATAAGCTAACACAGATATGGAAGAAGGGAAAACACAAATATGAGCTTAATCGAAAACTTTTGTTGCCCTTAAGAAGTTTCTAATGGTAGGTGTTCAATCCCCACTGTTTTCTGTGATGTGGTTCACTTGAGCTTTGGATCTCTCTCATACTTTGGCTCATGCCCTAAAATAATCTCTCTGAATGGATGAACGTTGTGGATACAACACATAAATCATGATAGAGCCCACGGAATTGGTGACATTACTTCAATAGCAGATCTAGCCGCTCACGATAACTACGTCGTGTCCCTAAATTTTGGGAAGCCAATGAGGTGTTAACGGGGTAACAGCTTAGTGGGTGTTACCCCTCCCTTGGGACTCACCTTGATGATTGTCTGTATATCCATGCCGTCCATCCATTTCTCTGGGCCATTTTAGAATGGAGTACCAAAATTTGTGCAGATTCAAATTTCAGGAGTACCACACCACAGAAAACAGTGGTGATTGAGTAACTTACCATTAAAAATTCTAAAGGGCCCACCATAACATTTTCTTATTGTTTATTTGCACCCCAACCTGTTGATAATGTTAAAAAGATCTGGGTGAAGGAAAATTAGAAAGATCAGATTGATCCTAAACTGTTGTGGCCCACAATGATTTTAATGGTTACTCATCACTGTTTCTATTGGTGTGGTCCACCTGAAATTTGTTTCTTCTTATGATTTGGGATCACACCCTGAAATGAGATGGAAAAACATACCGATAGCCCGGATATACAAAAAAAAAAAAAAACATCAAGATAGGGCTAAGAGGATTAGGGTAACACCCACTAAGCTGGTAATAGCTAATTCGCTCCCGAATTTGGGGAGCGGACCCTTGATTGTGAGGCCCACTCTTATGTATGTGAGTGCATCCACACCGTTCATCCATATTGAAAGCTCATTTTAGAGCGTGAATAAAAAATGAAGTAGCTCCAAATCCAAATGAACCATAACATAGGAAACGATGGTGTTTGACCACTAATGGGCTATGAAAGTTTTGGGCCAAATGAGATTTGGATCATCCTCATTTTTAGGGTCATCCCCTAAAATGATTTGAAAAAATGGATGGATGGCGTGGATAAAATACATACCTTATGATGGGGGCCACACAACACCGTCCAAGTTGGGGCCTATTGACATCTTTGGTACACAATTCAAATACATCGAGGTTGGTGGAACTTGACTGTAGGGCCCACCATGATGTATGTGACTACATCCATATTGTCCATCGTATTGAAAGCTCATTCTTGGGTATGATAAAAAAAAATGAAGCAATCCGGATCTCAAATGGACCATAGTACATGAAACAATGGTAAATGGCTATTAAAAATTTCTTGTGGGCTACAAAGCTTTAGATTAAGATGATATTTGTGTGATCTCTTGATATTAGTCTTTTTGACCTTATCAATAGGTTGGATGGCAAATAAACATTTGGGTCGAATTCATGAAGTTTTTAATGGTAGGAATTCAATGATGATTGATTCACAAGGACAAATGTGTCACATTAACATATTTTAAACATATCATACCTTAGTTAACAAACAAGTTATTTTAAATTAAATATTAGTTTTCCGGCTTCAAATTTAGACTTTAGATTCAAATTTTAGGTTCAGATTATGGACTTCATATTTAACAAACAAGCCCTTAGCCTTTTAGTTTAGTGTAATTCCCTTCATCCACATCATATTGTCCGATTGCAAGGAAGAATTGTTATAGTTTTTAGTTTAGTTTTCCACAACTCATCAGCATTGTTGCTCTAAGCGTATATTAGTTTTAGATTCCTTCATCTACGCCACAGTGAGAGTTGGTGTCACTAATTTTATCAACAACTTCACCGTTAAATGATCCCTTGGTTTTAAGTGTTTACTTTGTGAACATTTTTAATGCAATTCTACTTCTCCTATTTGTTATGCTTTCTACTTGTCTTGTGTTACCGTTGAATCATTGTTATTAACATAGTTGTAAACCATCCCTTTGATCAATAGGCAAAAAGAACTCATAGAAGGATGAACATTACTTGTCGCAATTCGCCTGATCTTGATAGACTGGTGACTTAATAGACAACTAACTGATGGGATTTTTCCTCCTTTGGGATGGTTGGGCGCCTGGACCAACTGTGGCTGGGCGACCGAAATTCCATCAGAAGGTGAGTTTGCTGCTGTATTGTTTTGACAATAGCCGGGCACCCTGGGCGCCCGACCATGTTGGTTCGGGTGCCCGAAATTCAACTTTTTCTATGGTTTTCTCGCTGGACCCTTTTTGGCCTGAGCGGGTGCCCAGCGGTCTAGTGACCGAGCGCCCAACCCTACCCGGACTGCTTGTACGCAGTCTCCTTATTGGGTTCTAATTCTTCCGATTTTCTACTTAAGGGGTTCCAAAACGGGATTAGGTAATCCCATTAGTATGTTTGCACGTCCAAAGTGAGAGAGAGAGAGAAAAAGAGGAAGAGAGAGAGAGAGAGAGAAAAAGAGAGAAAGAGGAAGCTTGTATAAGGGAGAAGTTGCTTGAAGAGGAGTTCTTCTACGCAACCGTCGTCTCAGCGCTTTTACGTCCTTAGGATCAGTGAGATCGCTATACTCTTATTATTCTCTTGTTGTTTATCTATCCTTGCATGGGTGAAGAAATTTGATCCAAGCGGTGTGTGCTTGTGATCGGTTGTAACAATTTCCTAAGATAGTGGATTGTTGATCTGGACTAGGTCCCGTAGTTTTTACCTCTTTCGAAGGTTTTCCACGTAAAAACTCCTTGTGTCGTGTGGTTGAATGTTTATTCTTGATCATTACATTATCATAGTCCATAATTTTAGCGTATTGGGGGGCGAGATCCGAAGGTTTGTGTGAAATGCACCCAACAAAGTGGTATCAGAGAGTTCAGGTTGTTTGAACAGAGTGGGATCGGTTCTGAATAATGAAAGGTGGCGCATCAAGGATGATCAGCCTCAATGGTTCTAACTGGAAAGATGGAGGACTTGCTCTATTGCAAGGACCTATATGCTCCGATCTTAGGCATATCAACGAAGATCAAGGATATGCCTGACGATGATTGGAAGAAGTTGGACCGGAAGGCGGTGGGGTTTATTAGACAATGGTTGGACGATTCCGTATTCCACCATGTGTCTACGGAAACCTCAGCCGCTAGCCTATGGCAGAAATTGAAAGGGCTGTATGAGAGGAAGACAACCGGCAATAAGATATTCCTAATAAGACGACTTGTGAATCTCAAGTTCAAAGATGGTGGTTCTGTGGCTGAACACATGAATGAGGTCAGTAACATAGTGAACCAGCTCACCGCCATGAAGATGGTCCTGGATGATGAACTTCAAGCTTTGCTACTACTTAGCTCATTGCCTGACAGTTGGGAGACATTGGTGGTGTCTCTGAGTAACTCCACGCCAGACGGATAGGTATCCATGGAACAGGTAACAAGCTGTCTCTTCAATGAGGAGACAATGATGAAGTCTCTGGGGCCTGCTCAACAAGAGGCCCTTGTGACACAAAATCGGGGGAGAGGAAAGAACAGAAAGGGCGGAAAGGTTCGAGATAAATCAAGAGGCAAGTCAGTTGCCACAAAAGATGTTGAATGCTGGAATTATGGCAAGAAGGGCCACTACAAGCATGGATGTCACAAGAAGAAGAGTGACAAGAAGGGTAAAGGAAAGGAGAAGGAAGATGAATCGGATTCTACTGCGGTCGCCTTAGATGGTGACGTTGTTGTTATTCTTTCGGCAGATCACGATATTTATCTCACAGCTTCGAGTCAGGACACCGACTGGGTGATAGACTCAGGAGCCTCGTTTCATGCGACTTAACGCAGAGATTTCTTCATAAGCTACAAGTCAGGTGACTATGGGACAGTGAAGATGGGAAATTCTGGTGTTTCGAAGATTGTA
This sequence comes from Liriodendron chinense, assembly GCA_003013855.2. NCBI lineage: Eukaryota > Viridiplantae > Streptophyta > Magnoliopsida > Magnoliales > Magnoliaceae > Liriodendron > Liriodendron chinense. The sequence goes on along the minus strand of ML058455.1, from coordinate 366,144 downwards.
GGGGTCGGTGATATTTGTTTGAAGACCGATGTGGGCTGCACATTGGTTCTCAGGGATGTGAGACACATTTCAGACCTTCGCCTCAACTTGATGTTGACGGGAAGGCTAGATGATGATGGCTATGAAAGCCGGTTTGTTGGTGGGTGCTGGAAGCTCATCAAGGGTTCGTTGATTGCTGCTAGAGGAAATAAGTGTTGCACCTTTTACAAGGCAAGTGTCAGTGTATGCAATGGTGGATTGTACGCAGCGGAAGATTCAGCTACTGACATGTGGCACACGCGTCTGGGCCACATGAGTGAAAAAGGGCTTCAGCTACTAGCGAAGAAGCGACTCCTTCCAGATGTAACAGGTATACCTCCCAAAACTTGTATTGACTGTTTATCTGAAAAACAGCATAGAGTTTCTTTTATTAAAACTACTTCTCATATTAATAAAGTACATGCATTAGATTTAGTTTATTCTGATGTTTGTGGTCCTATGAGGACAAAAATCTTGGGTGTGGCATTGTATTTTGTCACATTTATAGATGATGTATCTAGGAGGGTTTGGGTTTATGCTTTGAAATCCAAAGACGAGGTCTTTGGTGTGTTTTAACTGTTTCATGCTATGATTGAGAGAGAGACAAGTAGATCATTGAAGTGTATCCGCACTGACAATGGTGGTGAATACATTGGTGACTTCCACGAAAATTGCAAGTCACTGGGTATACGACATGAACAGACGGTTCCCAAGACCCCCCAGCATATTGGTGTGGCTGAGTGAATGAATCACACCATTGTAGAGAGAATCAGATACATGTTATCCCATGCAAAGTTGCCCAAGATGTTCTGGGGAGAAGCAATGCACACGGCGGCGTATTTGATAAATAAGTCTCCATCAGCCCTGTTGAATGGAGAAGTACCTGAGAAGATGTGGACTGGACGTGATCCATCATACAGTCATCTCAGGGTATTTGGATGCAGGGCATCCGTTCATGTACCAAAGGACTAGAGGTCCAAGCTCGATATGAAGATCAATCAGTGTGTGTTTTTAGGGTACGGTGATGAGAAGTTCGGTTACAGGTTATGGGATCCGACTGAGAAGAAGCTCGTCAGGAGCAGAGATGTGGTTTTCATTGAAGATCAGTGTATAGAAGACATTGAAAAACCAGAGAAGACCCAACCCAATTCAGGTGAATTGGAAGATATAGATCCGATTACTCCTCCCGTGGTGCCTGATGACGGGAGAGTACAACAAGGTACAGAGGATAAGGGAGTCCGTACAAAAGATGGACCAGGGGAGCAGCCCCTACTTGATCCACCTGTTGAGCCACAGGTGAGGAGGACATCAAGGGACAGACCTCCATCCAAGAAGTACTCGCCGCATGAGTACATTATGCTTACAGATGGGGGAGAGTCAAAAGACTATTCTGAGGCCCTAGCCGACGAGCATAAGGGGGAGTGGTTGAAAGCTATGCAAGAGGAGATGGAATCTTTGCATAAGAACCACACCTATGACATGGTGAAATTGCCAAGGGCAAGAAAGCTCTGAGCAACAAGTGGGTGTTCAGAAGAAGAATGAGCAGAAGAATTCCCAAACAAGGTACAAGGCCAGACTTGTGGTAAAAGGGTTTGGTCAGAGAAAAGGAATACACTTCGAGGAGATATTCTCACCAGTGGTGAAGATGACATCCATACGAGTGTTGCTTGGGTTGGCGGCTAGCATGGATCTGGAGATAGAGCAGTTAGATGTTAAAACTGCTTTTCTCCATGGTGACCTGGAAGAAGAGATCTATAAGTGACAATCAGAGGGGTTCGAAGTCAAGGGCAAAGAGCATATGGTGTGTAGGCTTAGGAAGAGCTTGTATGGGCTGAAACAAGCTCCTAGGCAATGGTACAAGAAGTTTGACTCATTCATGTTAAAGCATGGATATAACAGAACGGAGTTGGACCATTGTGTGTTCACTCGCAGGTTCTCAGATAGTGATTTCTTAGTTCTGCTATTGTACGTTGATGACATGCTCATCATGGGAAAAGACATAAAGAAGATTGACAGATTGAAACAGGAGTTGGGTAAGTCGTTTGCGATGAAAGACTTGGGCTCGGCTAAACAGATCTTAGGAATGGAGATAACCCATGACAGAAGCAGCATGAAGCTTTGGCTGTCACAAGAGCGGTATATTGAGAAAGTCCTAGAGCGGTTCAACATGAATGCAGCGAAGCCGGTCAGTACTGCATTGAATGGTCACTTTAAATTGAGCGACAAGCAGTGTCCCAAGACGAAGGCGGAAGTGGAAGAGATGCGGAATATACCCTATGCATCAGCGGTAGGAAGTTTGATGTATGCTATGGTGTGTACGCACCCAGACATAGCATATGTGGTTGGTGTTGTCAGTCGGTATCTTGCCAATCCTGACAAAGAACATTGGGCCGCGGTGAAGTGGATACTGCGGTATCTGAGAGGCTCATCCAGGTTGAGCCTATGCTATGGTGACGGAAAACCTGTGTTAGAAGGCTACATAGATGCAGATATGGCAGGTGACATAGACTCCAGGAAGTCTACATCGGGGTTCATGTTCACGTTTTCAGGGGGAGCGGTCTCTTGGCAAAGCAAGCTACAGAAGGTCGTAGCATTGTCGACGACCGAGGCCGAGTACATCGTGGTCACAGAAGCATGCAAAGAGATGCTTTGGATGAAGAGGTTCCTACAGGAACTCAGCTTGAAGCAGGAAGAACACGTGGTCTATTGCGATAGCCAAAGTGCTATACACTTGAGCAAGAATCCAAGTTAGCATTCCAAGTCGAAGCACATAGAGATTTGGTATCACTGAATCAGGGATACTTTGGAACAGAAGGTGTTACAGCTTGAGAAGGTCCATACGGACGATAACGGGTCAGACATGATGACCAAGGCTTTGCTCAAGGGCAAGTTTGAGGTTTGTAGAAACCTGACTAGCTTGAAGAAGACGAATTTCTCCTGAGTCGGAAAGGGGGAGATTTGATGAGATTTTTCCTCCTCTGGGATGGTCGGGCTCCCGGACCAATTGTGGCCGTGCGACCGAAATTCCATCAGAAGGTAAGTTTGCTGCCGGACTGTTTTGACAACAGCCGGGCGCCCGGCGGTCTGGTGACCGGGCGCCCGACAATATTGGTCCAGGCGCCCGTAATTCAACTTTTTTATGATTTTCTCGCTGGACCGTTTTTAGCTTGGGTGGGCGCCCGGTGGTCTGGTGACCGGGAGCCCGACCTTGCGCGGACTGCTTATACGTAGTTTTCTTATTGGGTTCTAATTCTTTCGGTTTCCTACTTAAGGGGTTCCAAAACGGGATTAGGTCATCCCATTAGTGTATTTGCACGTCCAAGGTGAGAGAAATAAAAGGAGGAAGAGAGAAAGAGAAAAGAGAAAAAGAAGAAGCTTGTAGAAGGGAGAAGTTGCTTAAAGATGAGTTCTTCTGCGCAACCGTCATCTCAATGCTTCTGCGTCCATGGGATCGGTGAGATCGCTCTACTCTTATTATTCTCTTGTTGTTTATCCATCCCTGCGTGGGTGAAGAAGTTTGATCCAAGCGGTGTGTGCTTGTGATCGGTTGTAACAGTTCCTTGAGATAGTGGATTGTTGATCTGGACTAGGTCCCGTGGTTTTTACCTCTTTCGAAGGTTTTCCACGTAAAAACTCCTTAAGTCATGTGGTTGAATGTTTATTCTTGATCATTACATTATCATAGTCCATAATTCTAGCGTATTGGGGGGCGAGATCCGAAGGTTTGTGTGAAACGCACCCAACACCAACCTTCAAGGTTGCTGGTCTCATGGTCTGTCTCTACAGGTCAAAGGTAATCAGTTCGATTTGAGCCACATTCAGCTTTGGCACGCTCAACACAACACACGCACGTACTACCAAAATTAAGTGAAACAATTACAGACACGTAAGTAGTGGCTCGGCTATAGGATTATAGAAGCAGGAGCCTATAGACTACCAAACATCTCTCGAGCCCTGAAGAAAACCCCTCCCCTTTTTGGACTAACCAACTGACTTCTTTCATGCATTTTGTCCACTAACCATGCCAATATCCACGTGGCTATATTGCGGATCAGTGGACCACTTTGTATTTCAGCCTGCTTTGCCGACACTAATTGCTTGTGATCCTCTAGTACTCATACATGACTGAATGAGAAAGTGCCACGTGAATCTGTAATAAGGAGAGGCTGAAAAAAAAAAATCCACTTAGTGGAATGACCTTTTTGCCCTTTTCACGGCCACCTCTAACATGCATATATGGCGCTTTTTAGTGGACTGTTTATATTATTAGTTTGTAGGAAACATTTTTTTTAAAGAGGGATAGGCACCACTACTTGTGTACATTTCACTTAACCTGCATCGGCATACATTTGACTAACCTGATAATTGGACTAACCTAAATTTGAGAACTGATGGATGTAGCATCAGTCCAACTTGTGTTATCATGCCATCTTCTCCATTAACATGCCACTTGTGTAGGACATTGGTACCATTAAAACGGTATGCCTGTGATGAAGATCACCTACACTGGCCCTTGATTCCAACGGTGTGGCCCACATGATTAACAGAATGGCCTTATTTTTGTCCCAGAAGATCCTCATTGTGGGGCCCATCGTTTTCATGGGATTGATGTCCTGCCCAAATTAGCATGTTGGTTGGAAAGATGGCAGGGTGCCACAAGTTGTGGTACCTTGTCGGCATGTGATTCTCGTTGAGAGTCAGGATACAAATTCAACGAACGAGTGTCCACTGATCAGAAAACAAGAGCGATTGAAGGTGGTGGATAGCACAAAAAGGAGTGATTATGTGGGAAAGCGATGGCTGTTGCTAGAATTGCCAAATCGTGTTGAGGGTTACCCATCTTCTGTTCACCGTCTACTTTGTGGACCCCATGGATGGTACGTTAGGTGTAATTCAAGGAAGAGACCCACCACGTGGATTGCTTGGATTCACATTATCAGCTGACTTTATAGTAACATGGTGTCAGCTCTATTACCTATTAATAGTATCATTGGATACATTGTGTTAGCAATCAATTTAATATTACTTAGGGCAGAAAGTCTGGGGGGTTGGGTCTGGTTGGTGCTGAACCCTAACCCAACCCAAGGTTCCTATACCTCAACCCTAACCCAACCCAATCCAACCTCGGGTTGGGAATTCTCAACCCAAGCCCAACCCAAGCGGGCTCGGTCAGGTTGATCGGGTTGGTCGGGTTGATACATGCTAATATTTTCGTTATTACATTAGTCTATTATGTTTCAATACACACCTTATTTTTGGTACCTATGGCTTTATTAATTATATATGTACTTATTTATGTAAAGAACTTCACTTTTCTTAAACAAATAAGTTAAAATATAAGTAAACATTATAAGTTTACTTCACTAAAGTATAATAAAAGTATAAGTAACTTGTATATAGATCGGGTTCGGGTTGGGTCGGGCAACTCGAGAACTCAACCCAAGCCCGACCCAAACTTCATCGGGTTGATGTTTTCATAGCCCAAGCTCGAGATCGGGTTCGATACTTGTTGCCCAAGCCCAACCCAACGTCGGGTCGGTCACGAGTCGGTCAGGTTGAACCCGCCCAACTTTCAGCCCTAATATTACTTTGTGTCATCTACAGTCTATTTTTGTGTTGAGTCAAGTCCAGTTAAGCTGAAGGGAGTTTTTGACTAATCTGGTCCATTTTTTCGGACCCAACCCAACCCTACTCTTGGGTCACCACAAAATCAAAATAAATCAAGTCAGGTTTAACATACAAGGATCCGAATTGACCTATTTATTTAATGGGTTGAGTTTGGGTTGGACCTATTCGGATCTATGAAGGACAGATGGCTGTTTCATACATGTGATACTGCTGAAATAACTTGGTTGTGTTTAGGCCTAAATGAAATGAGCTACGAAGGCACATGTTATACCTTCTTAGATGAAAATTGATAAAAAAAAATTGAAAATAAAGCTAAGTATTAGTCATCCTTGGATAACCAATGTGACACTATGGATGAATGGTCATAATGAGAACAATTATGTAAGGGTCGAATTCTAAATATAGTGTAAATCAATAGGGTCATACATGCATCAATTTGTTATCCCGAAAGACAAGTACATTGATCTATAAATGTATTTGGATTTTAAAGTGTCGGTTCTTAACTTGGTTTGGTTCAAGGCCGGGCCTAGATTAAGTGTAGGCTGGATTTATTTTGATTGGTCACATGCCCAACCCACAAGGGAAGCTGATAGCTTGCGAGAGTATTTCACAAGAACTTCCTGCAATGGAAAGCTACCAGAGGCCCACTCTGATGCTTGTGAGAAATCCACCTTATCCATCTGTTTTTTTATATTTTTATATTTTTTTTTTTTATTTATATATCAGATCATGTTAGGACACGGGCGCAAAAATGAGGCAGATGCAAAACTCAAGTGGGTTGCATGGCAGGGTATAATGAGGATTGAACATCCACCTCGAAACATGCATTGGACCACAAAAGTTTTCAATCAGGCTAATAATTTTGTGTTTTCAGTTCATTCTAGTAGGAATGACCATATGAAGGCTATAGATGGCATATAAACATTATGGTGGACCCAGGGATGCTTCAACGATAGGCATTTTCCCACCTACTTTTTCTTGTTGTGCGGCCCACTTGAGTTTTAGATCTGCCTCATTTTAGCACATGTCCTAACATGATCTGCCAAAACGGACGGATGGAGTGGATTTCTCACAAACCCTACAGTGGGCCTCACCTAACTTCCCTTCATATGAAGTTACTGCGAAAGGCTTTTTCAGGCAATCAGCATCCAGTGCCCACAAGTATCCAAGGTGAATTTTTGTCCTAAGACCTATCCTAATGGTTTCAAACTGAAATCCATATTTGTTTACTGTTGGATAGGATCAACCGGCCTATTTACACGCAAATTCAAGATGATGAGGTCAGCTGTCACTGCTTTAATTGGCCGTATAATGGCCGCCTTCAATGCAAAGATAGAGGTCTCAAGTCCAGCTGGTTGCATTATTAGTTACCAACTTAGTAGTAGATAAGTTTCATCTTTTCATATGCATGTGCAACATTCACCTCGTTCAAAAGGTCATCCTAATTAACCCTGAGGACCACCTTATCGTAAAATTAGCTTCATCCACTCGTCAAGTGGGCCACAACTGTATTTTGTTATTTATCAGCTACTGTCCATTATTTTCTATGCTATGTCCACCTGATGAGTCGATCAGGCTGATATTTTCATAAGGTTATCCTCATGGCGGTCAACCTATGGGCACATTAGATATTGTACACATGATGAGGATTAATTGTGCAATTGGTTATACATAAGCCCTGATATATAAAAGTATTATATTTTCACAAGAATACAAATGAGCCTTGAACGAATCATGGAGGAAGCTCCATGTATAGCTCGCTAATAAAAAAATATCATGAATTACTATTTACGCCTGATTTGATGGTGCCAAATTGAATAATATAGATAATGTTACATGATAGTAATATTTTGGAATAAGACAAATAAAAGATTATCTAGAATGCTTTGGCGATTGAGCCCTAGTGGTGTAAGGCTGCTTATCTTGGTCATAATTAGGGTCATTTTAGTTTAGCTTAGCTTTCCATCACTCATCAATACTATACTCCACTCAACATGGATCTTACATAGTTCTTAGGCTTTTAATTTAGTGAAATTCCCTTCATCCACACCTCGCTGTTAGATTGTAATGAAGAATAGTTATAATCACTAGTTTAGTTCTCTACTGCTCATCAACATTGTTGCTGTAAAAGTGGATTAGTATAGATTTCTTCATCTATGCTACAAATCATTGGACAAGAAGGAGAGTTAGGTGTAGCTAATTTCATCATTGACTTCACCATCTGGTGACCCCTTGTTAGTATATACTGACTTCATAAATGTTTTTAATGCAATTCCACTTCTCTTATTTGTTAAGCTTTCTATTCGTCTTGCGTTACTATTGAATGTCCAATGCTAACATGGTTATAAAAAGTCATTATGACCGAAAGCAAAAAAAGAACTTATAGAAGGAAGAACCCTCTCTTTCATATATAAATGGGTTGATCTTGATAGAAAAGTGGCTAAATGGATGGCTGGCCTTTAAGGTCCTCGGTCTATCTTGGCTTCTTTTTTTTACAGACAGACAAACACACCGTTACATCCACACACCACATGAGTACTTGAACCCATGATCTCAATGTTGAGACCCACGGGGTCTACCACTAAGTCATGAGTAGGGACCCAAGGCACAATATGGGTCAAAGCCATTTGGACTGAATTGGGCCACATCTAGCTCTGGCATGCTTGGCATAGCATGCACATGTACGACCGCATTTGAGCCAAATAATTACACACATGTAAGCAATGGCTTAGCTAGAGGACTATAAAGCTAGAGCCTATGCACTCGCAAGCATCTGACTCCATATCTCTTCTTACTCTATATATGAAGGCACCAAATCTTTATGAGGGTTCACTCACCTCATTTACAACATTCTTATTTCACTTTATTAACGACAATTAAGATCTATAATAATTTCTCTCATGTCCCTTTTAACTTAAAGTATGTGCTAATTCTCCCAATTTGTGACAACCATACAATCTAGTTACATAAACAGGTAAACGTTCCTTTCCATTATGAATAACAATAGTTTGCAAACTAAAATTTAGTTGATCAGTTAGAAAATTAGTACATACATGCTACCGATGTTGACTCTTTATTCCGAACATCATTTTTCATACAAAGTCATGCATAATGCATGGAGTGGAGGTGTTGTAGAGCTTGAGTTATGTTTGGGTATTTGAAAAAAAAGAATAAAAAAAAAAGGTGAAGTGTCTTCTTTCATGTGCACTAGGTTGGCCAAAGGAAAAGCTGGCCATAAAATCAATTAAATGGGTGTGCCCACTTCTAATCAGTTTTTTTTTTTTTTTTTTAAATATAACATTGGATGCTGCCCACTTTCTAAGACCATCTTCCTTATCAAGAACATGTCTCCTTAAACTCAAGCACATCTTAATTTCATGTATTCACATTAAAAATCTTAAGGTTTTCACAACAATAACAAAACCTCTCCTCCTTTTTCTTTCTTTGAAATTATCTGTTCTTTCTTCTCTTTTGGGTGTGTGGTGTGGTGGTGGTATTGGTGTCGAGTTTTCAGGCAACCTGTGCATGCTGTTAATGAGATCCAGAATACAAAATGGAAGATTGATCAATGCATCAATTGTGGAAATCAAAATAATCAAATTTAAAATTGCATATATATTTGAGAAGTCATAGGATGAGTTGGACGGACTGGATCTTCCACACCTTACACTTTTAGAGGACTCTAAGGGATGTGAGAGTTTGTGTCCATGATCGTTTTGGTGTCGGGTTTTCAGGCAATCTATGCATGTTGTTAATGTGATCCAGAATACGACATGGAAGATTGATCAATGCATCAATTGTGGAAATCGAAATAATCAAATCTAAAATTGCATACGTATTTGAGAAGTCATAAGATGAGTTGGACGAACTGGATCTTCCACACCTTATACTTTTAGAGGACTCTAAGGGATGTGAGAGTTTGTGTCCATGATCGTTGTGTAGGTTTGGAGACCCAGTCAATATTTATAACAAATCAAATGTAGAAGTTTTTTATTTTATTTATTAAAAAACCCATCGAAACTCCCTTTCATTTACAACTCCACACTTAATATACTAAGTTCATTTAATACAATGTAAAAAATTATCCCGCTCCCGACATGTTTTTAATGTGACCACAACTTAAGTAGAGTCCACCGGTGTGCTTGATCTGAATTATCCATCTTTAGGTAGATCCAAGCCATTGTTTATGTAGACACACTTTAAAAAGTCTTACAATTAATACATTATCCTGGACAACCATATCCTAGGGATAATGTGTTAGAACCTTGTTGCACTGTTAGAATCTACCAAGTGATGTAAATTATCTCGAAGAAAATGAGTGTGTAAGCACCTCATGCCAATAAGAACTCAAATTCATCATGGATTTGATTATTATAGTCAAGATTACTTCAACTAGTATTCTATTTTTTAGTTCTTGATTTATTCTAACCAGTTATTGGATGCTATCAGACTAATATCTCAATTGCATATATGGTGGAGTCTTGGATAGCCTCACATCCCAGGTTCATGTGAGAACTTGAGATTTGTCAGCCTCTACGGGTCAAGTAGGAAATGCTAGACATATACTTAGCTCGCTTTTGAAAGGTACACCAGTTTACCTTGTGATTAAAGAAAGGGAAGAAAAGGACAGGATGAAGAAAAATCAACATTAGCCTCATGCATTTTTATCAACTGACCATGACTAATATCCACGTGGCTTTGTTGCAAAGCACTGGACCACTTTGTCATTTAGGCCCGCTTTACCAACACAAATTACTTCTGATCTTTTATTGCTTAAGTGCTACGGAATGAAAAAGTGCCACGTAAAGTTGTAAGTGGTAGAGTAAGTTGAAAAAATAGAAAAATAAATAAATAAAAAATCTTGTCGAAACGATTGTTTCAACATTTACATCAAGACCACATCTAACATATACACATAATACTTTTTATTAGATTACTTATATATTAGTTCCTTAGAGTCTCATTCCTGCGAATGTACTCTCCAAGTGAAATACTTTAACTGTTTCACTTGGAGCGATATGCACCGCACTGGATGGAGCGATATGCACACGCACGTCAATAGATGAGTCGGCTAACGTACGTGAGACGCGATCGAATTTCCTAGAGCCCACCAGACAAAAATCTTGGTGGGGGCCACCGTGGAGTATTTGTAACATCCACTTCGTCCATCCAGCTCGCCTTAGGACGCCAGTCCAAAGATTATGCTGAATCCAAAACTCAAGTGGGCCACACAATTGGAATACTAGGGTATGGGAAAACCCACCTCTAAAACATTCTTGAGGTCTAAGAAAGTTTTGGATCAGGCTGATATTTGGTTATTTCCTTCATTCTGGTGGGACTCACCTTTTGAACGAGTTGGATTACATGTAAATGTCACAGTGGGCCCTGCTTGGCATCCCCATTCCCTCTGTTTCCTTTGGTGTGGCTCACTCGACCTTTCAAACGGTCTGAGTTTTGGGATCACCTCTTAGCGTGGCCTGGATCAAATGATGTACCGAATGGATGCTACATAGAAATCACAGTGGGGCCCACAGAGCTATTTGTTGAGCGGGATCACTAAGTACATCAAGGACATGACAGGGACAGTCACTGTTGAAACGTGTGGGCTGTATGATTACCCTAATTAATTAATGAGCAGACATTACCTGCTCAATTAATAAGTTAACAGTCAACGGTCAAGATTCAACGGTCAAGTCCGATGGTTAGTGCCGTCCCATCCCATTAGCATGATTGTTCTAGGAAACTACATGGAGCGGATTAGGTGCGGTCCTGACCGTGGGGCCACCTTGATGTATGTATTATATATCCACATGGTCCATCCATTTTACCAGCACATTTTAAGGCATGAATCCAAAAATAAATAAAATCCAAATCTCAAGTGGACCATACTTGAGGAAACGGTGGTAATTAAACGCTCACCATTACAAATTTCCTAGGGCCTACTGTAAGTTTTATGGGCTGTCCAACCTGTTGATATTGATGAAGGGAAAAAATACATATCACCTTGATCCAAAATTCTTGTAACCCACGAGAAGTTTTTAATGATAAATCGCCACTGTTTCCTATGGTGTAGTCCAAATGAGATTTGGATTTGCTTCATTATTGGGAAAACACCGTAAAATCAGCTGAAAAAATGGATGGACGGTGTGGATATACAAAACATACATGAAGGTGGGATCCAAGGTCAGGGTCGCACGGTGTAGGGTGAGCCGGGCCGCACCCGCACCTAATCTGCTTCCCATCCTGAGTACGCTGCGTGTGAATCGCTCTCATGCAGACCCGGCAGCAGGAAATTCGTGCGGTAAGAAGCTAGGTGAGGTCCACCGTGATGTTTTTTTATGAATCCACCTGGTCCATCCGTTTTTACAGCTCATTCTAGGACATAAGTCCAAAAATGATGAAGATCCAAAAATCAAGTGGGCCACACGACAGGCAAAAGTCATTAGGAAAATGTCTACTGTTGAAACCTCCCTGGGTCAAACGTGGTGTTTATATGCCATCCAAATCGTCCATAGCCCCACTAATGTTTCAATGATGGACGTTCAATCCTCACTGTTATCTATCTGCGGCCCTCTTGAGTTTTCGATCTCTCTCCATTTTATGCTCATGTCCTAACATGATCTGTATCAAAACGGATGAATGGATAGAGTTTTCGATCTCTCTCCTTATATCCAAATGCTGGTGGGCCATAATCCACAATTAATACTGATCGTACGATTGTAACAGCTCAGCAATCCTAATCGACCATTTGGTACTCGTAGATCGCGTGTACGGCGAGTGGATTCTTTGATAATTTTTCACGCGAATATCCCTTCATTTTGCATACGTGAGCCGGGGATCAGTATCTCTTCACACGTCATGCAAGTGAAGAAATATGAGTCCTGATCGTGTGAGTGGTGGGCCCTGCCGTATAAAAATAAAAAGGTTCGATCACCAACTTTCTTTGCCAATTGAAATTTGAGACCATTGAAAAATAGATCAGTAGAACTTGGCGTCATTGAAAAAGGAAAATTGACAAATGCCGCCTCTTTTATTTTTATTTATTATTTTTTATTTTTTTTATCATGCTCCAGGTAAACCCACCAATCCGCTCAGTTTTTGTTTTACTAATTGAAGATTTGATCTGGTCCATTCATCAGGTGGGGACTAGCCAGATCATGCCTTGGCCAGAAATCTGGTGGGCCCCACATAAACATAAGAAAACTGGAATGACCCACGACCTACATTCGAGGTTAGTTGTACGCTAGCCGAGTTGAGCCGAGCGCAGCCATGTTCAAGCTAGGCTCGACCAATGACCACCATCACTCATGAGCATAACAAAAGTTTTTCATTGAAAGGATAATATCAACCACCTAATTTTCTCAGCCCATATGGAGGAAGCGGAGAGCCATGTGGGCCCATAGAGATGTCTCTGGCAAATCCACTCCATCCATATATTTTGAAAGACCACAATAGGACAGCAGTCTAAAAATCATACAGACCCAAAACTCATGTGGGCCACACCAACAAAACAGTGGAAACAGAAATGTCCACCGTTGAAACCTTCTTGAGCTGACCATGATGTTTACATACCATCCAAATGGTTCATAGGGTTATTAATAATCAGATAAAATGTAGAAACAAATATCATCCTCCTGCAAAATTTCTGTCGCCCCCTAGCATTCAATCCCCACTGTTATGCGTGGTATGACCCACATGAGTTTTGTATCTGTCTGATTTTTAGAATCGTGACCTATTGTGGTCTTTCAAGACAAATGGACGGAGTGGATTTCTCGTGGACATCTGTGGGGTCACAGGCAATCCGCTTTCCTTACCATGAAAGCATCCTTCTTAAGGAGGGCACATGTAAGGACTGGAAACACTATGAATTGGCACACATTTCAGAGATCCAATCCAATCCGTTCATCATATATGATCTACTGTTAGCATGCCGCATGCCAAAATTCACGGCGGTACACTTGATATCAAAGGAGCCACATACGTCCATTGAATTTGAACTACTGGACTTCTTTTTTTCTGGCCAACCATTATTGTCCATGGCATGTTGAAGGTGTATCCTACCTGATGAGTGGCATGGAACTCACATACACATCTAACATGTGCTTCATGTGCCAATATGGCTCTTGAGTTCAACTTTGAAATGCTCCCTTACAAGTGGAGCCCTGACTTATGATCCGAGTGGATACTTTAGTGGGCCCAGTCGGATTTGATAGGCCATGGCCGTGCTCTAGCCTGATCTGTTGGCATCTATCTAGAGCTGTACACAAGTCGGGCCCGGTCGATTCCGCTCATAATAGCTCGATTTAGCTCAATTCGGAAGAGGGCTTTCATCCTAGCCAAGCCTTTTTCCATTGCTTGAAATGAATTTTCAGCCGAGCATGAGCTGGGCCTTGCTCAATTGGACTTGGCTTGAAACTTGGCTTATTCGTAGCTCGATTTGGCTCGATTTGATATATATATATATATATATATATATATATATATATATATATATGTGTGTGTGTGTGTGTGTGTGTGTGTGTGTGTGTGTAAAACCTCTAATTCATTTCTTCATATTCCTTTGCTTGACCCAAGCGCTCCCTGCCCTAAACCCTACCCTCCCTGAGCGCCCCCCATCTGACGGACAAGTCTAGCCGGAAATCTCTCTCTCTCTCTCTCTCTCATTCTATATACATATTTCCAAGCTCAACCCTCTACTCAAATTTAGCTCGAAAAAGCTTGAAATCGGCTAGAACTGGCTTGATTCAGCTCAAAAGCTTGGTCGAGCCAACTCGAACATAAAACTCCAACTCGATGGCCAAGTCGAGCCAAACATGAGTCATGGTGGTCATTGGTCGAGGTTAGGCTAGCATAAGTGGTAGTTTCAAATCTCCGTGGGCGCCACCATGATGTATGTGTTTTATCCATTCTGTCCATCCATTTTTTCATCTTATTTTAAGGCACTAGCCAAAAAATGAGACAGATCCAAATCTCAGGTGGACCACACCACAGGGAAACAGTGGGGATTGACGCTTACCTTTGAAAACTTTTTTGGGGGCCACCAAAGTTTGGTATCAAGCCGATTTTTGTTTTTTTCTCTTCATCTAGGTCTATGTGGACTTATCAAGAGGTTGGATGGCAAATAAACATTACAGTGGGCCCTAGGAAGATTTTAATGGTGGAAGTTCAATCCCCACTGTTTTCCTGTGGTATGGTTCACCTGAGATTTGAATCTGTCTCAGTTTTGTGATTGTGCCTTAAAATAAGATGAAAAAATGGATATACTACGTAGATAAAACACATACATCATGGTGGGGCCATGGAGATTTGAAACCACCCCTTATGCTAGTCCCACTAGGACCAGCAGATCCGCGCCCGTGGATTAGCTACTGACGGCTTTCGCTGCTAAAGTCGCGTCACCGATTTCTGTGGCATGATATATGTGTTGT
Organism: Liriodendron chinense; assembly: GCA_003013855.2. Lineage (NCBI taxonomy): Eukaryota > Viridiplantae > Streptophyta > Magnoliopsida > Magnoliales > Magnoliaceae > Liriodendron > Liriodendron chinense. Next base: position 351,070 of record ML058455.1, on the reverse strand, counting down.
ATATATCCACACGGTCAAAGAATGAGGAAGTTCCAGAGCTCAAGTGTACCTTACCACCGAAAACAGCGGGACAGTGACGCCCATGGTTGAAACCTTCCTACGGGCACTATGATGGTGGAAAACACAAATATAAGCTCGATTGAAAAACTTCCGTGCCTCCTTAGAAGTTTTCAACGGTGTGCATCACTGTCCCACTATTTTTCTGTGGTGGGGTCCACTTGAGATTTGGATGTGCATCATTCTTTGACTCATGCCCTGAAATGAGCTCTCCAAATGGATGGAAAGTTTGTACATAACACATACACCATGGTGACTCCGACAAACTTGGTGACGTCCCTTTAGTAGGGAGATTCGTTGCCGAAGCTGTCAGTAGCTAATCGGCATTCTAGCAAAGCGTCCGTAGTGGTATATGGAGGGGCCTACCGTGATGTATCTTTTTATCCATGCCTTACATTCTTTTTTTTAAGATTATTATAAGGCATGAGACCAAGAATGAGGCAGATTCAACACTCAAGTGGACCACACCTAAACGACTCTTGCGTTTAATGCAACTTACCTTTACTGCTTTGTGCATTTAATGCAACCCGAACTTATTGTTTGCTCTGGTCCCTTCGATCTCCTTCATTCTTGGTCTCATGCCTTAAAATGATCTTGAAAAAGGAATGAACAACATAGGTAAAATGATACATTATGGTGGGCCCCTCCATAGAGGAAGGACACTTGGCCTAATGCTCCAACCCAAGCACCCATTGACAGCCCTATTAGAGTTACTAGGTCGCCCATCTGATGAAAGGCTTGGATTTTGCACTTGTGTACGTGTCAAGACATGTGCAACCAACTAGGGCTGCACATATGTCGGGTTAACCCGGTGTGGATGGACCCGGCAAAGAAAAAGGTCCGGTTCCCAGTGAATGTCCCGACCTGACAGAGAAAAGGGTCCAGTCCTGGGTGAATGCGGCTGGACCGTTTTTTATTTAGGTATGGTTTAAGATACATGCTAAACTCCAACTCGACCCGTTTTGCCCGACCCGAATCGCCTTGAGATTTGTGAGAGTATTCTAAAAAAAAAAAACTTCAAGTTTAAGCATACCCTCCTTTGATGGGGAGGACGCAGCTTTGATGTGGAAAGATGACAAAGAAGCATACGAAAAATAGAAGGTAGATAAATCTTACATCTAAAATTTACAATATGTTTTGAAGTTAAAGAAATGGTTATTGATGATATTGTATAGAAAGAATACTATTTAATACGGTTAGAAATGAGTCAAATACTTCTAATTTTAATATACAAAGTTAAGAAGAATGTGAATAAGCAAAACTCAGTCCTAACTTGATCCGACTTGGTTTAGCATATAGGGCCCGGTAAGGTTAGGGTTTACCCTTTTGCAAGTAGATTAGGATTGGGTTAGCCTAATTTGATTATAACCCCGACTGAAACCTGAACCTTTAAAATATGTTTAAGTTCGGTATAGGATTGGACCGAACCTGACCCTAACCTGACCCATGTGTAGGCCTACAGCCAACTCATATGATGGGGTCCACAAGAACAGTACTGACATGGGCAGGGATTGGGCACTACCCCCACGAGGACCTACCTAGAGACGAACAGTCCTTTTAGGGTCTATGTGGGGCCACCATGATTTATATGTTTTATTCAGCATTTATCCTTTTTAAAAATAATTTTAGTTAATCAGCCCAAAAGTATGGTAGATTGAATGCTCAAGTGGGCCACACCACAATAAACAATGACGATTAAATACCTACCACTAAAAACCTCCCGGGGATACAAAAGTTTTAGCTCAAGATGATATTTATGTTAGCTCTTCATCCAGGTCTATGTGACCTTATGAACAAGTTGGATGGAAAATAAACATCACGGTGGGCCCTAGGAAGGTTTCAACAGTAGGGGTCACTATCACCACTACTTCCTGCGGTGTGGTCCATTTGAGCCTTCGATCTGCCTTCTTTTTGGGCTCATGCCCTAAAACGATCTTTCAAAGTAGATGGACGGCTTGGATAAAACACATATATCATATCGGCCCCCACAAAGCTCCTAACAGGACCATCCCTCTCTAGCTAGGTCCTGGCGGGGGTCGTCCGCTCGACAGGCGTGTCACACAAGCACATGTGGACGTAGAAAATTAGTCAAGCCGTCCATTTTTCTCCATTTTTCTCATAAACGTGTGGCCCAGCTGATGAATGGACCATACTGATCTACCTGATGGAACGGCCCAAATGTTACACAGGTGTGTCACGTAGGCATGTGTAGTGCAAAAATAGCAATAAAAATTCTTAGTCTTATCGTTATCACTCTGGTACAAATCAATTTTCAGAGATTCGCAGGCCTGTCTTTTCCACAATGGCCGTTGATTTCTATCCTCTTTCGTCGTACGCGGACTATGTCGGCCAAAACAGCACCCTTTTTTTCAAAAGTTCTTCAGATAACCTTCCATTTAGATTGTCAACAAGATTCGCCACCGTTGATTCCATCTATTGACTTTGCTCGGTTTGGACGTGCCGTGGCCGCTCAGAGTCTCAAAGTTGGTGGTGGGACACGAGTTCCAACCTAGCGGGCCCCCAAAATAGATGGTGATTGGACACTATGGTGACAATCAGGAAAATCCTAACCATCATAATCCATGGCATTACCCAGTTGGATGAGACCTATTCTATCAGGTCACTGATCGGTTCACTAATATCATTAATAGGTGTAATTTTTGCAAATTGGGAGATAGACGGTCTAGATCAACTCTTCGTACAGCCATGTCTAACGAAATGTTTTGAGATGAACCATTTCAGTCCATCTCAAAGGACAAGAAAGTCGTCCTAATTATCGGACGCGGATTAGGTACTACCCTCAGGACCTAGGTAGAGACGGACTATCCCGTCAGGGGCTCTGTGGGGCCCACCCTGATGTATAGTTTTTATCCGCACTGTCCATCTATTTTAATATATCATTTTAGGATATGATCTAAAAAATTAGGCAGATTAAAAGCTTAATTGGACCACGCCACAGAAAGCAGTGGGGATTTAACTCCTACCATTGAAATATTTCTGTGGCCCACCATGATTTTTATTTTCCATCCAACCTGTTCATAAAGTCACATAGACCTGGATGAAGAGCTAACATAAATATCATCTTGATCTAAAACTTCTGTGGCCCCAGGAACTTTTCAACGGTAGGCTTTCAATACCCACTGCTTCCTGTGGTGTGGTCCACTTGAACCTTAAAACTTCTTTATTTTGATAGTACGCCTTAAAATGATATTTTCAAAATGGATGGACGGCGTGGATAAAACATATAAATGATGGTGAGCCCCACAGAGCCCCTGACAGGACCGTCCGTCTCTAGATAGGTCCTGGTGCGAGTAGTACGCAATCCACGGCCCTTATTATCCAGGGCCATAGTGGGTAGTTCTTTGATAGTGTGGCTACATACGACACTTGCTACACAGGCACTAAGAAATTATACACGTGGCATAAATAAACTTAAATCAAACCAACCAAATTGTGGAAATCACTATCAATAATTCACAGCCCAAAAATCACGTTGCTCGAACAATCCTAACCTCTACTTCGTGCACACAAGTGGATATTTTGATATTAACCGTCCAATAAATGTCCACCAACCCAGTATTCAGATAACTTTTTCTCCTAAAACATCTTAGAATGTGACCATATTTTGGACTGTTTAATTTAAATTTCAGTTATATACCACACGCGATTTCTATATAAATTATAAGTGCATGCGTATCATCTATCACACTCTACCAGAGTATTAAGGTTTTTTGTTTTTCACGTTACCTTTGTTTTTTTCCAAAAAAGGCTGCACTCGTTGACCGTTCTACACGGCACTGATTTTTACTCTGCTCCCACAAATTCACCTCCACCTTCACACGTGGCAAAGGAAGGTAAATCGAAACCGTCCATCTAGTGGGATGTACGTTGGATGGTCCAGATATCACCGATCACATGACCCTTGACATAATTTACTGGGCGGGACTTGGGTGAGACCCCGGAAACAGCAATGTGGGTGGGACCCTGACCATAGGAGCCCACCTCTATATATGAATTGTATATCCATGCTGTTCATCTTCTTTTTGGGCTTATTTTATGCCATGGCACCTAAAATAAAGGAGATGAAAATTTCAGGTGGACCACACCATAAGAAAAAATGGTTAACCGACCATTACAAATCTTTTGTGGGTCATAAAAGTTTTCTATCAACCTGATATTTGTTTTTTCATTTCATCCCACCCTACGTGACCTAATCAACAGATTGGATGGTAAGTAAACATTACTCCAGGAAGTTTTTAATGGTAGCAGTTCAATGAGTACTGCTTCCTGTGGTGTGGTCCACCTAAAATTTTCATGTGTTTCATCTTTCGGAATTCGTCCTAAAATAATCTGAAGAAACAGATGGACGGAATGGATATACAACAAACAAATACACCGAGGTGGGCCCTAGGTTCAGGGTCCCACCCACATCGCTGGTTCCGGGGTCTCACCCAAGTCGCGCCCTAATTTACTGCTCACTTTCACTGCTCACTATGCACCGTTAGCTACTTCTGTTTTTCACTGTCCCTGCCATCCTAACGAAGGGGATCGTCTGATCTATGAAGGCTTTGACATGTGGTCGATCGGCAGTGGGGCCAACTAGATGGACGGTCCTGATCCATCTTTCCTTTCCCAAGGCAACGTGGGTACCGATTATCATATCATTTTGGGAAGACAGCCGTCCAATCCTGCAGGAAGAGAAGTGTTCTAATCCTAAACGCACGTTCCATACATGCAGCGCATTTAACGAGGATGTCACTCACATGGGATCTACTCACTAATGTGAACCGGATTTAGGATATTTGGACCACTATCTACCGTCCATTATTTTTGCTCACATCTGACAAGTGAGATTGTCCCAACCGATTTAACCCTAGGTTCGGATTACATCCACATCCCACATGATGAACGGATCAAAATATTCACATGTGTTTTCTTTTGACACGTGCTCCCCAGTATAGGTTGGCATGCACGGATGCATTTGTCGAACAAAAGAGCGAGTGCAAGGATGTCGAGAAAACCAGGTTGTTGTTTTCGAGATTTCAACAACTAACGAGGTGAGGTTAAAAATCTTCCTCTGAAACCTGCAAGGACAAACAACGGCTAAAGGAGGGGCCAGGGACCAGCCGTTATTCCTCCGATGCTTAAGTCAGTCCAAGCTTTGATAAAAAGAAATGATCACTTTCGTGATTTAGAGATTTTCATACCTTAATAATGAAGAGGAGATATCCTTTTATAGACTTAAGTTCTGGAGTTATACTCCTATAAGGAAATGTAATTCCCATGGAGAAAATCTTGAACCTCTGAGATCTTCGGGCCGTCTCGTAGTTGCTGGAGACATTTACGCATCAGTTGATGATTCTCCGAACCCTTCTCCCATTATTTCGGCGTAAGCTTAAGATCACGGGATTGTCATCAAAAGACCCAGCTCGTCGTATGGCCGAGGTCGGTCTTTTGAAGGCATCTGGAAGTTAGTTTCCACATCAGATTAGATGATACCGACCTGTCTTCAGGTCGGTCTGCAGTTGGTCAGATTAGGTCGGGCCTGACTTGAGGTCAGCTCGTATTTTACCTATAACAGAAGCCCCCCCCTACTTTCGAGTTTAGCTCGTCTGGCTCGGGAGTAACTTGCTGAAGAAGATAAGCTGACCTGATTAATTTTAGTTCTTAGCAGCTGTACTGCCACCATTTAAACGAAAGGGAAAGTGGCATTTAATGCATCATTTGAAATATCGAGGCGCCATCATTCACTTGTATAGGGCAGTAGCGCTCGTAGAGTATGCCGAACGGGGAGTCGCCACATGCTGGCGTGATGCGTTACTTTTTATACGATCTAGTCGGGAATCACTACGTGGAGCCTCTGCATTAAATGCGAAAGGGTCCCTTGAGTATAAAACTCAAGACTTAGCAAAAATAAGAAATTTTCTTCCCACTGACTCTTGGACTCTCCTTTCCTCTGGTTTTTCGGATTTCTTTTTCTTCCCTTTCTGATCCTTCTTTTCAGGCCAGTGTACCAATACTTGTGGTACGCTTTTTCTACACTTAGAAGATCTTGTTTTCTTCACAACATCTTTTATTTTAACATGTTGGAAACTTCGTGCTCTGACTCGATTCCCAAGGTGAGGCTTGGAGATTCTGAGTCGCACCTGCCTTCAATGGAACCCCAGGAGATGGACCCTAGGGAATCCCATTCCAAGACAGCTAATCCTATGAATTACAAAGAACCTAAGCTTCCTGAGTCGGCAGCTGGAAGTGCGACGGCTCATAAGGATTCTTTTGAGCTAGACAGCGTAATTTCACAAATTACCTAGGAAGAACTGGATGCTGCAAGGAAAACATTCAAAATTCCAGATTCCGTAGGATTTAGGATTCCTGATCGAGTTGATAAGCCGAGCTGACCTCGTTAGGGGGAGACGGTTATCTCTCTGATGCACTTAGAGGCTGCGTTGAGGTTGCCTCTACATCCTTTCGCACTCAAGGTCCTTAGCATCATAGGTCTTTTCCCGAGCCAGCTGCAACCCAATGGCTGGAGGTGTATGGCGAGATGCTACATCTTGTGACAAATGGTATGGAATAAAGAACTGACCTCGAACGAGCTTTTTTCAATGTATTGTCTCAAGTCTCTGGGAGCTTAAGGACTTTATTATTTCTCTTCTCACCCGGGTTAGGGTGGCTCGGTGGTGACCGGTCTGCCGTCTTCCACCAGAACTTGGCAAAGGAAGTAGTTCTTTGTGTTGGGGAATTGAGAGGCTTCATTAGACGAGCTTCATCCTCTAAAGTATAGGGTTCGAGCTGATTTTGCTCTACCAGGTCGAGCTGCATCCCGACCTACTTGAGCCTCTGGCATTTTGGTCTTAGTCCTTAGTTTTACGTCTCCTGACGCACATTCCTTTATGTGTGTAGCTTCTGCGACCATTCGGGTGGCCCTTTCTACTGCGCAGGACAGGCAGATCCGAGCTGCTCGAGCTTGCTCTGTTGAAGAGAGGGATTTCGACAATTTGATAACCGTTGCTTCTGTTCACGAATCAGGTCAGCTCGATTGAGAGGCAATAATGTCGTCATTTCATATTACACACACACACACACACACACACACACACACACACACTTTTTTGCATCCGACTATCTGACACATTTTTCTGTATTCTGGGCAGGCATGACTCCGAAGGCAGTCTCAAAGACCCGCAAGATTCCTGCTCCAGTTCTTAATCGTGGGCAGAGCTCTGCTGAGCCTTCGAGGAAGAAGGTGGCCACAGAGGCTTAGAGGCAATAGCGGTTGCCCCAGTCCTTCGTATGTAGGTCTGGGCAGCCCTGTTAGTGCACTTTTCTGTGGCATACTAGTGTACCTTGTTTGTTAATTACTTAGGTCAGTAAGTTTAGTGTCGGTTGAGTTCAATGAAGACGAAGACCGAAGACTCAAGACGGACCGACTGCATCAAGAAAGAAAAAACAGGTAAAAGTGATGCCTTGGTGAGCCCGAACCTAGTATCTACCCAAAACCATAAACCTCTAAATGACCATGACCCAATTGGCATACCATTAAGTCTTCTTAGATTGGCCTTAGGTGTCCCAAAAGTCCACTGAAAGAACGACCAAGAGGTTGCATGTTCTGCTGAAAACAACAAAAATTCATGCTCAGTCGGGCGCCCGACCCAGTGTCCATCGGATGCCCGACCTGAGAGGAATCCGCCCAATGAGTTGGCCTTGAAACCAGAGGGTCACCGGGCGCCCGACCAGAATCTATCCGGGCGCCCAACCAGAGCATAAGACCCGTCTAAGGATTGAATTCCGGGCGCCCGACCAAGTTTACACCGGGCGCCCGACCTGTGAAAAAATGGACACCGGGCACCCGACCACAACTCGTCCAGGTGCCTTACCAGTGAAAGAAAGGCCATCAGGCGCCCAACCAAAACTTGTCTGGGTGCCCGACCAGCTCAAAAACAATCCAGTATGTAAATCTGTTTTATGGACAGGATTCCGGGCGCCTGACCCTGCGCGAATCTGCCCGTTATTTGACCGTTGGGAGAAACATTATAAAGAAGGGGGATTCATTTTTAGGGGCAAGAGAGGGGATTTTAAGGAGATAGAAGCCACCATTGCTAGAGACCATTAGAGGCTCTATCCTAAACCCAAAACAAGTCATTTTCCTTGTGTTTTCATCACAAGCTTGGGCTATTCAATGACATCTTGAGAATGGACTTGTTCCCTCTTAATTCCTAGGGTTTAGACACCTTGATGATAGTTAAATCCCTTGTCTAAACACTACCTAGGAGTCCAAATAGGTGTATTCCTCTAGGAAACCTATTTCCTACCATTTGTAGAGGATTCACCATTCCCTAGCACCTTGGGTATCTCCAATGAAGCATCATATGTAAGGTAGTTGATCTTGGAGCTTAAGCCTTGGCAAAGTAGCGGCGTCAAAGATCGAGGGAGCACAAGGGGAGCTGATTCAAAAAGGGGAGAGTTAGAAGAAGCAACTCAAAGCTGCGTTATAAAGGAGCTCAATCCGACAAGTAAGTTTGTCTTGTTAAGAGTCCATCCACTCAATTTCCTGTGGGAGTTGAGTGTAGAGTTTGTTTGATAAACTCGAATTAGGGTCGTTAGCCGATCCTTGGCCTGTTAGTCGGCCTAAAATCTAGGGACGTTAGCCGTTCCTTGGCCTGTTTGTCGGCCTAAAGACTAGGAGTTGTTCAGCACTCCTTGGCTTGTTTGTCGGGCCTAAATTTAGGGACATTAGCCATTCCTTAGCACATTAGTCGGCCTAAACAAAGTCTCCAAGGGAGAGCCACCAACATGGGTGCAAACGTGTAGGTTAGGAGGAACCTGTAAACTCCTTAATTGGGTGAATCTAAGTTAAAACACCTTGGTTGGGAGGAACCAGATTTAAACTCCCCAGTGAATGCCGGTGTGAAATAGTCGACGGCAACGATTGCATATTTCACTTGTCCTTTGCCTGTCAGAAGAGGACCAATGATATTGACACCCCACTGAGCAAATGGCCATGGTCCAGACATGAGAGTGAGCTTTTCAGGTGGTAGGTGGGGAACTTGGGCGAATCGTTGGCATTTGTCGCATTTTTTAACAATATCTTGGGCATCTTGCTGGATAGTAGGCCAGTAGTATCCTTGTCGAATCACTTTTTGGGCAAGTGCTCTGCTTCTAAAATGATTACCACAGCTGCCAAAATGAATTTCTCGTAGCACGTAATCGGCTTCTTCGGGTCCTAAACAACGTAGGCATGGTAGAGAAAATCCTTTTTTTTTGTAAAGGACTTCATCGATCAACATGTAACGAGCCAATTTGTAGTAGATCTTTTGCGCTTCTCTTTTATTTTCAAGCAGTTCGCCCGATTGCAAAAATCGGATGACGGGATCCATCCAGCTCTGATTTGTTGACACTGGACATACCTCGATTGGTTCCTCCTGAGATATGCTTCGATGGGGGAGGAATTCGATGAATATCGTCCTGTTGAGCTCGTTGTCCATCGATGATGCTAATTTTTTCAGTGAGTATGCATTAGTATTTTGAGTTCTTGGGACCTGAACGATCTCGTAGTAATCGAAGCGGGATAGTAATTCTTGAGCTTTTGATAGATATGTACACATTTTATTTCCTTTTGCTTGATACTCTGTAGTTACCTGCACGACCATTAATTGCGAATCACTGTGCACTTTCAATTCTCGGACTCCTGTGTCTGAAGCAAGGCGAATGCTAGCTAGGAAGGCTTCGTATTCGGCTTTATTATTAGAGGCTCGGAAGCCGAACCGAAGAGCATATTGGACTTTCACCCCGTCTGGTGAAGTTAAAATGAGACCGGCTCCGTAGCCTTGTGAATTGGATGACCCATCAACGTGTAATGACCATGCAAATGCTGCAGGATCATTTCCTGAAGAGCTTTCCAATCATTTTTCTTCGGGAGGTAGGCTCGATTCGTGATCGCACTGACCATCTACGGGGCTTGTCAATTTAACAATGAAGTCGGGGACCGCCTGACCTTTGATCGCAACTTGAGGTCAGTATCGTATGTCAAATTCGACCAGCTTGATAACTCACCTTGTAAGACGACTTGAAAGCTTTGATTTCTGCAACACTTGGCGCAGTGGCTGATCAGTTAACGCTACTATTGTGTGTGCTTGAAAATAAGGCCGTAGTCGCCTTGCTGATGTGACTAGAGCCAAAGCGAATTTTTCAACGCACGAGTATCGATTCTCTGCATCAAGAAGAGCTTTACTGATATAATAAACTGGCCTCTGTGTCCCCTGATCGTTGCAGATTAAGGCTGAGCTGACTGCTGCTGGGGAGACTACCAGGTACAAGAGTAATTCTTCACCTGGCAGTGATTTAGACAGCAAAGGAGAAGATCCGAAGTAGGCCTTGAGCTCGAGAAAATCCTGCTCGCATTCTGGTGTCCAGGTCATTTTTTTGCACTTACGAAGCTATTTCGCACATGTGCACGTGTCAAGACATGTGCAACCAACTAGGGTTGCACATATGTTGGGTTAACCTGATCCGTTCGGACCTGGCAAAGAAAATGGTCCGGTATCGGGTTTATGCTCCGATCCGGCAGAGAAAAGGGTCTGATCCTGAGTGAATGCGGCTTGATCGTTTTTAATATAGGCACGGTTTAGAATACATGCTAAACTCGACCGACTCGACCCATTCCGCCCGACCCGAATTGCTGCGAGTTCTGTCAGAGTATTCTAAAAAAAAAAAAAAAAACGTTCGAGTTTGAGCATACCCTCCTTTGATGGCGAGGATGCAGCTTTGATGTGGAGAAAGATGACGAAGAAGCATACGAAAAGCACAAGGCACATAAGTCTTCCATCTAAAATTTATAATATGTTTTGAAGTTAAAGAAATGGTTATTGGTGATATTGTGAAGAGATAATACTATTTAATACTGTCAGAAATGAGTCAAACACTTCCATTTTTAATATACAAAGTTAAAAAGAATGTGAATAAGCAGAACTCAGTCCTAACCTGACCTGACCCGGTTCAGCATATAGGGTCGGGTAGGGTTAGGGTTTACCCTTTTGCAAGTAGGTTAGGGTTGGGTCAGCCCAACCCGGTTACAACTCGGACTAAAACCTGAACCTTTAAAATATGTTTAAGTTCGGTATAGGATTGGATTGGACCCGACCCTAACCCGACCCATGTGCAGGCCTACGGCCAACTCATATGATGGGGTCCACAAGAACAGTAATGGCATGGGCGGGGATTGGGTACTAGCCCCACCAGAACCTACCTAGAGACGGACGGTCCTTTTAGGGTCTATGTGGGGCCCACCATGATTTATATGTTTTATTCACACTTTTCATCCTTTTTTAAAAAACAATTTTAGGTAATCAGCCCAAAAGTGAAGCAGATCGAATGCTCAAGTGGACCACGCCACAGAAAACAATGAGGATTAAATACCTACTGCTAGAAACCTCTTGGGGATACAGAAGTTTTAGATCAAGATGATATTTATGTTAGCTATTCATCCAGGTCCATGTGAACTTATGAACAGGTTGGATCCAGGAAGGTTTCAATGGTGGGGGTCACTATCACCACTACTTCCCGTGGGGTGGTCCACTTGAGCCTTCGATCTGCCTTCCTTTTGGGCTCGTGCCCTAAAACAATCTTTCAAAGTAGATGGACGGCTTGGATAAAACACATATATCATGTTCTCCCCCCCACAGAGCCCCTAACAGGACCGTCCCTCTTTAGCTGGGTCCCGGCGGGGGTTCGTCCGCTCGACATGCGTGTTACACAAGCGCATGTGGACGTAGAAGATTAGTCAAGCCGTCCATTTTTCTGGCCCAACTGATAAATGGACCATACTGATCTACCTGATGGAACCGCCAAATGTTACACACGTGTGGTACAAATCAAGTTTCAGAGATTCGCAGGCCTGTCTTTTCCACAATGGCCGTTGATTTCTATTCACTTTCGTCGTACGTGGACCATGTCGGCCAAAACAGCACCCTTTTTTTCAAAAGTTCTCCCATAACCTTCCATTTAGATTGTCAACAAGATTCGCCACCGTTGATTCCATCTATTGACTTTGCTCCGTTGGACGTGCCGTGGCCACTCAGAGTCTCAAACTGGGTGGTGGGACACAAGCTCCAACCTAGGGCCCTAAAATAGATGGTGATTGGACACTATGGTGACAATCAAGAAAATCCTAACCATCATAATCCATGACATTACCCAGTTGGATGGAGACCTATACTATAAGGTCACTGATTGGTTCACTAGTATCATTAATAGGTGCAATTTTTGCAAATCGGGAGATAGATGGTCTAGATCAACTCTTTGTACAGCCATGTCTAGCAAAATGTTTTGAGATGAACCATTTCAGTCGATCTCAAAGGACAAGAAAGTCGTCCTAATTATCGGACGCGGATTGGGTAGTACCCTCATGACCTAGGTAGAGACGGACTATCCTGGCAGGGGATCTTTGGGCCCACCGTGATGTATATGTTTTATCCACACTGTCCATCTATTTTGATAGATCATTTTAGGATATTATCTCAAAAATTAGGCAGATCAATGGCTTAATTGGACCACACTACAGGAAGCAGTGGAGATTTAACTCCTACCATTGAAATCTTTCTGTGGCCCACCATGATGTTTATTTTCCATTCAACCTGTTCATAAAGTCACGTAGACCTGGATGAAGATAAAACATAAATATCATCTTGATCTAAAACTTCTGTGGCCCCAGGAACTTTTCAACGGTAGGCTTTCAATACCCACTGCTTCCTGTGGTGTGGTCCACTTGAACCTTCAATCTTCTTTATTTTAGTATTAGACCTTAAAATGATATTTTCAAAATGGATGGACGGCGTGGATAAAACATATAAATGATGGTGAGCCCCACAGAGCCCCTGACAGGACCGTCCGTCTCTAGATAGGTCCTGGTGCGAGTAGTACGCAATCCACGGCCCTTATTATCCAGGGCCATAGTGGGTAGTTCTTTGATAGTGTGGCTACATACGACACTTGCTACACAGGCACTAAGAAATTATACACGTGGCATAAATAAACTTAAATCAAACCAACCAAATTGTGGAAATCACTGTCAATAATTCAAAGCGGATATTTTGATATTAACCGTCCAATAAATGTCCACCAACCCGGTATTCAGAACTTTTGTTCCTAAAACATCTTAGACTGTGACACATATTTTGGACAGTTTAATTTAAATTTCAGTTATATACCACATATGCGATTTCTATATGAACTATAAGTGCATGCGTATCATCTATCACACTCTACCATGGTATTAAGGTTTTTTGTTTTTCACGTTACCTTTGTTTTGTTCAAAAAAGGCTGCTTTCGTTGTCCCATTCTACACGGCAATGATTTTTACTCTGCTCCCAGAAATTCACCTCCACCTTCACACGTGGCAAAGGAAGGTAAATCGAAACCGTCCATCTAGTGGGATGTACGTTGGATGGTCCAGATCTCACCGATCACATAACCCTTGACATAATTTACTGCTCACTTTCACTGTTCAATATGCACCGTTAAATACTTTTGTTTTTCACTGTCCCTGCCATCCTAACGAATGGGATCGTCTGACCTATGAAGGCTTTGAAATGTGGTCGATCGGCAGTGGGGCCAACTAGATGGACGGTCCTGATCCACCTTTCCTTTCCCAAGGCAACGTCGGTACGGATTATCATATCATTTTGGGAAGACAGCCGTCCAATCCTACAGGAAGAGAAGTGTTCTAATCCTAAACGCACGTTCCATACATGCAGCGCATTTATACAGGATGGCACTCACATGGCTCTACTCACTAAGGTGAACCGGATTTAGGAAATTTGGACCACTATCGACCGTCCATTATTTTTGCTCACATCTGACAAGTGAGATTATCCCAACGGATCTAACCCTAGGTTCAAGTTACATCCACATCGGGGCCCACATGATGAACGGATCAAAATATTCACATATGTTTTCTTTTGACACGTGCTGCCCAGTATAGGTTGGCATGCACGGATGCGTTTGTCGAACAAAAGAGCACGTGCAAGGATGTCGAGAAAACCATATCGAACTTGTACTTAGAGCTGGACAAGAACTGAGTTTAACCGTTTGGATCGACTCGGATCGACTCGTTAAAGTCTTATTGTTCGAACATACATGGTGTGTTCGAAAAAAAAATCCAATTCAAATTCAAACACAGTCCTGTTCAACTCGACTCAAACTCCAAGTCAACTCAAATATTGATCGACTCGACTCAACTCAACTCCTTCGTTTGACTCGATTATATATATATATATATATATATATATATATATATATAGAGAGAGAGAGAGAGAGAGAGAGAGAGAGAGGGGGTGGATGACAAATAAACGTGACTCTGAGCCCAGGAAGGTTTCAATGGTGGACATCATTCTCCTCACTGATTTCTGTGGTGTGGTCCATTTGAGTTTTGTATTTGCCTCATTTCTTATTTAATGCCTTAAAATAAGCTGTATAAATGGATGGACAGAGTGAATAAAACAAATACATCATGGTAGGACACATTGAATGAAAAAATCGATATTTACCATTCAGTAGTAGAAAAAATATTTTGAAGCAAAAAAAGTGAATTTATTTGAAGTTGTTCGAACTCGTAAAAATTATTCGAAATTCACATGTTCGAAGATTGGGCTAGACCAAATTAAGTTCGAACAGAGCCATCTTGTTTGCATGTTTGTTCGAACATTATTCGAACACACCCACTCAAGCAGCCGAACAATCCGATCTAGTCCATGTTCGACTCAGATTGGATCATTGTCCACCTCTACAGTTGTACTTCGAAAAAAGAGATGCTTGAGGGCAGGACCACCGGAACTGATGGTCCCCAGTCAAAAAATAACGTAACTTGACCATCACTACATCAGAAGCGCTACGGCCATCTGTACTGGCATACGTCTTCTGGAACATTTATGGAAGATCAAGGCCATGCATCAGGTGGGGCCCACAAAGAAGCTTCTTACATCCAAATCAGGCATGTTTGCTCATTAGACTCACAACACGTGTATGACAAGGGTGGTCGGTTAAAAGATAACCAATGGTCCATACTGTCACGCCCCAAACTCGGGGACCGGGCTTACTAAATTCCCGGCCGCCGAATCCGGTGCCAACAGCCTCCGTAGTACCCCATTCTCGGCCCCTAGCTCCCATACGCCAGGTTCCGATCCTGGGATCCCACAAGGAGGATTTTCAAGGTAAATTTTTTTTTTTATATAGATGAGCATAAACATAAGTATACCAAACCAAAAAAAGCATCACATCACATATCCACTAAGATAATCTTTTGAGTACAATGCTGTAGAAAAGGAAATACAAGGTATAACTGAAAGCTGAAAAATCAAATGCGCGCCCCTGTCTCACTGCTGTCGTGCTATAGTATGACCTGCACGTAAACAACGTGCATAAGCTTACTATGAAGCTTAGAGAGTGCGTGGTGTGTGCGCAATGCATATGACAGGTATACAGATATTAGAGTAAGCGGAAATGATGGCAGGCTACACTACCAAGTCTATGAATGTCATTAGCCATCTCGAGGCTATGCAATGCAATGGGCCTATATGGCCGAGTGTCATATGCTAATGATGCCATGTGCGCATGTAAATCCTCAACTGTCATATATCATACGGTTTTACAACTGGGACATCACCGGGGTCTAGTACACTCCAGACATTGGTTGCCGCCCATCGCGCGCATAACCAAGCGAGTGGAAGAGACCTCACTATCCGCCTCGTCAATGACATATAAGATAATTCACCCGGCTCGTCGATAGCGAACCCATTCACGAGCTGGTCAAACTCAACCTAGTATATAGCCCTCTGCACCCGGGCGGGTAAGGTCACACCCCCTTCCAACCGACCCCGACACAGTGGGAGACGCGGCCTACTGGTATTTGGCCCTCATGCGCTCATAAATCCACTCGGTCTAGACATTGGAGCATCCTACTGGTACCACAGGGTTTAGGGACTTTCACCCAAGGACATCTTTGGCGCCCAAGTGCTAGAACATATTTCCGGTGTCCATTCCTACCATCCACGATGTGACTGTGGTGGTCCAAAACCCCGATGCCGCTGGGGTGAGAATCTGATCATGACATGTATAATGCGAGATGCATGAGTCACACTATTAAAGCCATGCACCAAACCTGCGCATACCGCGCGATCATGTAGGGTGACCCTATCTCATACGGGTCCCCTAAGTATCTCAAGCTGTAAGGCATATGCTATGATCGACATCGTCCACAGTCAGGCATACATATGATGCGTATGTACAAATGAATGGGTATGATATTCATTACACTAAGCATATTATCAGTGTGACCTATCCAGCTAAGTATACTAGCATATTACCAGACATATCATGTACTGTTGGCCTTGAATGGCCCAATATATATTTATAGAGAGTGGGACCCGAACTGTGGATCCCATTGGAATGTAAAGGTCTTCGTGGTATGGCCCACTTAAGACTACATCGGCCCCATACTTGGGCCTGCACATACAAGATAGGCAACATGAATAAAACAGATACATCATGGTGGAGCTAATAGATACATCACGTTGGGACCCATAGGGTGGGCCACCTGCTGGGCAGCGTGGTACCCAACTGATCCCAATAAGTTTGAATCAAGCAGATATTTGTGTTTTCTCCTTCATACATATCCATGTGATCTTATGAACCGATTGGATGGCAAATAAACATCACTGTAGAACCTAGAAAGGTTTCAATGTTGGAAGTCATTATTTCCACTGAAGCATGGTCCACTTGACATTAAGATATGCTTAAATTTTGGGCCCAGCCACTTATGGATAGGTTGGGTGACAAATAAACATCATTTTGGGTCTAGGAAGGCTTCAATGGTGGAGATTATTATTCCCACTGTTGTCCCATGGCATGGCCCACTAAAATGAGCTGGAAAAACATATGGACGGGATAGGTGCAGCACATACATTCTAGGTGGGCCCAACGAGTGGGGCCCATTGCCAAAGTCCATACAGACAGGCTGCTGGGCAGCAGCGTCCCCTGGACGCTGTCTGTCCAGCAGCAGCACTATTTTATTTTATTTATTTATTTATTTTTTTATTTTTTTATATATATATATTTTTTTTACATATACATATATATTTTTATTTATTTAATAAGTGGGGCCCACAGGAGTTCCTGATCAAGCTGATATTTTTGATGTCCCTTCCTCCATGTATGTGTGAACTTATGAACAGGTTGGATCTCAAATAAACATCACGGTGGCCCATAAGAAGGTTTCAACGGTGGGGCACTGTCCCTACCGTTTTCTGTGGTGGGGCCCCCTCGGGACTTGGATCTGACTCATGATTGGGGGTCATGCCCTAAAATGATCTCCCCAACTGGATGGACGGTGTGGATACAGCACATGCATCACGGTGGGACCCACATGTGAGCCACCTGCTGGCCGAGCCAGCGTACAATGATGCTGGTACGCCCAGAGGCAGAGCCTCGTCCTTCCTCTTTCTTCTTCTTTTCTTTTTCTTTTTATTATTTTGTACTTATATCAAGTGGGGCCCATATGGGTCTGATCCACTCCGTCCATCAGGTTCCCCATCTCGTGGGGGACCCAACAAGCCCCATATTGGCTATGTAATTCCGTCTAGAAACGTTAAGGTGGGCCGAAAGATTCTGACAGTAGGAATCATTATTCCCACTGTTTCAAGCGGTGCGGTCCACTAAAGATTTGGATCTGGCTCATCTTTGGGCCCTGGCCCTAAAATGATATGGGAAAACCGATGGACGGCGTGGATGGAACACAAACGTCAAGGTGGGTCCCACGAGTGGG
The DNA here is from genome assembly GCA_003013855.2 of Liriodendron chinense. NCBI lineage: Eukaryota > Viridiplantae > Streptophyta > Magnoliopsida > Magnoliales > Magnoliaceae > Liriodendron > Liriodendron chinense. The sequence continues at coordinate 333,198 of ML058455.1, read as the reverse complement.
ACCCCATGGTAGCGTCCAAGTGAGGCTGGACGTTCCAGCGTCAGGACGTCCAGACGCTGGACGTCCAGCACATACATATATATATATATATATATATATATATATATATATATATATATATATATATATATATATATATATATATATATTTTTTTTTTTTTCTTTTCTTTTCTTTTCCTTGAGGTCATTTCATGTGGGGCCCACTTAGTGAAGATCCGATCCGTCCATTAGGTTCCCCCTCTCATTAGGGACCCAACAAGCCCAATATTGGGCGGCTGATTCGGCCTAGAAACTAAAAAGTGGGCCAAAGGATTTCTGACGATAGAAGTTATTATTTCCACTGTTTTACACGGTGCGGTCCACTGCAGATTTGGATTGGCGTCATATTTGGGCCCTGGCCCTAAAATGATCTGAGAAAACAGATGGACGGCGCGGATGGAACACAAACATCAAGGTGGGTCCCACGAGTGGGACCCCTTGCAACGTCCAAGGTGACGCTGGACGTTCCAGCGTCAGAACGTCCAGACGCTGGACGTCCAGTGCACTTTGATGTATTTTTTTTTTCCTTTTTTTTTTTTTTTTTTTTGTGTTCATATCGAGTGGGGCCCACTTAGGGGTGATCCACCCCGTTCATCATGTCCCCCAGCTCATTGGGATCCCAACGAGCCCAATATTGGGCAGGTAATACGGTCCACAAACATCACGGTGGGCCCAAGAAACTCCGACAGTAGGCTTCATCAGCCCCACTGTTTTCTATGGTGTGGTCCACCTGAGATCTGGATCTTCTTCAGGTTTGGCGCCCAGCCCTAAAATGGGCTGGAGAAACAGACGGACGGCATAGATCTAGTACATTCCTCAAGGTGGGTCCCACGTGTGGGGACCCTGTTCGTGGCCGACCGGCTGCCCTTGCTGGGCAGCAGCGTCCCCTGGACGCTGGCTGTCCAGCGGCAGTCCTCTCCCTCTTTCTCTTTTTTTTTTTTTATTATTATTATTATTATTATTATTATACAAAGTGGGGCCTATTCATGGATGATCCAATCCATCCATCAGGTTGTCCACCATCAGGTGGGCCCAAAGGAAAAGGAAAAATGAAGGGAAAGAAGACAATGGGGGATTTATGTACCCCTTGCACTCACCTCAAATAATGGACGGTTGGATTGAATCGAGTTGATGATCGGACGATCCGGACGGTCCGGATGATGGTTGGGGCCCTCCAAGCAAGGATCTCCACCCTCAAATCCTAGATCTCCCTCCAAATCTCTCTCTTCTCTCAATTCTTCCTCTCTCTCTCTCCTTTCTCAAATCTCTTTCTCTCTCCTCTCTCTCTCTTGCAAAATGGGAAGTGAGGAAGCCTCCTCTCCCCCCTACGTATGGTATTGTATGGGGGGAGAGAGAGAGAAGCAATCATGGGTGATGATGGGTAGCATGGGAGAGAGGGATGGGGGGTATGGTGTGAGAGTTGACTTTGGGAGGAGAGAGAGGGATGGGGGTATGGGGTGTGTAGGGTAGGGGTATGGGATAGGTGTAGGTGAGAATGATGGTGATGGATTTGATGGGATGTTGATTGATGTGACATGGTCTTGGAGTTTGTGCAAGTGGGGCCCACCACACACGCACGTTGCGCGGCCCACCTCAGATTACGCGATAGATCATAACTTTCACACCGGGTATCGTAATGGGGCGTGCCGCGCGGCGTTGGAATCGCAGCGCCTACGCGGTCACCGGGGTATAAGTCTCGGGTTGATGCAGTACTAAAATAGGGTCGCGGTCAAGGCTCGCTAATCTGATCCGTCCGGGACGTACCGGCACCGGAAATTAAGCGTACGGAGGGCAAATAAGGGTACGGGTCTTACAACTCTTCCCTCCTAACAAAAAAATTTCGTCCTCGAAATTTGCAATACAAACCCAAACTAGCCGAAGATCATAAAAAAAAATCACATCACTATATATGCATATCGACTCGAAAAGCAATCATACAGATTCAATCAATCATCAAAAAGATGAGGATAAGACTCGCGAATCTCTGCCTCTCGCTCCCACGACGCCTCATCTGCGCTATGATGACTCCACTGGACCTTCACTAAAGGAATGACCTTGGTCCGGAGGACCTGCTCCTTCTGGTCAAGGATACGAACCGGCTGCTCAATGTATGAAGCATCCTCACGAACCTCCAACGGCTGCCAATCTATCACAGGAATCACGTCTGACTCACACTTCCGCAACATGGAAACATGGAAAACATTGTGGACGCCAGACAACTGAAGTGGCAAGGCAAGCTGATAGGCCACGGCGCCAACGCGCCCAATGATCTCGAAGGGTCCAATGAATCTCGGGGCAAGCTTCCCCTTAGCTCCAAAACGAACCACGCCCTTCATGGGTGAGACCTTGAGATACACACGATCCCCAATGGAAAACTCTAGGGGACGACGTCGACGATCTGCAAAACTCTTCTGTCGACTCTGAGCTGTGCGCATCCTTTGCCTGATGATATCGATAGCCTCTGATGTCCTCTGCACAAGCTCGGGACCTAGGAGACGATGCTCTCCAACCTCGGCCCAACAACTAGGAGACCTACAAGGTCTACCATACAACGCCTCAAAAGGAGCCATACCGATAGTCGCCTGGTAGCTGTTATTATATGCAAACTCAGCCAAACGCAGGTGTTTATCCCAACTACCTGAGAAATCCAACACGCAAGCTCGAAGCATGTCCTCAAGGATCTGGTTGACCCTCTCGGTCTGACCATCAGTCTGAGGATGATATGCGGTGCTGAACTTCAAGGCAGGCCCCATCGCCTTCTGAAAACTCCTCCAGAACCGCGACGTAAATCTCGGATCTCGATCAGAAACGATCGAGACTGGGACTCCGTGCAGCCTCACAATCTCCTCGATAAACAATTCTGCAAGTCTGTCCAATGACCAGGTCGCACGTATCGCAAGAAAGTGTGCCGACTTCGTCAAACGATCAACGACAACCCAGATGGCATCGTGACCGCGATCAGTCCTCGGCAAGCCCATAATGAAGTCTGTGGTCACGTGCTCCCATTTCCACAACGGGACACTCAACGGCTGCAGGGGACCTGGAGGTTTGCGATGATCGGCCTTGACACGCTGGCAAGTGTCACACTCAGCCACAAAACTGGCAATCTGACGCTTCATACCGGCCCAAAAATACTGCCTCCTCATATCACGATACATCTTGGTAGAGCCTGGGTGAATCGTGAACCTCGATCGGTGTGCCTCATCCATAAGGTCTCTGCGCAACTGAGGAATATCTGGAACACACAACCGACCCCTGAAACGAAGTCCACCATCTGACCCAATCTGCCAATCAGTCTGACCCTCTGACGCGGCCTCTTCCCAATAATCCTTCAACGTCTGATCTGACTGTTGAGCCTCGATCACCCTAGAAACAAGAGAGGGTTGAATCGACAAGTTCGATAACTGCGCGATAGAAGACTGCAGGCTCAGCTCAAAATCATACTCGGCAACCTCCTCGAGCATCCTCCACTCCTTGACCATCATATATGCCACCAGGCCTCGTGGCTGACGGCTAAGGGCATCAGCCACCACATTGGCCTTGCCAGGGTGGTACTGAAGATCAAAATCATAATCCTTCAGGAGCTCCATCCAACGTCTCTGCCTCATGTTCAACTCGGACTGCGAGAAGAGGTACTTCAGGCTCTTATGGTCAGAAAAGAGCTCGAACCTGACCCCATAAAGATAGTGCCTCCACACCTTCAGTGCGAAGACTACTGCTGCTAGCTCCAGATCATGCGTGGGGTAGTTCTGCTCATGGACCTTGAGCTGGCGAGACGCATACGCTACTACTTTGCCATGCTGCATCAGGACAGCACCTAAGCCAATCCGTGAGGCATCTATAAAAACCACGAATCCTTCACTCCCGGAGGGAAGAGTGAGGACTGGTGTAGAAGTAAGACGGTCCTTCAGTTCTGCAAATGCTCGCTCACAGGCATCACTCCAAACGAACTCAGCGCCCTTTCGGGTCAACCTGGTCAGCGGGGCTGCAATACGAGAGAAGCCCTCTATGAAACGGCGATAATAACCTGCTAACCCCAGGAAACTCCGAATTTCAGACGCATTCGTGGGTTGCCTCCACTGACGCACGGCATCAATCTTCACCGGATCTACTGCTACTCCTTGCCTCGTCACCACGTGACCGAGGAACTTCACCTCCTCCTGCCAAAACTCACACTTCTCCAACTTCGCATAAAGCTGGTGTGTGCGGAGGGTCTGCAAGGTGATCTCCAGATGCCGCGCATGCTCCTCCCGAGTCCTCGAATAGATCAGAATGTCGTCAATAAACACCACAACGAACTGATCGAGGTAGGGACGAAAGACCTCGTTCATCAATTGCATGAACACAGCGGGCGCATTGGTCAGTCCGAAGGACATGACCTGAAACTCAAAATGACCGTAACGCGTCCTGAATGCCGTCTTCGGGATATCCTCCTCCCGGACACGGACCTGATGATAACCGGACCGTAGGTCAATCTTCGAAAAGAACTGGGCCTCCCGCAACTGATCAAATAAATCGTCGATCCTCGGAAGCGGGTACCTATTCTTAATCGTGACCTTGTTGAGCTCGCGGTAATCCACGCAGAGCCTCAACGAGCCATCCTTCTTCTTCACAAAGAGTACCGGCGCTCCCCATGGTGAACTACTCGGACGAATGAAGCCTAGCGCGCGCAACTCATCCAACTGCTTTTGCAGTTCTCGCAGCTCCAACGGTGCCATACGATACGGGGCCTTTGAGATAGGCGCGGTACCGGGTACAAGGTCAATCTGGAACTCGGTATGCCGACGAGGCGGCAACCCCGGAATCTCCTGAAACACATCTGAAAAGTCACAAACTACCGGCAGCTGGTCGATACACACGGCAACCGGCTCCTCAATTGCACAAGCCATTAGTGCTGATAATTGCTCTCCTCTGGGTTCAGCAACAAATTGAAATTGCGGCATGCCGGGTATAAGGAAGGTAACCGTTCTCGCGAAACAGTCTATGATGGCATGATACTCGGACAACCAATCCATGCCCAAGATAACATCAAACTCGGACATCGGCAAAACAAACAAGTCAGCAGGCAAAAAGGTCTCTCCTACCAAGACGGGGCAAGACGAACAAATCAAACTTAATACTGCGGTCTTCCCTAAGGGTGTCGACACTGACAAACCCTCGCGCACGGATTCTAACGGCAAACCAATCGATCGACAGAAACCCTCGGATATGAATGAATGTGATGCGCCAGAATCAAATAGAACATGTGCTATGCATGCAGAGACAAGGAGTGTACCCTCTACGACTCCTCCTGGTGCCTGAGGGTCCTGCTGGGCTGCATAGAACCGGCCCTGAGCCTGCTGGGGAGGTGCCTGTCCCCTCTGTGGTCGTTGCTGCTGCTGATGCGTCCTCTGCTGCTGCCTCTGCTGCGGAGGAGCTCTCGGTGGTGGGTACTGCTGTCGCTGATGCTGCTGATGGGGTCTCGGCGGCTGATACTGCTGACGCTGCTGTCGGTGTGAATGGGGGCACTCCCTATGACGATGTCCCATCTCTCCGCACCCATAACAATGGCCTATAATCTGCTGCTGCGGTGGTGCTGGGGGTACTACAGGTGCCACTGGTGCTGCTGGTGCTCGGAAGGGTGGACGAGCTACATGCCTCTGCGGTGGTCGAAGTCGCTGCTGTCGGAAGTTGCCAGAGGGTGCCTTTCTCTTCCCCTTTCGATCTCCGCCTTGACTGCGGATCCGCTGCGCGTCGGCCCACTCTGCCTCATAAATTTGGGCCCGCTCCACCACCTCCTCAAATGTAGGGAGCTTGTGTCCTGCGACACGGCCCCTAAGGCCAAGGCGCAAACCGCCCTCGAACCGACGGGCCTTTCGCCTCGCATCATCCACAAGATACGTCGCGAATCGAGACAGCTCAACGAATCGGGCCTCGTACTGTGATACGGTCATCTCTCCCTGGACTAGCGTCTCGAACTCTAACGCTCTCTGCTGACGGACATGCTCAGGGAAGAACTTCCGGTCAAACCGGTCTACAAAATCCTCCCAGGTCCACTCGAAATCTGCCTCTACTGTGCGGGTAATCGATGACCACCAATGCTCGGCCTCTCCCTGAAGAAGGAAGACGGCGAGAGGAACTCGCTGCACAGTCGTGCATCGCATAATGGTAAAGATCTTTTCTACTTCAGACTTCCATCTCTCTGCCGCCTCCGGGTTCGGCTCGCCCGAGAAACGTGGGGGATCCATCTGCCTGAAATCCCTAAGTAAGGAACGGGCGCGATCCTGCTCGGATGTGGCAGGTGAATCGGCTGACCTCCTCTCTTGGCGCTCTACCAAGGAGGTCATGGCACGCAACATCTGCTGGAACTGACCAGCAGTCATGCCTGGAGCTGGGGCAGTCTGGGACGTACCCGCACTAGACGATTGCCTACCAACGGCTCTCTTGGGTGCCATGTCCTACAAAAAGGCAGGATCCTCTTAGCATCGGGTTACTCATGAGTGCCCACACGTCAATCAAAATTTTCTAGGCATATAATAGGGGAGTCCTAGTTTAAACTAAGTTCAAAGCAGGTGAGTAAGATTGGGGTCCTAGCAATCATATAGTACAAGGCAGGTAATTAAAGGTTATTAGTAGATATGTAATGTTATGGACAGGTATTCCCAAGTTATGCTCTGATACCAACTTCTGTCACGCCCCAAACTCGGGGACCGGGCTTACTAAATTCCCGGCCGCCGAATCCGGTGCCAACAGCCTCCGTAGTACCCCATTCTCGGCCCCTAGCTCCCATACGCCAGGTTCCGATCCTGGGATCCCACAAGGAGGATTTTCAAGGTAAAATTTTTTTTTTATATAGATGAGCATAAACATAAGTATACCAAACCAAAAAAAGCATCACATCACATATCCACTAAGATAATCTTTTGAGTACAATGCTGTAGAAAAGGAAATACAAGGTATAACTGAAAGCTGAAAAATCAAATGCGCGCCCCTGTCTCACTGCTGTCGTGCTATAGTATGACCTGCACGTAAACAACGTGCATAAGCTTACTATGAAGCTTAGAGAGTGCGTGGTGTGTGCGCAATGCATATGACAGGTATACAGATATTAGAGTAAGCGGAAATGATGGCAGGCTACACTACCAAGTCTATGAATGTCATTAGCCATCTCGAGGCTATGCAATGCAATGGGCCTATATGGCCGAGTGTCATATGCTAATGATGCCATGTGCGCATGTAAATCCTCAACTGTCATATATCATACGGTTTTACAACTGGGACATCACCGGGGTCTAGTACACTCCAGACATTGGTTGCCGCCCATCGCGCGCATAACCAAGCGAGTGGAAGAGACCTCACTATCCGCCTCGTCAATGACATATAAGATAATTCACCCGGCTCGTCGATAGCGAACCCATTCACGAGCTGGTCAAACTCAACCTAGTATATAGCCCTCTGCACCCGGGCGGGTAAGGTCACACCCCCTTCCAACCGACCCCGACACAGTGGGAGACGCGGCCTACTGGTATTTGGCCCTCATGCGCTCATAAATCCACTCGGTCTAGACATTGGAGCATCCTACTGGTACCACAGGGTTTAGGGACTTTCACCCAAGGACATCTTTGGCGCCCAAGTGCTAGAACATATTTCCGGTGTCCATTCCTACCATCCACGATGTGACTGTGGTGGTCCAAAACCCCGATGCCGCTGGGGTGAGAATCTGATCATGACATGTATAATGCGAGATGCATGAGTCACACTATTAAAGCCATGCACCAAACCTGCGCATACCGCGCGATCATGTAGGGTGACCCTATCTCATACGGGTCCCCTAAGTATCTCAAGCTGTAAGGCATATGCTATGATCGACATCGTCCACAGTCAGGCATACATATGATGCGTATGTACAAATGAATGGGTATGATATTCATTACACTAAGCATATTATCAGTGTGACCTATCCAGCTAAGTATACTAGCATATTACCAGACATATCATGTACTGTTGGCCTTGAATGGCCCAATATATATTTATAGAGAGTGGGACCCGAACTGTGGATCCCATTGGAATGTAAAGGTCTTCGTGGTATGGCCCACTTAAGACTACATCGGCCCCATACTTGGGCCTGCACATACAAGATAGGCAACATGAATAAAACAGATACATCATGGTGGAGCTAATAGATACATCACGTTGGGACCCATAGGGTGGGCCACCTGCTGGGCAGCGTGGTACCCAACTGATCCCAATAAGTTTGAATCAAGCAGATATTTGTGTTTTCTCCTTCATACATATCCATGTGATCTTATGAACCGATTGGATGGCAAATAAACATCACTGTAGAACCTAGAAAGGTTTCAATGTTGGAAGTCATTATTTCCACTGAAGCATGGTCCACTTGACATTAAGATATGCTTAAATTTTGGGCCCAGCCACTTATGGATAGGTTGGGTGACAAATAAACATCATTTTGGGTCTAGGAAGGCTTCAATGGTGGAGATTATTATTCCCACTGTTGTCCCATGGCATGGCCCACTAAAATGAGCTGGAAAAACATATGGACGGGATAGGTGCAGCACATACATTCTAGGTGGGCCCAACGAGTGGGGCCCATTGCCAAAGTCCATACAGACAGGCTGCTGGGCAGCAGCGTCCCCTGGACGCTGTCTGTCCAGCAGCAGCACTATTTTATTTTATTTATTTATTTATTTTTTTATTTTTTTATATATATATATTTTTTTTACATATACATATATATTTTTATTTATTTAATAAGTGGGGCCCACAGGAGTTCCTGATCAAGCTGATATTTTTGATGTCCCTTCCTCCATGTATGTGTGAACTTATGAACAGGTTGGATCTCAAATAAACATCACGGTGGCCCATAAGAAGGTTTCAACGGTGGGGCACTGTCCCTACCGTTTTCTGTGGTGGGGCCCCCTCGGGACTTGGATCTGACTCATGATTGGGGGTCATGCCCTAAAATGATCTCCCCAACTGGATGGACGGTGTGGATACAGCACATGCATCACGGTGGGACCCACATGTGAGCCACCTGCTGGCCGAGCCAGCGTACAATGATGCTGGTACGCCCAGAGGCAGAGCCTCGTCCTTCCTCTTTCTTCTTCTTTTCTTTTTCTTTTTATTATTTTGTACTTATATCAAGTGGGGCCCATATGGGTCTGATCCACTCCGTCCATCAGGTTCCCCATCTCGTGGGGGACCCAACAAGCCCCATATTGGCTATGTAATTCCGTCTAGAAACGTTAAGGTGGGCCGAAAGATTCTGACAGTAGGAATCATTATTCCCACTGTTTCAAGCGGTGCGGTCCACTAAAGATTTGGATCTGGCTCATCTTTGGGCCCTGGCCCTAAAATGATATGGGAAAACCGATGGACGGCGTGGATGGAACACAAACGTCAAGGTGGGTCCCACGAGTGGGACCCCATGGTAGCGTCCAAGTGAGGCTGGACGTTCCAGCGTCAGGACGTCCAGACGCTGGACGTCCAGCACATACATATATATATATATATATATATATATTTTTTCTTTTCTTTTCTTTTCCTTGAGGTCATTTCATGTGGGGCCCACTTAGTGAAGATCCGATCCGTCCATTAGGTTCCCCCTCTCATTAGGGACCCAACAAGCCCAATATTGGGCGGCTGATTCGGCCTAGAAACTAAAAAGTGGGCCAAAGGATTTCTGACGATAGAAGTTATTATTTCCACTGTTTTACACGGTGCGGTCCACTGCAGATTTGGATTGGCGTCATATTTGGGCCCTGGCCCTAAAATGATCTGAGAAAACAGATGGACGGCGCGGATGGAACACAAACATCAAGGTGGGTCCCACGAGTGGGACCCCTTGCAACGTCCAAGGTGACGCTGGACGTTCCAGCGTCAGAACGTCCAGACGCTGGACGTCCAGTGCACTTTGATGTATTTTTTTTTTCCTTTTTTTTTTTTTTTTTTTTGTGTGTTCATATCGAGTGGGGCCCACTTAGGGGCGATCCACCCCGTTCATCATGTCCCCCAGCTCATTGGGATCCCAACGAGCCCAATATTGGGCAGGTAATACGGTCCACAAACATCACGGTGGGCCCAAGAAACTCCGACAGTAGGCTTCATCAGCCCCACTGTTTTCTATGGTGTGGTCCACCTGAGATCTGGATCTTCTTCAGGTTTGGCGCCCAGCCCTAAAATGGGCTGGAGAAACAGACGGACGGCATAGATCTAGTACATTCCTCAAGGTGGGTCCCACGTGTGGGGACCCTGTTCGTGGCCGACCGGCTGCCCTTGCTGGGCAGCAGCGTCCCCTGGACGCTGGCTGTCCAGCGGCAGTCCTCTCCCTCTTTCTCTTTTTTTTTTATTTTATTATTATTATTATTATTATTATTATTATACAAAGTGGGGCCTATTCATGGATGATCCAATCCATCCATCAGGTTGTCCACCATCAGGTGGGCCCAAAGGAAAAGGAAAAATGAAGGGAAAGAAGACAATGGGGGATTTATGTACCCCTTGCACTCACCTCAAATAATGGACGGTTGGATTGAATCGAGTTGATGATCGGACGATCCGGACGGTCCGGATGATGGTTGGGGCCCTCCAAGCAAGGATCTCCACCCTCAAATCCTAGATCTCCCTCCAAATCTCTCTCTTCTCTCAATTCTTCCTCTCTCTCTCTCCTTTCTCAAATCTCTTTCTCTCTCCTCTCTCTCTCTTGCAAAATGGGAAGTGAGGAAGCCTCCTCTCCCCCCTACGTATGGTATTGTATGGGGGGAGAGAGAGAGAAGCAATCATGGGTGATGATGGGTAGCATGGGAGAGAGGGATGGGGGGTATGGTGTGAGAGTTGACTTTGGGAGGAGAGAGAGGGATGGGGGTATGGGGTGTGTAGGGTAGGGGTATGGGATAGGTGTAGGTGAGAATGATGGTGATGGATTTGATGGGATGTTGATTGATGTGACATGGTCTTGGAGTTTGTGCAAGTGGGGCCCACCACACACGCACGTTGCGCGGCCCACCTCAGATTACGCGATAGATCATAACTTTCACACCGGGTATCGTAATGGGGCGTGCCGCGCGGCGTTGGAATCGCAGCGCCTACGCGGTCACCGGGGTATAAGTCTCGGGTTGATGCAGTACTAAAATAGGGTCGCGGTCAAGGCTCGCTAATCTGATCCGTCCGGGACGTACCGGCACCGGAAATTAAGCATACGGAGGGCAAATAAGGGTACGGGTCTTACACATACTCAATTTAATTACACTTGTAGCTGTGGACTTGCTTGTTTTGTAGGCCGTGTATCACGGTGTCACGAGTTGGCTGGATGGCTCAGAAGCGTCGCTCGTCAGCACGTGTGAGGCGAATCACGATTTCTCCTCGTGCGAATTGCTTTAGGATTTATGAGAAAAAGATTTCAGTGCGACTGACCACCGGTGGCGGCTAAAGAGAGCGAACGGGTTCCTTACTCAAGACCGGCCAACGGTGAACTGAGCTAACTCTGCAGGCGCGCGCGTGAGAGAATGCGAGTTTCATGTAACAGGTGTTGCAGTGAGCCCCTATAAGGGCCCACCGTGATATCTGTGTGAAATCCACTCCATACATCAGTTTTGCCCGATCATGTTCGGATGTGGGCCAAAAAAGATTAAGATTTAAAATTCAAGTGGGCCACACTACATGAAACAGTGAAAATGTAAAGGCCAACCATAGAAACCTTCTTGGGGCGCACTGGATGTTTATGCACCATCCAATAGGCCTGGCAACGGGTGTGTTAAATCGTGTTTGTGTCATGTCATGTTTGTGTTGTTCATGTCACATCAAAAATTTGCTCACCCATGCTTGGCCGGTTAAGTAACGGGACGAAATTTAGAAACCCAAACCCATCTGTTAATTTAATGGGTTAGTCGTAACCCAACCTATTTAACCCGTTACGCCAGTCTACCCATCAAGTGACTATACCGTTGACGAGGACAACTGATAATCTAATCTAACATACAGCTGTGGTCCACCTAGTGGGCCCATTCTATCACCGAAAACAATAGGATTCACTCGTGAGATGAGGAGGAATCGCCGGTACAATGCAATTTTTCATATGATGGAGTGCTAAGGTTCATAGGTGGGCCATGGTTTGGTGATCTAAACCATTATGTTTGTTATGGATAAATTCGGGCTGAACTCAAAATATGGAAAGATTCCCACTGGGGCTCATCTACAATGGTCATGGACCGATTATTTAAGAGAGGAAGCTAAGTCAGGCCTCGGTCCACTCGGGCTCGGCATTCAGCATTCTTGAGCTTTACATTCAGCCCTCTCGACCTTGGCCCACCTCAGCTCAACATCTGGCCCTCAGCTTGGCAAGAGACCTGGCATCATCTGCCTTGGTTTGAATAAAGCTTATCCCTCTTGATAAGATAAGGATAACCATTGATCCAGATAAGGATAAGGATAACCACTGATCCAGATAAGGATAAGGATTATCCCAACTTAAATCTCTCCAATAATTATCTATAAAGAGGACTCCCACTCTCTCTCTCTCGAGGTAAGCAATCTACCGCCATTAAACCTCGAATAGCCTTCTCTTTCAGTATCCATACTGACTTTGCCATCGGAGGGCCGTAAGCCGGGCCAACCGGCGGCGGTCCTAACCTTTGTCAGTGGTTGCAGGTCCCTCAATCTACACCATTTATCTCTGAGTGGAGATCAGACGACGAAGAATCGAAGTTGGTTCCTGACCAACAGCTGTTAGCCAATTTTTGGCATCAACAATGTTAATGGGTTAGATAGGTTTGCGGGTGAAATACTGACCCGACCCGTTTTGTTAACGGGTCTTAATGAGTCAACCCATTAGTAACTCAACACGATAAAGCTTGACCCAAACATTGATTTTTCCATGCTGGTTAATGGTTGTAACAACCCGAAATTTCAGCACCCGAGTATGGAGACTCTGATCCCGAGTTCCCGAGTGTTAACTAAATAAAATGCTATTTTAGGAATGCCACACGTGGAAAATGCACCCACTTGTGTCCTCAATCAGATTTATATTCATTCCATTCACAATTAATCAGAGTAACGCATTTTAATTAGCAAAGCGGAGGTAACTAAATCTAAAAATATAGGGCTAACACCCTAGATGATCAATTCAATCGCAGTGTAAGCCCATATGAGAATTATACAAATCACAATAGATGTAATAGGAAGGAAAAATACAACTACCAAGAGGGACGAAGCTAGAAGACTACTAAGGCGCCCGTGCGCGCCACCAACTGGTCTTATTCTTGAGACATCTGCATATGTCAAATAGAAGGCGTCAAAACGCCAACATAGTGAAGAAATAACCTCAAGGTTAGACTCGGGATATTCAAATTATAAACAGGTTTATATAAGTATATTATTCTTAAGCATGTTGTCAAATCAATCAAGTTAAGGTAATGTCTACATACAAATCATACATCATCCTAGGCTAGTTGATTAAATGCATGGATGTCATGATTCTGCACATAATGCATGTCCTGGGCAAGCCCTGGCCCGACCAACTGGTATCAGAATCCACAGTCCACTTGTCTAGCAGGTCGTAAGTCGTGACTGAGTACACAGCCCGGATGACGCAGAGAAATGACATGAGGTGCTCAAGATAGCGCTGGCGCCACATCAAGCAACCAGGCTACGCGAGTCCCCCTCAAATGCAATGTCATGTATGCATGATTAATTAAAGTATTTATTAGTCCAATTCATTCAGAAAATTGGTGAAGCCAGAATACCAACATCGTATCGTAAAGTCTAACCGGGACTATCTGGCTCCCTGTGATGCGTAACCAATCATCACCAGTAATCCCTCGATCCAAAGTTGAGTTATCCTACCATGAAAGCCTGGTTCGACCGTGACTCGTCAGCCACGACCAAATCAAAGCGGAAGGTCTCATATCCCAATTATCAAATACGATTAATTTATTCAGAGGTGCGGGCGTTTCACTCGGAATTATCCCAATGCACGCCCGGGTCGTTCGAATGGTGCACAGGCACGCAAACATCGGCCAAGATCACATTTGTCACAAGGGTCATTCGAACAACAATCGGTCACCCCTGTCAATGCTCACTGGTCACCACGGGGAGGCACCACCCCAGCGTAAGCCAACAGCTCACACACGGTGTCCCATACCACCATGCCTGGCTCATGAGACTTGGTGGATCGAGTCGCAATATGGTTTTAAGTGGACTATTCACAGTGGGAACGATGGTATTCTAGATTCCATAGGATGTGATTCAAGAATGAAATACAAGAATGATTAGCTCTGATTTGGGCTTATTCGATGGACCCAAGAGGACGACGACAAACCAACAATGGCCACTATTGGTCGACCGTGTCCCGCTTGGTCGATCGAATAAGTTCGTGACTGCCAACCTAGTGGCAGGCAGTACACTATATCCATGGTTTTCAGAGCTTAATCCAAAGCAACAGATACCTTATTATAATAGTAATTTAGGTTATTAAATAACTAATCATAAACATATCTAAGCACCTGGCCCGACCGACTAGCCCAACCGATCCAAAGGACCCGGATGACGTAGCCCGGATGACACAGGGCGCCACATACATCCACAATCATAGATATATTACAATATTGTAAATTTATATCATTTAAGCATTTCATCGAGCATGTTATCAATCAAACAACCATAGAGGCATTTCATCGAACATGTTATGCACACATCAAAATTAATATATAAACTCAAGCAATCATTAATTAGGATTTGTTGAGAGTAAGCTTGAGGGTAGATCTTCACCTTGGAATCGAAATTACTCGATTCGGATGAGGCCGGAGCGATCCAAATACGGTCCGAACGCCGAAAATTGGGGAATACCTCAATTACCTACAATGAATCGCAAATTTAACGTTAATCAATTAGGGTTTAATCTAATTAAATGTTTAATTAGGGTTGAGGGTTTTGGTCTCTCGGATTTAGAAAAATCCCAAATCAATTCGGTGAATCGGGCCGGAGTTGGAGCATGACGGCATCCACATGGGGCCTTGCCCGATCACGGCTTCCACAACGCACGGCCCGTACCGATACAACAGCCGGGACCCCAAGCCCCAACATGAGCAAACCCTAAGTTAGGGTTTGGACGAATCCAACAAGGGTTTTTAACCCTAATGGTCCAAAGATGAAGAAAATGGAAGGAAGAGAAAAAGAAGAAGTAGAGAAACACCTTCCTAGCATAGGGAGGTGAATCCGACCCCAAAGCCACTGAATTTTGGCCGGAGAAGACGGGAGAACGGGCATGGAGGTCGGAGAGAGCTCGAAAATTCGAGATTTCCACGGTTGGAGGAGGATTTGAGGAAGAAATGAGGTTTGAAAAGGGAGGAAGAGAGCTAGGAGGGCTTAGGAGCAAAGAGGAGAAGAGAGTGGAGGAAAGAAATGAGAGAGAGATGGATCGAATGGGGTTTGGAACCCCCATTTTATAACCGACCAGCCACGACCGGTCGGCCGGTCGCAGATCTGGTCGGCCGGATCCCGCTGTCCACCCATTTTTTCCTTAAAAAACGAGGCAGCGCAACCGGTCGGCCGGCTACCTAATCGGTCGGCCGGTCGTCCCTTGGCCATTTTCTCTGAAAATTCAGGATTTCTTCCCTGTACAGTGAGTTCCTACACAGTCCAGGCTACTTGTCAGCCTTATTTACAAAATAACATTTAAGTAAATGTCATGTTTAATTTATGTTTCCATTTACTTTAAGTTATTTATGTAAATAAGGAAGTACCCCCCATTTGGATTCAATAAAAAATACTAGAAAATTGAAATCCCAATAATAAAGATTTTGATTTTCCCCTCCAAGTACAAATCGCAACTTTTTGGTATTTCCAAAACATAGCGCCTTTTAAACGAGAGAGTTTTTGCCAAATCTAAACTGTTCAAAAAATCTGAAATACCTCAAATGGGCTAAAACACCAAGGTCTGGTAAAATATCCATGATGGTCTCGTCGATCTACTTGTGGATTGATAATTCAGGGTTCTTTACTTAGTCTCTACAGATAGCGACATACCCGATTCAATCCAATCGTCGGAAAACTCTTCTGAACCATGTGATCTTCCAACTCCTAAACTAATTCCATCATTTCTTTGGTAAAAACATTCATTTTAGTCCCCAATACATGTGAACACAAGTGCGGGTACACCTATAACCGACACACCGAAGGTAATGCCCAAAGACTTCCAATTTCCAAGTTAGTGAAAATCCGGGGCGTTACAATGGTCATGTGAAATTTTGCCAGGCCTACCATCTAACCTGTTAATAAAGTGATTCCCACTAATAAGAAAAGAAAACACAAATATTAACCTATTCCAAAACTTATGCGGGCCAAGAAGGTTTCAACGTGGGTGTCGCATCCCTACTATTTCATGTGGTGTGGCCCACTTGAGTTTTGGATCTTACTCATTTTTCATCACCTGCTAACGTGATCCGGTGAAGCTGATGGATGGATTGGATTTCACATGGACACAATGGCCCCCATGTAGCTTTGTGTTAAGGGGCTCCCTCCAACAATTGTACAGTGAGAAGCGCCTCTTGAAAGGTAGCGGATTAGCTGTTACCCGGGTAACACCTTGGTTGGTATTACCCTTACCGCAGGGGCCACGTTGATGATTTGTTGTATATCCACGCCGACCATTTGGTTATCCAGCCCATTTTAGGTTTTTCCCCCCCATAAATTAAGCAGATCCAAATCTCAGGTGGACCACACCACAGTAAGCAGTGGTGTTTGAGTGCCTCACCATTAAAAATTCCAAAGGGCCCATTTTTCATAATGTTTATGTGCCATCCAACCTGTTGATAATGTCATTAAGAACTGGATGAAGTGAAATAACAAAGATAAGCTTGATCCAAAACTTTTGTGGGCCACAAGAAGCTTTTAATTGTTATTCGTCACTATTTCTAGTGGTATGGTCCACCAAAGATTTTGATCTTTGAGATGGCTACCTAAAATTAGATTGAAAAACAAATGAACGGCATAGACATACAAAAAAATACATCAAGATAGGCCCCACAAGGTTAGGATAACACCAAATTCGTTTCCCTCATGAAAGGATTGTATTGTATGGTGTATAAAGATTAATGTGGTCCCACATAAAGGTGGGCAATGATCCGGGCCTAGCCAAGTTAACCCTAGTTTAGTTTGGTTTGTTTTTGTGCCACCCCAGTTGGTGGATCGACTTGGTTTGGGTTTCGGGCCGGCTCATGCGGCCTGAGTTTGATTTGCTCAAGGAAAATTTGGTTCGAGTTGGGATCAGTTTGGTCGAAAATTTCCAACCAACCGGGCTAAGTTCAAACAAGTGGGAACACCTTTTTTGCTTGTTTATTTAAATAGAAAATAATTTAAAAGTTCAAAAAAAAGAGTACGAAAGTACATTACCATATGATGTTCAACATTCTCCAAAGAGTGTAGATTCAAAATAGGCATGTAAGAGTATTTTTCAAACGAAAGTACACGAGCATGATTTTACTGGTGCAAGGAAACAATGTGCATTCATGTATATGTATCATGTATTATCCATACTGTACATCTATTTTACGTATCAATGTAGGACATGATCCCAAAATGGAATCATATCCAAAGCTCGTGGATCACATCATACGAAAACAACAGCGTACTTACAATCTATGAGCCAAATTAAGCCGAATCAAACTGAGCTTAATCAAATCAAGCTTGTAGCTGAGCTGAGCCGAGCTGGTACTGCCTTTCTTTAAACTTGGTTTGTGTTTTTCAAACGTATTTGACTCCAAGGCGTGATTTGGTTTGTAACTTTCATTCGAACCCATCCAAGCCGGGCTTTTTCAAACTAATAAGCGCTGAGCTTTTGAGCTGGCTTGGTTTGGGCCCAGCTCTAGTACCACAGAGGATTCAGCTTCAATTTTTTATTTGGTCTGGCGTACTTGAGTTGTGGACTTGAGTATTTTTTAAAGGTCACGTCCTAACGTGAGCTGACGAAACTGATGGATAGGGCAGATGTCATACAGATATCACTGTGGGCCCCACTGAGGTTGGTGTTCCTGGGCTTCCCGGTGGTAAGGAAACTCGCGGTTGCTTGGACCATGGTACGCCTGCCAATGTTGAACTAGGCTAATTTCACAGTGCGCGCGTGACTTCTTTTATACTATGCTCCAAGCGAGCATATGCTCAGTGGGGTCCATGGATCAACGATCCAAGCAGTTGAAAGCATGGAACCCACCATAGATGGACAATGTACCAAAAATCTCCAAGATTAAGAGATCCTAGCCGTTAAAACTTTAGCCTTTGCAGTTGAACTGCGTGCAATATGTGGTACTCTCCTTCGTGACCCTTTATTTGCTGGCAACAAATTGTATGGTTGGATTTTTCATTACCAAGATTTGGACAACGTGAAATGTAGACTTCTTTCAAATGAACGGATCGATCATTAAATCACGGATCCCACTTGAGATGCCCATGGGTGGAGCTGTGTATGACCTCCACCCACTTTCGTTGGTCACACTGTAACTAGAATTCCGCTTACAGCCGCTTAAATGAGCCAACTACCCGTATTGATTAGTGTACTCGCATGGCCAACCTGATGAATGGTCCAGCCCAATTCTCATCCTAGAGAATATGGACGGTGCCTGTGGGGCCACCAACCTGTTCATGTGGAGCCCCAGCCCTGTCAAGCTCGGGAGCGGTTTGGGTGGATCCTCGGATCCACCAAGGTCGGTGGATCCCTAGCTGTGGTGCTCACTGTGATGTATGTTCTTTACATCCACACTATCCATTCATTATTTTGACAGCTCATTTAAGGGCATGACCCAAAAAATGAAACAATCCACGGTCTTGATTGAATCCTCATCATCATTAAAAATTTCACGGGGCCACCGGAATGTTTATTTTCCATCCAACTTGTTGATAAGGTCACAAAGACCCTGGATGAAGAGATCACACAAATATCAGGTTGATTCAAAGCTTTTGGGTCTGACCAGTAGCTTTTAATGTTGAATTACCACTGTTTCCTGTATTATGGTCCAACTGAGATTTGGACATGGTTCATTTTTGGTATAATGCTTAAAATGAGTTTTGAAAACAGATGCACGGCCTGGACGTACATCATGGTGGACCCATTTTCAGGGATCCACCCAGCTATGTGGATCCGGGAATACACTGAAACCGCGCTCGTCAAGCTCACAACTCACAAGTGCCAGAAAAGGGAATAAAGGAAGATTGGCTGGTGACCCCTGCACCAACGAGGTAGCTGATGGAGGCTCACAATAACGTACGCATTTTATCCCAGCCGTCCATCCATTTTATCAGCTTATTTTAGAACCTGAGCCAAAAAATAATAGATCCAAAACTCAAGTGGGCCACACTGTAGGATAGAATGGAGGATGAAACACCTTACATTGAAAACTTCTTGGGGCACATAAGGCGTTCGATCCCCCTGTTTCTTCTAATATGGTCCATTTAAGCTTTGGATCAGCCTATTTTTTTTTTTTTTTTTTGTC
Source organism: Liriodendron chinense (assembly GCA_003013855.2). Classification (NCBI taxonomy): domain Eukaryota; kingdom Viridiplantae; phylum Streptophyta; class Magnoliopsida; order Magnoliales; family Magnoliaceae; genus Liriodendron; species Liriodendron chinense. The sequence continues at coordinate 313,681 of ML058455.1, read as the reverse complement.
TCAATCCCTAAAATGACTGTAAAAATGGATGGACGGCGTAGATAAACCACATACATCATGGTGGGCCCACAGAGCGTTTCCACGTCACCGGACAATCCGCGTCCGGTGAAGGTCCCCCCACGACTATTAAATGGAGCTGCAGCCACTCATCGCCTAGTACAGAAAACCCGACAACGTGGGACATTGACATGTGGGCCCCACCACCCAACAGAGTCCGCGTGTCCCAATTTCATCACGACCCCACAATCTTAGCATCTCTTTCATAATTCGACTTAAATCATTCCACATTCGTTACTAAAAACACAAGTAGGTGAGGCCGACCATGGCATGTTTGGACATGGCTTTTCTCATTTCATTCTCAAATTCCCTTCTCATTCTCTTCCTTCTCTTCCCAATCTCCACTTCCATTGACACAATCACCCCTTCCCAATCCATCAAAGACGTCGACGGTGAAACTCTAATCTCCACCGCCGGTAACTATGAACTCGGCTTCTTCAGCCCCGGCAAGTCGACGTCCCGCTACATCGGTATATGGTACAAGAAGGCCCCGCCGGAGAAGAAGTACGTTTGGGTGGCGAACAGAGACAATCCGCTCGCGAATTCATCCGGCGTCCTATCGATCGGCAATGATGGGAATCTAGCGATCCTGATCGCAGGGCAGCCCTTTTTTCAGATCACAAACACTTCAACGGCTGTGACCGCCCAGCTCCTGGACTCGGGAAATCTTGTTCTGCGTGATAATCGGAACCGTTTGTTGTGGCAAAGCTTCGATTATCCGACGCATACGATGCTTCCGGGCGTGAAGCTTGGGCTGGATCGGAAAACGGGCAAGATCCGGGTCATCACATCGTGGAAATCCGAAGACGATCCGGGCACCGGGGACTACGTTCTTCGGCTGGACCCGAATGGATCCCCTCAGTTCTTCCTATTTAAGGGATCGGAAGCTCTCTGGCGAAGTGGGCCATGGAACGGTCTAGGATTCAGCGGCGTGCCGTTGATGAACCATCAGACTGTGGTAACTTACCATTTCACGATCGACGATGATGGGATCTTCTATTCGTATGATCTGAACAACAAATCAATCTTCTCCAGATTGATATTGGACAGCTCTGGTTATCTTCAACGGTTAGCATGGCAAGATGGGACCCAACGATGGACACAGTTCTGGCGGGCCCCAGATGATCAGTGCGATGCGTTTGCCAAGTGTGGGACCTACAGTAGCTGTGATGTGAACCGTGTTCTGATGTGTGAGTGCTTGCAAGGGTTCAAGCCCAAGGTGCCACAGTCATGGAATCTGCGTGATTGGTCCGACGGGTGTGATCGACGGCGGGAATTGGCTTGTGGAGAGGGAGATGGGTTCAAGAGAATGGAGAATATCAAGCTACCCGATACAAGGCCCGCTCGGATCGTTAGCTTATCGAGTCTGAAGGAGTGTAAAGATTTGTGCTTGAAGAACTGCTCTTGCACTGCTTATGCAAGTGCTGATATTTTTAAGTGGGCAGGGAAGTGCTTGATATGGGATGGGGATTTGACTGATCTGAAGCTGTATTCCGACGGTGGGATGGATTTATACGTGCGTTTGGCGGGTTCGGAGCTCGGTAAGTGGGATTGTTCTTTTGATAAATTCATTTTTAATCGGGTCGGGTCGGGTCGGGGCGTTTGGGTGATTGTTTGAAGTGAATTGCGATATTTAGTACAATGGAAGTGACCAAAATGATGATTTGTAATGATAAGTGACCCTGAATTGCAACTTTGGAACGACCCGTATCGTGATTTGCGGGTCTAGATTTGATCATTTCCATCTGTATTGAATTGAGTTTTTTCGCAATTTTTGAAATGGGGTCAACCAAACGTGGCCTGAAGCGGATATTTCTTGGGCCCGAGCCTCAAGAAACATATCCACTGATGCTGATGTTCCTAATTTCGTACATGTGAGCCTGTGATTCGGTGATCCTGGCCTTTGGTAAAATGGGTCCCAGCGTGGATGGGAGATACCCCCAAAGAAATTTCATGATTGGACGATCTGAGGCTGAGACCCGTGGGCTACAAACGGACGGTTAAGAAAAAAAGACAGAATTGTTTTCACATTCGAGTGAAGAAGAGGAAAACGATCGAATGGTTAAGATCTTCCAATCTGTCAGCTTTTCAGATCCCTGAACTGCCGTTTGCTGATTCTTTCGATTTCGTGCATCATTTTGCTATCCAAAACCTCTTCAGGTGGGCCCCACTTAGTGTGCGGTGCGCAAAAGGTCTCCCTGATGTAGAGACTTAACATTTTTTTTTTTTTTTTAATTTTTTATTGATTGATACAGCTGTGAGCGTTTTCTTTCGTGAACCACCGAACCTAACCTCTGCCGGTCGCGGATTTCCTGCGAAAGCCTTCTGCAGGAAGTTCCTGCACTGGGAACCTAGGTGGGGTCTAGCGTGATGTTTTTGAGAAATCCACGCCGTCCATCTATTTTCTGAGCTCATTTTAAAAAATGTGACAGAAATTTATCAGGATTTGAGGACGCGAAGCCTTTTTTAGGCCTCCCTCCAATGAATGTGCCCCATCGGATAAACGGTTTGGATGTCCCCACATGTACCTCTCGTCCCATCATATCCTGCCACTTAGTGTTACTCTCACTGTAGGGCCACCTTAATGATGTGTTGGATATCCACGCCGTCTATCCGTTTTTCCAGCCATTTGAGGACGGGTCCCAAACATAAAGCAGATCCAAATCTCAAGTGTACCATACCGGAAACAATTGTGATTGAACGGCAACCACTAAAAGCTTCCCAGGCCCACTGTAAGCATAGCTGTAATGTTTATTTGCCATTCAACCCCTTGATAAGGTCAAACAGATATGGATGAAGGTAAAAAAATACTAAGATCATCTTGATCCAAAATTTTTGTGGCCTACAAAAAGCTTTTAATGGTCATTTGTGATTTTTTACATTCGTGTGGCCCACCAGAGATTTGGATCTTCTTAAGGTTTGGAAGATCGTCCTAAAATGATCTGAAAAGACAGATGGGCGGCGTGGATATACAATAAATTCATCAAGGTGGGCCCCACACACTCTGGGTAACACCTAATCCACTCCCTTGATTGGTTGGCTGGAGGCAAGGCTAGGGCTTTGCCGATCCATCTATTTTCCCTCGTAGAATTAGCTTATTTTACCAGTGTTGTTCGTGGGCCCACAGGATTGTGTCTGGCATTCAACCTGTCCCACAGGGTGGGCCACCATGAAATTTGAAAGTCCCAAAAATGATAGGGCTGATCTAATCATCACGTGCGTCACCAATGTTTTGGATAGTTATCCATTGTTTTTATTTCCATGGGGCACTGCAATGTGCATATGTCATTGCAAATGTTCATATTCAACGTATGCATGTGGCCCACCTGACGAGACGGTGGGCCTGATTTTCTAGCCGGAACATCTATAGGGTGGGGCCCACTTATGCATTCGGAGGTCCAGTTCATATGGTGATGCTAAGGAGACACGTTAACCTTACTGGTGGGCGGGTGAATTGTGTGACTAACTGTGTGGGTGCGTTGCCCGGTGCGTTCCATGACTAACAAAAAAAAAAAAAAAAAAAAAAAAGTGCTTATATTCGTTAGTTCTACTTCACTAACCACATGTGGCTAGTGTCTAGGGCTATCCAAACCTTGCATCAGATGGGCTGCACCTTTTACAATGATCAAGCCGAAAAATTCCATTTTCCACCGTTGGTTGTATGAGTTCCGCGACTGATTGAAATTTTGATTCCTTGCAGCAGATTCAAGCTCGAAGAAGAAAAAGCTGGTGCTGATACTCATGTTAACGGTCATTCCGGGGGTGCTTTTCCTTTTCGCATGGGGCTATTACTTCTGGAAGAGAAAGACTGAAAGAAAAGGTACACATGACTTCAATATTTACATGTGCACTCACTTGCTTTACACTTGAAAAATGCGAGTCCAAAAGATTGGAGCCGTTCGTCACTCAATCCCCACTGTGCAAATGCTAAATCCCCAAATCAGGTCGATTTGGTCATCAAGTGGGCCACAACGAACATAAAATTCGGACAGTTCGTCAGTTTCTCTTTAACCATTTTCGGCTCACCTGAGGATCATGCCGGCTTTCTTTTTGAGGCTTGGCATCTAACTAGTAGCAACCATCTGATGCGACGTAAGGATCTTGTACGCATCCGTCTTTGCGTTTCCGTGCAGTTTTTTCCTTACGTGATTTTCAAGAGAGTGATTCTTGATTTCTTGCTCATTAAGTCGGATTAGATAGACTCTCTTGATGGTTTGGTATCGGTCGGCGCTGTGGGCACTACAATAATGTATGTGTTTTATCCATGCGGTTCATCAATTTGCTAGCTTAGTGGGCATTGGCCAAAATATGAGATAGATCCAATACTCAAGCGGACCACACAACAGTAGACAGTGGTGATTGAGGCTCACCATGAGAACTTCTCCAAGGCCATAAAAGTTTTGGATGAAGCTAATATTTATATTTTCCCTTCATCCATGTCCATGTGACCTTGTCTACAGGTTGCATGAAAAGTTAATATTACAGCAAGAGTTAGAAAATGTAAAAAACACATACATCAGTGTGGGCCCCACAATACTGATGAGTAACCGGTCCCACAAACCACAACCACCAGTAATAGTGACCAAGGTGTTGTATGGAGTCTTCAATTTGGACAAGTTAAGGGACCGCCGAGCGCTCAACCACAGTAGTTGGGTGATTGAAACTGCCTCATATATTGCATATTGGATTATGGGCGATTTTCAATAGGTTTAGACGACTGAAGTAGGACACTCGGGCACCAAAAATCTTAAGGTTATTTGGTAGAACTCTCTGGACAGTTTTGGCAGACTTCGGGCGCCCGACGAGGTCAGGTTGTGCGCCCGACGGGGTCGGTTTCTGTTTTGCATGGATTGCGCTATTTTGTTTCACTAATACATTTCTAATGTGATCAAGGTTGAGAGAGAGTTTTGTTGAGAGAGAGAGAGCTTGGGTTTTCTCTTGGCTATTGTAACTTCTGATTTTTATAGTGATCACTTTGTGTCATGGTTTTTTCCTACAAGGATTTTTCCACAGAAAAATCGAATCATCTCTGTGTGATTGTGTTTGCTACGCTTGATTCTACTCTGTGTGCTGCGAGGTTTCCTAACACATGTTCAAGTTCATAGGCCAATCCTGGCCGAAGTTGGTCCAAAGCCCAATGTGAGAGGCCATCCTGTACAGTTCTTCCACACACACTTAGCAACATCCAAAAGACTAGTTTAGCCTCACTAAGTTTTGAATGATCGACGTGTTAAAGTATTTTAAATAGGGCTGTCAATGGGATGGGCCTGGGTAGGTCTCGGCCCGAATTATGCACTATGTAAAATTCTTATTTTTCAGGCCCGAGCCCGGCCCATTGACACCCCTAATTTTAAAGAGGGAGATTTTTAATACTGTTATCCACCAATCATATACGGTTTGGATCACTGAAAAAGACCAAGATCCAACGGTTAAAATCCGAGGACGTAGAATAATAATACATTGGACTGAATGTCTATACACTACCGCTCTCGCTTTCAGTTTGTTCACATGGACCCATGGTCGAAGGATCCAAACCATTGGCATGATGGGGCTCGTCTTCAATAGCACATGCACCAAAAATCACCCTGATTGGAACATCCTATTTCGGCCTTTTTCTTGGTCGAACGTGAACCGTCACAGTGTCATCAAATGGCTGTCTACTAATTGAAGGGTTAAAATTTTTCTGAATTTTGGTGCCATGGGCCCCACTTGTAAAAACTTAGCATGTGGGGGGGTTTATGTATGTAGAATGTTCTGAAAAGCAGGATAATGTGTTGGAAATGCAGGTGTGTCAATGAGGGAGAGAAGGCTTGATTTCTCAAATGACAGTGAGCTGCTGGAAGAGAGTGGTAAGAGCTCAGAGTTGCCATTGTTTGATCTTTTTGAAGTTGTGAATGCTACCGATCATTTCTCTGATTCAAATAAGCTTGGCGAGGGTGGTTTTGGCCCTGTTTACAAGGTAATGATACATACCTATATCCATATCATACATGCATCGCATCAATTGCATCATGGGTTTAACACTAGCGGGTGATGTGACTCGTCCGAGTTGACTCAGAGTTCTGACTCAATGAAGGACGAATGAATCATCTGAGTCACACACACATTCCTGGTTAACTTGCATAAATGCATGCATTACATGGGCCCCACAAAGAGAAATCTTTACTACAAGATAAAAATGGAATTATTTGGGACTGGATTGCAGGGGAACCTAAGGAACGGTCAGCAAATAGCAGTGAAAAGACTATCGAGGAATTCAGGACAAGGAATAGAAGAATTCAAAAATGAAGTGGCACTTATACAACAGCTACAACATAGAAATCTGGTTAGAATACTTGGCTGTTGCATTCAAGGAGAAGAGAAGATGTTGATTTATGAATACATGCAAAACAAAAGCCTTGATTCTTTCATCTTCGGTATGTTTCCTTTGTTTTATGAGTGTGTCAAGCACATCATTCAGCCCATTCATCTAAGGTATCTGCCTCAGACAAAGGGATGCCACAAAAATCAAGCTATTCTAAAACTCAGGTGGACCCAGTAGAAATATATGGTTGTGGTCCCCTCTGAATTGTAGTTGCTGGTGTGCCCACGTGAGTTTTTGATTGGCCAGATTTTTGGACCATTTGCCAAAATATGGGGGACCCATCTGAAGGTGTTTGATAACATTTATGCATTGCATGGGCTTTCATCTTTGGTATGTTTCCTTTGTTTTGTCTGTGTCAAGCGCATCATTCAATCCATTCATCTAAGTTATCAGCCTCAGACAAAAGGATACCATAAAAATCAGGCTACTCTAAGACTTAGGTGGACCCAGCAGACATATCTAGTTGTCGTCCCCTCTGAATTATTGTTGCTGGTGAGACCCACCTGAGTTTTTTATTGGCCTAATTTCTGGACCCTTGGCCAAAATAGAGGGACCCATATGAAGAGGTTGGATAACATTTATACATCACACGGGCCCACAAAAGTGCAGTACCACCACAGCCTATGGTGGCACTGTACCGCAGGTATGTACTTCTCTACCAAAGCACAGGTCGGAGGAATCAACAAGGTCCATGGATTTGTGATTGTGGAGCCTATTATGATGTATGTGTTTTATATCCACGCTTTCATCTATTTTTCCAGCTAATTTTAGGGCATGAGGCAAAAAATGAAGAGACCCAAATCTCAGGTGGACCACACTATAGGAATCAGTGGTGATTGAATGCCCATAAAATAAAAACTTGTTGGGGCCATAAAAGTTTCAGATCAAGCTGATATTTGTATTTTCCTTCATTGAGGCCTGCATTTGATATTTGTATTTACATGCATACACAAATATGTGTGTATGCATGTAAATTCAGAAATATATACAGAAAAAAACTGACTTGCAGACGTTGAAATGACAGATAAGACAAGACGTGCATTGTTGGATTGGAGGAAGCGCTTTGACATTATCATTGGGATTGCTCGAGGGGTTCTTTATCTTCATCATGATTCTAGGTTGAGAATTATTCACAGAGATTTGAAAGCCAGTAACATTCTCCTCGATGACGAAATGATCCCCAAGATTTCAGATTTCGGCATGGCTCGAATTTTCGGTGGAAATCAAACCCAAGCCAATACAAATAGAGTGGTTGGCACGTAGTAAGTACCACAAACACATGCATGACGCTATACATTACTAAGATTTATAGATTGGATATTGCTATGTACCTGGTTGGGCTCATTCTGACCATTCCATGGCCCAAAAATCCAGCCTGATACACTTATCTGGTGGGCCTAGACATGTATGTGGAATTTAGGCCCTGGTGATTTTGAATGGGCCAGACAGGCCAAAACTGAGCCGGCTCATCCAGGATAGCCCTACTTAAAGATTCACTTGGATCTCGCACATTTACACCATGTTGGCATAGGTGACACTCACTTCTTCAATCTCCCTCTTGCCCGACCGGTCATTGAATGAACATTTATTGTTGTTGAAAAATCTCATCCGTCGAATTAGATTCTTACATTTGATAATGGAAATGCAGTGGCTACATGTCGCCGGAGTATGCGATCGATGGACTCTTCTCCGTGAAATCAGATGTATTTAGCTTTGGGGTCTTATTATTAGAGATTATAAGTGGAAAACGGAACAACAATTACTATAATCACGACTCCAATTTAATTGGACATGTAAGTATGATTTTTCTTTCTTTTTAATTTTCTGTGTTAGCCTAGCCCGGCCCATTTCGGGCATGCACGGCGGGGCACACCAAATGCTAACAAACGGCACAAATCTTGTACAAAAGTGGATCACCCGGCTCGGACTCTGGCTTGGGTCTGTTTGTTTTGGGTTGTCACCAGCCCGACTAGGGTTGGGCCTAGAATCTACCATCGGGCTGGGCTTCGACTGATCTCGGTCTGGCCTTTGCCTAACCTGCACATAGACCTAGTGGAATATGGGTGTGTACTGGTTCCAGCACCCCAATTGTGTGCATTGGAATTGGGGCCGCAACGTCCGGTGCACCCATATTGGCCTAAGCCCAGTTCTGGGACTCAGGTGTTTAACAAGTGGGCTGAGCTTGAATGTCTTTCGTGCTGGCTCAGCCCAGCCCATTTCCACCGTGCATTTCTTGTTTTTAATATGAATTTTGGTACACTATTTCAGGCATGGGAGCTATGGAACGAAGGTAGGAGTTTGGAGCTAGTGGATTCCACGATCGTCGATTCATGTCCCAGTGGCGAAGTCCTGAGATGCATCCACGTGGGCCTCTTGTGTGTGCAAGAAAATGCAACAAACAGGCCCACCATGTTATCAGTTGTATCCATGCTGGGCAATGAAACGGCCATGCCTACACCCAGGAAGCCTGCCTATTCTAGCAAGAAGAATATCTTCGATCCAGATTCATCCACGAGCTGGGCCGCATCACGATCCACCAATGATATTACAGTTACTGAGCTGGAAGCTCGGTAGAGATGAAAGTTCACATGAAGAGTTCATATATCAATCGATGATATAGAAATGTTTGTTGACGTTCTGCCTCTTGCATTTCCACGTAAGCATGAGATCTGTGTCGTTCATCAGGTGGGACCCACGCTGAATTTGGTGCAGCCCAAACTTGAAGGCACGCTTGCCACACATGCCCAATAAATGTACGTCATTGGCCATACGTTTTTACCCGTCCGTCCTTCTGTACATGTATAGCTCAGCTGAAGATGGGACCGGGTCTGGTTTATTTTCTTTTACTTCAAGAGAACATAAGTTGTGGTGCCCACCTGATGAACAGTGCTGATCTCATACACGTTTGCCATGATCGGCACATATGGTTCAATTGTATTTATCATTTAAAGATGGGCATTTGCACATGGCATTCCTATCACGAAGATTACACCGGAAGGTCGAAATTTTGGTTATGTATTAAAATGATTTTTACTTATGAAAATACCAGATGTTTCTCTTAAAAATTGTCTCCTTTTATACACTCAAAGGTATGACATATCTGATATTTAATGTTATAATTGTGGTAACTCACAGTCATTAGCAATTTAAGTGCAGAAATAAAAATGTCTGAAATATTAATTTTGTTGAAAAAGATGAAGATTGTGGGGCTACTTTGTTGTTAGTGTCCAATGTTGTCAAAGCAAGTGAATGTAGCATATGGTAATTGCATACGAAATGCATTAATCATATGTGCAAACCAAAGAAAATTTTGTAGAATTCATGAATAAGTCAGTTATGGCCAAGTTTGAAGATAACAAGAATATACTGAGAAAAGGAAATGGTAAGATTCTAATTTGTGCAAGGAATGGTGATTATCGTTATATATCTGATTTATTTTACATTCCTGGATTATAAGATAATTTATTATCATAATATTAAAAACGGTGTGTGTATGAACTTAATGATGCTCGAAATCAGTTACTTCCTAAAATGACTATAACAAAAATTTGAATGTTTCCCTTGAAAATATAGAATGATAGTGTGTCTTGTCTTAAAATAATTTTGCATGATATATGATACATGGCTATGCATCTTCTTTTTTGTTAGTTGAGTTTTATGGATTGACAAGGTTGGTTAGAAAGAACATGGTGATATAGATGCCTCTCATAAATGACCCAAATCGAATTTATGAAGGTTGGATGTATGGAAACCAGCATGGTGCATCCATTTTCAGTTGAGAAGTCACACAGAACCACATAACGATTAACTTGTGTATTCAAATCTGTGTGAGATGGGTTGTTTGAATGGTCACAGCAAGTAGTAGAAAGATGTCGGTTTATTTTTTAAAAGAGAAACCTAAGTTTTTTTTAGCATCTTTTAAGACTTCAAATGATTTATAGAAAAATAAAATGGAGAGTACTCCTCAAAAGTTATCAAAACTAAGGGAGGCGGCGAATAGATCTCAAATAATTTTGAAAGCTTTTTAATAAGGAGGATAAAATTGAAAATCAAACTATAACACACTACATATATACTTCGACAAAATAGGGTGATTGAAAGAAAAAATAAAACGATTATAGAGATGGCAAGAAGCATATTGAAAGGAAGAGGCGTGCTTAATTTCTTTTGAGTTGAAGCTATATTGAGCATCATGTACATGTTCAATAGGTGCCCTTTGAAAAGCCTTGATCATGAGACACCAGAAGAAGCATGGAGCCTGAGAGAACCAAATATTTCTCATTTCCTTGGATTTTGTTCCTTTGTTTGTTCATGCACATGTCCCAGTATAAAAAAGTTGGATTATAAAGAAATTGTGTCTTCATTGGCTAGGGAGGCATACAATCTCTATAATATGGCTACAAATAAGGTAATCATTAGTAGAGGTGTAGAATTTGATGAAGCTAGTACATTGAATTGAACCACAGTTGAGAAGCAAAAGCTTAAGATTTAGTCGAAGATGATGTAGTTGGTCAGGCTAAACAATTAGCCAATCCTCCCAAGTCCATCTCTAGTAAACTCGCCTATGATGTCAGAATCTCTATCATATCCATCTTCTATGCCTCCAAATTGTTGCTCATAGAAATCCTTCCCATGTATCTAAATTGTCTGCAAATCTGTATGCAAATCTGAGAGATTTTAAAATGGATCGTGGTAACGATGTTATAGATGATAGTGACTTAAATAATTGTGTTATTCTCAAATTATGATCTTTCTCAGGTTTAAAGAAGCAGTTAAAAAAATAAAGTGGGATAAATCCATGGGTGAAGAAATTAAAGTGATCCAAATTTAGAGGAGGACAAAGCAATGGGAGTCAATTGGATCACTAAGACCAAGTATAATGTAGATGGATCCACTGATTGGCACAAAACACGACTTGTATTAAAAGGTTACAAACACAAATCCAATATCAACTATCATGAGGTATTTTCACCCTTTGTCCATTGAATATGGTAGTTATTGATTACTTTAACAACAAAAATTAGAGGAAGTCAAATCCATTAGATGAATGTAAAATCAGTGTATTTAAATGACATTATTGAAGAGGTTTATATTGAGCTGTTTGGTAACATGATGAAAGGACAATGTCACTTGGTGTTTGATTTAAAAAGGTGAAGGACCTCAAGAAAGCCTCAAGAGCATCATACACTTACATCGACTCATATCACCACGAAAGTGGGGAGCGAGATCCTAAGGTTTTGCGAAACGCACCCAATAAAAGTGGTATCAAAGAGTTCAGGTTGATTGAACAGGAAGTGTGATTGGTTCTGAACTATGGAAGGTGGCTCATCAAGGATGATTAGTCTCAATGGATCCAAATGGACCATATGGAAGGCTAAGATGGAGGACTTGCTTTATTGCAAGGACTTGTATGCTCCAATTCTAGGCGTATCAGCGAAGACGAAGGATATGTCAGATGATGATTGGAAGAAGTTGGATTGGAAGACGGTGGGGTTCATTAGATAATAGTTGGATGATTCGGTATTCCACCATGTATCTACAGAGACCTCAGCTGCTAGCCTATGACAGAAATTACAAGGGCTGTATGAGAGGAAGACAGTCAGCAACAAGATATTCCTGATTAGAAGACTTGTAAATCTCAAGTTCAAGGATAATGGTTCTATGGCTGAGCACATGAATGAAGTCAGCAATATTGTGAACCAACTCTCCGCTATGAAGATGGTCCTGGACGATGAACTACAGGTGTTGCTATTGTTTAGCTCACTGCCTGATAGTTGGGAGACATTGGTGGTGTCTCTAAGTAACTCTGCGCCGGACGGAAAGATGTCCATGGAGTAGGTAACAGGTTATCTCTTCAATGAGGAGACAAGGAGAAAGTCTCAAGGGTTTACTCAGTAAGATGCCCCTGTGACATAGGATCGGGGGAGAAGAAAGAACAGGAAGGGCGGGAAAGCCCGAAATAAATTCAGAGGCAAGTCTAATATCAGGAGAGACGTTGAATGTTAGAATTGTGGCAAGAAGTGCCATTACAAAAGTGAATGTCACAAGAAAAATGATTAGAAAAGAAAAGGAAAGAAAAAATGTGATGAATCAGATTCTACTGCAGTCGCCTTAGATGGCGACGTTGTGGTCATTCTCTTAACAGATCATGATGTCTGTCTCACGGCTGCAAATCAGGACACCGATTAGGTGGTCGATTTGAGAGCGTCGTTTCATATAACTCTATGAAGGGATTTCTTCACAAGCTACAAGTAAGGCAGCTATGGTACAGTGAAGATGAGGAACTCTGAAGTATCCCAGATTGTGGGAGTTGGTAATATTTGTGTGAGGACCGATGTAGGCTGTACATTGGTTCTAAAATATGTGAGACATATTCCAGACCTTTGCCTCAACTTGATGTCGACGGGAAGGTTGGATGTAGCTGGCTATGAGAGTTGGTTTGTTGGTGTGCACTGGAAGCTCATCAAGAGTTCGATGATCGTAGCAAGAGGGAAGATGTGTTGCACCCTATACAAGACATGCGTTAGTATATGCAAGGTTGAGTTGAACGTAGCGAAAGATTCAGTGACAGACATGTGGCACAGACGGCTCGACCATATGAGCGAGAAAGGGCTTCAGCTACTAGCGAAGAAGCACCTCCTTCTAAAGTTGGCAGGTACATCTCTTAAAACCTGTATTGATTGTTTATCAGGGAAACAGAATAGAGTTTCATTTGTAAAAACTGCTTTTCATGTTAAGAAAGTACATTCATTAGATTTTGTTTATTCTGATGTGTGTAGTCTTATGCGGACAAAAACCTTGGGTGGGGCATTGTATTTTGTCACATTTATAAATAATGTATCTAGGAGGGTTTGGGTTTATGCTTTGAAATCCAAGGACGAGATCTTTGGTGTATTTAAAATATTTCATGCCATGGTCGAGAGGGAGACAGGTAGATCATTGAAGTGCATCCGCACTGATAATGGAGGTGAATACATTGGTGACATCCATGAGTATTGTAAGTCCCTAGGTATACGGCATGAACAAACGGTACCCAACCCCCCAACACAATGATGTATCTGAGCATATGAATCGCACCATTGTAGAGAGAACCAGATGCATGTTATCCCATGCGAAGTTGCCCAAGATGTTCTGGGGAGAAGTAATGCACACGGCAGTGTATTTGATAAACAGGTCTCCATTAGCCCCTTTGAATAGAGAAGTACCTGAGAAGGTGTGGACTGAACATGATCCTTCGTACAGTCATCTCAGGGTATTTGGATGCAAGGCGTCCGTTCACGTACCAAAGGACAAGAGGTCCAAGCTTGATATAAAGATCAAACAATATGTGTTCTTGGGGTACGGTGACGAGAAATTTGACTTCAGGTTGTGGGATCCGACCGAGAAGAAGCTCGTCAAGAGCAGAGATGTGGTTTTCATTGAAGATCAGTATATAGAAGACATTGGAAAGCCAGAGAAGACCCAACCTAGTTCAAGTGAGTTGGAAGATTTAGATCCTATTACTCCTCCCGTGGTGCCTGATGACGGGGGAGTACAATAAGGTGCAGAGGACGAGGAAGTTCCTACAGAAGATGGACTAGGGGAGCAGCCCCGACTTGATCCACCTGTTGAACCACAGGTGAGGAGGACATCTAGGGACAGGCATCCATCCAAGAAGTACTCACTGCATGAGTACATTATGCTTACTGATGGGGGAGAGTCAGAAGATTATTCTGAGGCCCTAGCCGACAAGCATAAGGGGGAGTGGTTGAAAACTATGCAAGAGGAGATGAAATCCTTGCATAAGAACCACACATATGACATGATGGAATTGCCTAAGGGCAAGAAAGCTCTGAGTAACAAGTGGGTGTTTAGAAAGAAGATTGAGTAGAATAATTCACTCACAAGGTTCAAGGTCAGACTTGTGGTGAAAGGTTTCGGTCAGAGGAAAGATATAGACTTTGATGAGATATTTCACTAGTGGTGAAGATGGCGTCCATATGGATGTTGCTTAGATTGGCGGCTAGCATGGATCTGGAGATAGAGCAGTTAGATGTTAAAACTGCTTTTCTCCATGGTGGCTTGGAAGAATAGATCTATATGCGCCAACCAGAGGGGTTCGAAGTCAAGGGCAAAGAGCATATGGTGTGTAGGCTTAGGAAGAGCTTGTATGGGCTGAAACATGCTCCTAGGCAATGGTACAAGAAGTTCGACTAATTCATGTTGACACATGGGTATGATAGAATGGAGTCGGACCATTGTCTGTTCACTCGCAGGTTCTCAGATGGTGATTTCTTAGTTCTGATATTATATGTTAATGACATGCTCATCATGGGAAAAGACATCAAGAAGATTGACAGACTAAAATAGGAGTTGGGCAAGTCGTTTGCGATGAAAGACTTGGGCCCGGCAAGACAGATCCTAGGAATGGAGATAATCCGTGATAGAAGAAGCAGAAGGCATTGGTTGTCACAGGAGAGGTATATTGAGAAAGTCCTAGAGCGGTTCAATATGAATGCAGTGAACTCGGTTAGTACTCAACTGGATGGTCACTTCAAATTGAGTGACAAGCAGTGTCCCAAGACGAAGGCAGAAGTGGAAGAGATGCAGAAGATACCCTACGCCTTGACCGTAGGAAGTTTGATGTATGTTATGGTGTGTACGCGCCCAAACATAACATACGCGATTGGTGTTGTGAGCCGGTATATTACCAATCCTGATAAATAACATTGGGTAGTGGTGAAGTGGATACTACGAGATCTCAGAGGCTCATCCAGGTTGAGCCTATGCTATGATGACGGAAAACCTGTGTTAGAGAGTTACACAGATGCAGATATGGTAGGTGACATAGACTCTAGGAAGTCCACATCGGGGTTCATGTTCACGTTTGATGGGGAAGTGGTCTCTTGGCAGAGCAAGTTATAGAAGGTCGTAGCATTGTCAATGACAGATGCTGAGTACATTGCAGTCATAGAAGCATGTAAGGAGATGCTTTGGATGAAGAGGTTCCTACAAGAATTTAGCCTGAAGTAGAAGAAGCACGTGGTCAATTGTAATAGTTAGAGTGTGATATACTTGAGCAAGAATCCAAGTCAGCATTCCAAGTCGAAGCAAATAGAGATTCGGTATCATTGGATCAGGGATACTTTGGAATAGAAGGTGTTACAGCTTGAGAAGGTCCACACGGATGATAACGGGTCAGACATGATGACCAAGGCTTTGCTCAATGGCAAATTTGAGGCTTGTAGAAGCCGGGTTGACTTGAAGACGGTGAACTCTTCTTGAGTTGGAAAGGGGGAGATTTGTTGGAGTTTTCCTCCTCATGGATAGAGGAGAGAGAGAGAGAGAGAGAGAGAGAGAGAGAGCTTTTTGTTGAGGTCCGATCGGCCGGTGCCCCATGGCTGGCCGACCAAACAAATTGCCTGGAAATTAGAAAATCGCTGGATAATTTTTGTGAAGGCCGACTGGTTGTTCGACTGGTCGGCAAACAGGTCGGGTTTGTGATTTTTATCACAGTGACTCTCTGGACGTTTTTTTGGTTCATCCGACTAGTTGGAGGCTTTTGGTCGGCTGGCTGGTGGTGTGCGTAGACTGCTACTGCAGTTTCCAAATTGGGTTAAGACTCTTGCTAATCTCTATATATGGAGCTCTAATCCGTGATTATGTAATCCCATAAAGTATTCTACACGTCCAAGGTGAGAGAGAGAGAGAGAGAGAGAGAGAGAGAGAGAGAGAGAGAGAGAGGAAGAGAGAGAGGGAGAGGAAGCTTATTGGTAGAGGAGACTTTGCTCGCGAAGGTGATTCACGGTACAACGATGTTTCCACTCTTCAACGTCCTCGTGCTCCGGTGAGATCTCTCAGTTTCTAGTCCTTTTATTGTTATCCATCCCTGTGATGGTGAAGAAGGTTATCCATCCCTGTATTAGGGTGAGAGGCTGCTTCGACAGATCACTGGGGTGGCTCGAGTCCCTTATTCCACACCTCCTCCGGCTGCTCAAATCCCAGCTGATGAGATAGCTGATGCTCTTGTGAGCCAGCCCGGGTTTCGTTTCACGATCCCGGATCGCGATTATGACGAGTGGTACTTGCTGTACGGACAGGGGCCCCTGCTTCCTCCTCTCTTTGTTCCAGGGGGTCGTCGCAGATATGCTAGCGGATCGGTGACAGCTTCTCTGATGGACCTTCATCGTCGGGAGCGGGATGAGGGGAGAGGGATGACGACGACTATGTTGGTGACCTGTAGCCTGTTTTTGTATTCAGCTTTGTATGGCCTTCCTGTCTTGTAAAACCCTTTTGATTTTATCTTTCTGATGTATCAAGACTTTCTGAATGAATATACAACCTCAATTTGTCTCGAATTTCTTGATGATGCCTGGGTGCTTTGATTTCTGACTCATTTGTGGGAGATGAGACTTCTTAACTGCATGGATGATGACTTGAACGGTTCGAATTGCTTGATTTGGCCCTGTGGGCCCTTTTCAGACTTCAGCTTTGCTTTGAAGCACTTTTTCTTGATGTTTTATGAGGCTAAGAAGGCTTCTCATGGTGTGGATGATGACTTGAACGGCTCATATTGCTCTTTTCAGCCATGTGGGCCCACTTGATGATCAGATCATGAATCGAACGAATACTTGAAAGTCTGATTTAATCCTCGTACATTCTCATAGATGACATGGTGCATGAATGCAGGTCTGAACAGTAAGAGTTTCTGATGGACAGGTTTCCATTAACAGGCAAGCTCAGAGTATACGCTTGAACTGACAGGTGCTTTATGCGAGATGCATGCAATGTGTTTGAATAATCAAGGTGCTTGTAGTGGCTGATGTATGAATGCAAGTCTGAACAATAAGAGTTTCTGATGGGCAGGTTTCCATTAACAGGCAAGCCCAGAGCATACGCTCGAACTGACAGGTGCTTTATGCGAGATGCATGCTGTGTGTTTGAATAATCAAAGTGCTTGTAGTGAAGCAAGGGGTTGGAAGAAAAGTAAATGTTTCACTTATGCTAGATGCGAATGAGATGATGCTGGTAAGAGTAGCTAGATGGACGGAGGTGTCGTAAGGGTTGGCTTCGAGTGGCTGGATCAAGACTTGGATGGCTTGGGAGACTTGGCCCAGTGGTCAGGCTGGGCTGGACCAGGGCTAGGCTCTCCTCACTCGGGCTCTCCTTGGTGGAAAAATGGGCTAAAAGGGATGGAGGTGGACTCAGAGCTCTCGGATTGAAGAGAGGGAAAGTGGATGTCGAAAGTGAAGGGGAGAGGGGGTATTTATAGTAGCGGGCAGTGGCAGATTGCATAAATAAGTTTGGGCAGCACCCAGGGGGTCGCCCGTACGAACGTTCTTGAGATTTAGCGGGCAGTACGGACATGCTTCGAGGCTGCTACTTGAAACTCGATGAGTTGACTGGGTTTGGGGAATGGGTTGACACGGTGAATTGACTCGATGGATTGACTCAGCAGGTTGACTCGACGATTTGACTCAGCGAGTTGACTCGCTGAGTTTGACTTTTTAGGATTTTTTGACTGGTTTTTCTTATGGGGGGTTTTTCAGGTTGATGTTTAGGGGCGAGTTGACTGGGTTCAGGCTTGAGTTGGGCTATGGATTGAGGTTTACAAGGGTGAGTTTGGCTTAGTTTGGACATGGGATTTGGGAGTATGGTCCTCCATTTATCTAGCTACCTCTACCAACAATGTAGCCGAAGGTGGGGTGTCTACACCCACCTATCCAATCATGAAGTACTGCGGCCAACATAGGTCTGATGAAGTCAAAGAGAAGGAAAATTGATCAAGAGAGGCCCACAGGCAATTTGAGCCATTCAAAGATTAGATCATCATGATCTAAACCATGGAAGAGTTCACATGAGTCATAAAATAGCAAGATCGAAAGCTTGATCATCAAGAAAGAGGGCTAGAATCCAAGATCTGATCATCAAGTGGGCCCACATGGTTGAAAAGAGCAATCTGAGCTGTTCAAGTCATCATCCGCACCATGGAAAGCCTTCTTAGCCTCACAAAACATCAAGAAAAGGTGCTCCAAAGCAAAGTTGAAGTCTGGAAAGGGCCCATAGGGCCAAATCAAGCAATTCAGACTACTCAAATCACAATCAGCCCCGTCAGAAGCCAAACAAAGCAAGGTAAGTATGCCCAACCCCAAAGGTTTGGGTCCGAAGACCTTAAACTACGTTGGGATCAAGATCCCAAGAGATTTTCAATAAAAATTGGTAGCGGTCTTGATCGTTCGAATCAAGATCTGCTGACACCGGACATTTTCCAAAAATAAAAAAATTGTGTCGCCCTGTTCTATACATATTTTTTGTCCGAAGACCTTAAACTACGTCGGGATCAAGATCCTGAGGGACTTTCAATAAAAACCGACATCGGTCTTGATCGTTCGAATCAGGATCCGATGACTCCGGATATTTTTTAAAAACCAAAAAAAAAATGTGTCACTCTAATCTGTACAGAGTTTTTGGTCCGAAGACCTTAAACTACGTCGGGATCAAGATCCTGAGGGATTTTCAATAAAAACCGGCATCGGTCTTGATCGTTCGAATCAAGATCCGATGACTCTGGACCTTTTTCTAAAAATAAAAAAAATGTGTATTTCCAGCATCGCTTGTACAAAGTTTTGGTCCGAAGACCTTAAACTACGCGGGACCAAAATCCTGAGAGATTTCCAATAAAAACCAGTGTTAATCTTGATTGCTCAAATTGGGATTTAACAGCCTGAAATATTTTGAAAAATCACAAAAAGAATGTATTTTCAGCATGTACATATTTTTTTTGGTCCGAAGACCTTAAACTACACTGGGATTAATTTCTCGGGGGACCTTTCTTGCTTTCAACCAAAAACCGGCATCGGCCTTGACCGCTCGGATCAAGGTTCGATAACCCGGATCATTTAAAAAAAATAAATACCAAAAAGATTTTAAGCTTTCCATAAACACCAGTATCAACCTCGATCACTCAAGTTGAAATCTGAAACTTTTCCAAAAAAAAAAGAGTTTCACCATCAATTTCAACTGCACAAATTTATCCCCAGCCATCCGAAAGACTTAAAAGTACACTGGGATTAACTTCTCAGGGGCTTTCTTTCCCAATCTGTTCCGGACATGGCTGACACTTGATCGTACGGGTGTCCGGAATCTTCTAAACAGGTAAGGGCTGAGGCAGGTAGAACCCCGCGATCCTGTTCGTGTTGAATGCACCGTGATAGACAACCTTGATTTGGAAGTCGCTGTTGAATTTGACGGATGTTCCCTGTTCCTAAAACTCATGAAGGGGATTAAGGTAGTTGGGAGGTGAAGCGCACCCTCACGGAATTGTGAGCAGCATAAGGCCCCAAACTGGATTGACAAAGGGAAATGTGAGGATGTGACTCATTTTGTGGTCGAAGGAGTCCGTCGGACGATACGTGGTCTATGTGCATTGCACATGAGGAACAGGCAACTTTGTGGGTGTGTTGACTGAAAACCCTTAAAATCCCCTCATCCGAAGATGTAAAACTACGGCACTTAACTGTGTGAGACTCGTCTTGCTCACTGACGTAAAATGGATCTGGTGCCTTACCAGCAGTAGAAGCTGGAAGTGGATGAAAATTCCACACTTTTCCCTGCATTTCAGAAAAATCAGAAAAACACCAAAACATTGCAAAATCACCTTTCAAAAATCACAAAATATTTCCCTTACTTTCGAACAAAAGATTTACAAAAAATCACAAAAATTGTCACTATCTCCAGCACTGTATTTCAGGAGTCTCGAACTCCGCTCACTCACTTCACAGTTTGGGATGACAGATCCGATCGCCCACAAATTGGAATCTTGACCAAAACTGGCGACTAAGCACCGTCTCAATCGCATCCATTCACAGAAGAACATCTTGAAGTCTGATAACATCCTTCATCCATTCCCATTGGCAAAGAAACAGTATCTTGGGACGATGGACCTGATCGACCACGGGTCGGGATCTCGACCAACCCGCTGACCAAACATCCGCATTGAAAAGAAATCCCCAGGGGAGCACAACCCCGCAAGCAATAAGCTCAAAGTTCTCTGCATCTCCAGCAAAAGAAAAATTATCGAACTGAAAGAGAAATGAGCCAAATCATGCATCCATCATCAAATATGCATCTCCATGCATCCCCATGCATCGCATCAATCATCATGTTTATCTGCTTTCAAAATAAAAGTCAGTTAGCCAAAGACCCTACAGGCATCCCTAGTGGAGGCGAGTGCAAGCCAGATTTCCTTTTCAAAAAGATAAAAAATATTCCTATTTGTAAATAAAAACCCCACGGAGTATCACTCCCCAGAGTGGGTATCTTCTCAAAAATCCAAAAAACATATTTTCCTATTTGCAAATAAAAAACCCACGGAGTATCACTCCCCAGAGTGGGTACCTTTTCAAAATCTAAAAATATTTTTCCAGTAGAGCGTTCGGTCTCCAAAACACTGAGAGATCTTTCATATCTTTGGGTAGGAGCCGATGCAAAAATCAAATAAGATCCGATGTCTCGCTGTTTTCCCGGAGACTATCGGATCCAATGCACTCAAAGTACGGTTGAACTAAACTCCAGTGTCAATGTGGTTATACCACATGCCAAGATACGAAAAGATGAAAGCCAAAAGGCTCGGTCAAAGAAACCATCTGAATAGTGGAAACGCTGAATTGTAACCCAAGTATCAAAACCAGCAGATTGAGTGGAGAGAGTTCACCCCCACATACCTAGGCGTGGAGGCCTGAAGTACCTTGACTGATTCCAAGTTGGCGTAGTGGACTCCTGTAAAACTACATGACGCAGGGCAGCTAACCACTTTGACAGTCAAGCGAAATAAGTACTCCTGGAGTGATCTGGAAAAATATCACACAATCAATCTCAGGGTTAGTAACCTCGTAAGACTATGACGCAGAGGCTCTGCTGTACCTTTCCGATGTTAGTACCGATTGGGAATGGAAGGGTTGCGATTGGGTACGCAGGTTGCAGTGCATTGCAGGGACAAGCACAACGTTTTCTCCAAACTCCTGCGGTATGTGCGAGTTATCAATCTCCAAACAATCAATTGACTCAGATACAAGGAAAACAAAGATTCCAGACCACAATCTAGGAAAGAATGAATTGCAAACTAAGCATCAAAACCAGCAGATCGGGTGGAAAGAGTTCACCCGCACATACCAAGGCGTGGATGCCTGAAGTACCTTGACTGATTCCAAGTCGGCGTAGTAGACTCCCGTAAGACTACATGACGCATGGCAGCTAACCACTTTGACAGTCAAGCGAAACAAGTACTCCTGGAGTGATCCGGAAAAACATCACACAATCAATCTCAGGGTCAGTATCCTCGTAAGATTACGACGTAGAGGCTCTGCTGTACCTTTCCGGTGTTAGTACCGATTGGGAATGGAAGGGTTGCGATTGGGTACGCAGGTTGCAGTGCATTGTAGGGACAATCGCAAAGTTTTTTCCAAACTCTCGCGGTATGTGCAAGTGATCAATTTCCAGACGATCAATTGACGCAGATGCAAAGGCAAGCAAAGATTTCGGACCATGATTTATGAATGACCGGGTCAGAAGTGGGGTGTCCACTAGCTTTGGCATTCGGTTGCACGCAACCTCTGCCCAAGAGGGGCATTTGTAGACACCCCACCTTCGGCTACATTATTGGTAGAGATAGCTGGATGAATGAAGGACCATACCCCCAAATCCCATGTCCAAACTCAGCCAAACTCACCCTTGTAGGCCCCAATCCATAGCCCAGCTCAAGCTTGAACCCAGTCAACTCACCCTTAAACATCAGTCCAAAAAACCCCCCATAAGAAAAATCAGTCAAAAAATCCTAAAAAAAGTCAAACTCGGTGAGTCAACCCGCCGAGTTAACTCGCTGAGTCAACCCATCGAGTCAAATCACCGTGTCAACCCATCTCTTAAACCCAGTCAACTCACTGAGTTCCAGACCACAGCCTCGGAGCAAGTCCGAACCAAGACCTAAAAAAAATTCCGCTTCAGGTTCGGAGGTCGTACACTCCGAACTCGAAGTAGAACGGCCGTACGGGCGGCCCCCTGAGGGCCGCCCAAAATTAATTACGAGTTCTGCCACTGCCCGCTACTATAAATACCCCCCTCCCCTTCTCATTCGGCAAGCTCTCAAGCTCGATTGCGATCCGTTTGTTCTGAGTGCTTCTCCATCCTTTTAGCCCATTCTTCCACCAAGGAGAGCCCGAGTGAGGAGAGTCTAGCCCTGGTCCAGCCCAGCCTGACCCTGGTCCAAGTCTCCGAAGCCATCCAAGTCTTGATCCAGCCACTCGAAGCAAACCTTTGCGATACCTCCGTCCATCTAGCTACTCTTACCAGCATCATCTCATTCGCATCTAGCATAAGTGTAACATTTACTTTTCTTCCAACCCCCTGCTTCACTACAAGCACTTTGATCATTCAAGCACATAGCATGCATCCCGCATAAAGCACCTGTCAGTTCGAGCGTATGCTCTGGGCTTGCCTGTTAATGGAAACTTGCCCATCAAAAACTCTTACTGTTCAGACCTGCATTCATGCATTAGTCACTACAAGTACTTTGATCATTCAAACACACAGCATGCATTCCGCATAAAGCACCTGTCAGTTCGAGGGTATGCTCTGGGCTTGCTTGTTAATGGAAACCTGCCCATCAGAAACTCTTACTGTTCAAACTTGCATTCATGCATCATGTTATCTATGAGAATGTACGAGGATTAAATTAGACTTTCAAGTATTAGTTCGATTCTGTGAAGCAAAGACCGTACTTTGGTACAGGCAGTGCGTGGGGTGCTTAACCTTTTCCCACCCTGTAACCGTGATCCCTTACCTCGAATCTCTGGCCACAGATCAAAAGGAGTCATTTTAGAGGAAGAAATCTTCGGATTCCCTTCTCTAACATTTCTACGGGGTCTAGCCGACTGTAAATTCGAAGTAACTGGTTAGTGGCGACTCTGGTCTTATACAAACTCATCTAAACACATCCAGCTTAACACGACAACCGACACAAAGCCCTCAAGAATGAGGCAAGCCAGTGGCACAAACGGCGATTCGCGCGCACGAACCTCTTCTTCTTTTTTCGAAAGGAAAGGGAGAATGTCCGGGAGCGCGGAAGGACGAGCGTCCATAGTCGGCTAAATTTTTTTTCTCCCCTCTTTTTCAAGAGCCTTTTAGGATGGCCACTCGAGCTCAGGTATGCAAACGCTCCAACTCACCCTTAGGTAAGTTGGTGTTCATGCCTGTGGCCGACTAGTTGGCGACAGGTATGTTTAGCCTGTCTGTTGTTTAGCTATGGGGAGTTTGGAGTTGTTTGTTAGTGGCCTTTCGGCTATGGCA
The DNA here is from genome assembly GCA_003013855.2 of Liriodendron chinense. Classification (NCBI taxonomy): domain Eukaryota; kingdom Viridiplantae; phylum Streptophyta; class Magnoliopsida; order Magnoliales; family Magnoliaceae; genus Liriodendron; species Liriodendron chinense. Next base: position 289,938 of record ML058455.1, on the reverse strand, counting down.
CAATGTCCATGAGTGGCTTTTTAGGTATGGTACAACCTAAGCCCCACATTCATTGGCTCATTTAGGGCTATGGTGTAGTTAGAAACATCCATGTGGCCTTTTGGCTATGGTACGATTTGAGCTACCCATCTATGACCTTACAACTATGGAGCGACCGAGGTCGTCCATTGGTGGCCCATTTTTATTCTTTCTTGGTGAGCTATGGTACAGCGAAATCTGCCCATGATTGGCCTTTTGGCAATGAAGCAACAGGCGTTGTCCATGGGTGGCTCATTTTTGGGAGAGAGCTCTCTTAGCTCAGTGGTAGTTGGATGTAGATAATTTTTTATTGATGTCAAAGTACATAGATAACATCTTTAATGGATTTCCCTTAGTGGACCCTCGTCGGGACTTTCTTATTGTGGATTCGTCATATGGTCACCGGGATGTTGGGAGACGTATTCTCGTAGGTGGCTGCTATGAATAAGTTGTTCAATCTGCTCTTTGAGGTAAAAATAATCAGAGGTATTGTGCTTGTGATCCCTGTGGAACATGCAATATTTTCTCTTGCTCCTCAGGTTCAGGACGACCGTTATCTTGCTTGGCCATTTGAGCGTGTTTCGATCTTTAACAGCTACAAGCACCTGTTCAACTAAGGTGTTCAGTGGGGTGCATCGGTCGAAGCGGCTAGGGAACGTCTTCGATGCTCGGAGAATACTCTTGTGATTGGACGAGTCGTGGTCGTCCTTCTGTCGTTTCCTACTTGGCTCGTCTTCTGGTGTCTTTTTCTTAGAGGAAATGCTTTCAGCTCTGTGCGAGTTGCCCAACTCTTCAGCATTCATGTGCTTCTAAGCCCTATCCAAGAGATCGGAGACCGTAGCTGGATGCTTTTTAGCGACCGACCAGAAGGATTTTCCTTGCTTTAATCTAGTGATCATAGCGTGAAGGGTTACGTCATTGGTCAGCCCTTCGATCTGGATAGCTTTATTATTGAATCGGGAGAGGTAATCTTTAAGTCACTCATCGTCTCTCTGTTTTATCATCCCAAGGTGAGTAGAATGCTTTCTTGCCTCGATACTGCCAATAAACTAAGTCGCAAAGGATCGGCTCAACTGTGTGAAGGAACTGATTATCCCTGGCTTTAAGTTTTGAAACCACTACTGAGCTGGCCTTGCTAACATCAGCGGAAAGGCTTTCTACATGGTGGGCCTGGTAGCACCTTGGAGTTCCATCCACGAGCGAAATGTCCCCAGATGTTCAACAGGATCCCCCACTCCAATGTAATGTTCGAGATGTTGTGGCAGTTTTAAACCTTTCATCCTTGGTTTTGCTAGGATGTTACTGGTAAATGGCGATTTTGCTTGTCCTATTATGGTATCGACCACAATAGGGGTCTTGGTCTGGTAGCTACATTATACGTTGTTGAGGTTTTCCTTAATTTCACGTATCTCTACTTCCCAAGGAGCATGACTTTATGTGATCTACTTATCAGTGGCTTCCTCACGCGCAACGTGCTCGTGTACTCAACTTTTCTGAACCTGACGCATTTCCTCCAAGGTATGGCGGAGGTCAGATATGGCCAGTTTAGTTGTGGGTCGAGTCCTTGTTGGAGTAGGCTTGTCGATGTGGTCGCCCTCGATTGGTGGTTGAGCATGGATCTGCTCGCGTGATGGTAGATGTTGATGGATCTGAATGGGGGCTTCACCATGCGTATGACGTGAAGGTTGTGGAACTTGTTCTTCGACGAGAGCCGTAAGGTAACGCACTTGTTCTTCAAGGGCTGATATCTTGCCACCATTCTTGCATGATTTTTATTGGCAAAATCCCTGCTAGGATCGTGGCGGTGAGGCAAGCTGCAAGGGTATATAAGTTAACTCTTCCTTCGCGCCCGCCTCTTGTTGGGAAGGCTCCGCTGTGAGAGGGGCCTTAACCCTATTCCTGCATCTTCTGCCCATGAACGATCTGGTTTGGATATCAGATGCATAAATACTTAGCAATGGTGAGAACACAACTTAGACAACGTTTTCCACAACCGACATCAATCTATTGACGATGAAAACTGGTCAAATGATGAGGAAGCTTGATCTCCACCGTTAATGATGATCTCCTTTAGATGGGCAGGCTAGATCTTTACTTAGCAATTTTTCTAAGCCCTATGAAACACGATCAAAGACAAAAGAAGGGTGGATGGGGGTCTGGCCGTTAGCCCTCCGATGCCTAAGTCAGTGAGACGTAAGAGATTTAAAAATAGGGTTTTGGTGGAGAGATTTTTGCGTACCTTGAATAGTAAAGGGATATCTCTATTTGTAGGATCATTAGAGAACTGTAGGTCAATCCGAGGATCTCATCTTACGGGTGTGATCCCCGGACTTCTTGGGATAATCCTTATCACGTATAGTTCTGATGGATTCTTCGAGATAGTCTTTATCATGTTAGGATTTGTCGGTCTTTATCCCCGTACGGCGCTGGAGGCAGTGCGGAACATACTTAGACTACAGAGAATACTTGACTAAGGGGACTCAACTTTGAGGTGAACACTCGGCGAAGAGTGTTTGGTATTGAGGTGAGCGCTCATCAAAGAGCACTCGGAACTGAGCTTGGCACCCACTCAGTGGAAACTACTCGGCATCTGCTAGGTGGAACTCATTCGGCATCTGCTCAGTAGAACCTACTCGGTGAGAGGTCGGTTTGTCTTGTGCGCCTTGTCCTTTAGCCGTCCTCTCACTAATCGGTGTTTGGTGGCATCTAAGTCTTCCATCTTTTAACCAGGAGAGCTTATTTAGCGTTGAGGGCTTCGCTTGGGCGTCATGAGCCATTGGCCTTTGTAGTCGGCTATCTTGAACTCGTAGATTAGTAGTTGAACTCGTGGGCCTATGGGTTTTCTTGTGAATTGGGGTTAGCTCGGTATTGCCCATAACAATAGTGTTATGATTAATTAGTTTAAGAAAACTATGGTTTGTACAATCGAGATGACAAACATGAGTCTCATGGCATGTTATGTTGAATCAAGGTAAATCAAACAAATGATAGGATTTTTACATTTTAAAAAATATACACTCATGAAATTCTAGAAAGGTTCAAAATAACAAAAATTCCAAGTCGGAAATTATTGAGTTGAAATTAAGCAAGGACAAAAAAAGCAATCTAGTAGATCCTCCATACTTTAAGCGGTTGATTGGAAGCCTTAAATAATTGATTGCTACTACCCTAGACATCATGTATGATGTGGGATTACTTAATCACTAAATGGAATTTCTTAGTCAATTCATCTACAAGTAGAAAAAATGATTATACACCATTTGAAAAGTATACTCAATCATAATATCACACATGCATGAAAGTCATAGGGTTGCATATACAAGTATACTAAATACATGATAAGCCATGTCCATCTTAGAAAGATCTTATCTTAATCCTGATGTGATCCCTAATAAAGGTGGATCACACCTCACCGCATGAATATCCGCCTCTCTTTTCTGCACACATATGGTCAACAACATGTGGGGCCAACTTAGCCAACAATGCTAGATTCTAGCAGGTGATGATGACCAAGATATAGGTTATGCGCAAGGGCTAAAAAGTGAAGTATTCATTACCAAAATCTCTACGGCATACAAGGAGAGTGACTTTAGACAATAGTACCCATGCCATCAGTGGTAAGAGAGTCGTGAACTCTAAGATTTAAAGGGACATTAGAAGTGACTTTGAAGAGCAGTGAACTCTAAAATTTAAAGGTACATTGGAAGTGACTTTGAAAAGATGGAGCATATTTATTTATGTCAATATCATATTTGTGCGTGCTCTCTACGTCAGGCTCAAATTGCTACTTGTTTCGGTCACAAGTAGCGAAGGTTTGAGGGTCCTTATCCTTGCCTAAGAGTGGTAGACTCCCAGAAGTTTCAACACAAGGTTTGGGGTTCGAGTACCTGTGGTGGTAAAATTCCACTACGGCATGAGTGTGGAGTTGCATGTACGAGGGTGAGTGTGGGGGGGTGTATCTAAAAAAAAGTAGTGAAGGTTTGAGCTTGTCTCCTTATTTGAGTAGTCCATACCCTCTCTTTTCAATGTATCTAGCCCTACTTTCTCTGCATCCATCCTTTCCCTTCATATCTCTCTCTTGACCACTCTTCCTTCATCTGTCCACGTGTTATAGTAGCATTCGTTGTAACATTGAGAAGTTGAGAAACGAAAACCATCATTTTATCAATCCTATGTAAAATGCGTGCTATAAAACTTCACTCCTATAATTATTTTTTTCATAGTATAAAGCTTTAAAGTCAAAAGACATGGGAAGACATTTTAAATAAATTAAGGGTATTTTAGTAATTTAGAGGCAGGTGGCTGCTTAGGGATGTACTATTTAGATTTTACTATAAAAAAGTGGGCATACCCATTCTCTCTTTGCGACATTTGTAGAGCGTACACCCCTCTCTGTGTAGACACACTCCTCTCTTCGCGACATGTAATCCATAACCGGCATCTCTCTTTACTTGCCACCCCTCTTCTTGTGGCATGCAGCCTCTGTGTGTGTGTGTTGCCGAACCCCTAGCGTGCAATAATGACAGTAGTAGTATCTCTCTCTTTACCCTAAATTAACAACTATATATAGCCGTATATGACATTAGTCTGCATTACATAGAGGTGAATGTTTTTTACATGAAATTGTATTTTGACATGCTAAACGATCTTTGCTAAGCCCATACTTCATAGGTACAATCCAACCATCCATCGTGTAGGCCTCACCGTCTAAATGCTACTATTGAAAGATAAAGGTGGTCCACCTAGTAGGTGTGCTATGATATTAGAAATAAGTGAACGTTAAAAAAACTTCGGACAATTTTTCAGAACTGCATTTTATGTATTGTGACCCCACCTGACTAGTGGACCAACATGATTCTTGGGATAGAGTTGTACCTTTTTGACAGATGGTTTGGATCGCGTACCAGTGTGCTATGCTAGCATACGTGGTGGCATGTGCATTAGCTGACTTGTACAAGTGTGTAGGCTCCAGGCAGCACCTACTTCAAGTGTCATATAAAAATAGGCAATATCTCCACCATAGGTTATTAGAGAAGCAAGGGTAGAAATCTTTGTAGGTTTATGAATGAGTAAAAACATCCATTATTTATGATATTGGAAGAGTTTTAACCTAAATTTTAAGACATTTAGGTAATTTAGATATGATTCTAGGTCATTTGTCCAAACAAACCTATCTTTAATATATATAACGCAAGTAGTTAGTGGATATTTCTACTGGTGTTTGGCATCTCTACTAATAAGGTTAACTATTTTTTTGAAAGCTTATTTTGTTCACATGAGTAGACATTTTTGGCAACTTTTTGGATAAATAAGTCCTTAAACTTTTTGAGTAACTTCAATCTTACCCTCTTCTCTTCTCTTTTCAATCTCTCTAAGGTAGGCCCACATGATGAACCACCCATATTAAAGGTAAGGCCCCACATGATGAATCATCCACGTCAACGTGAGTCCACACAATGCTCAGTCACATCAAAGGTGGGCCCTACACAATGTATAGCCTGTATTAAAGTGTGGCCCCCACATGATGGATGATCCACATCAAGATGACTCCACCTAATCAACAATCCACATCAAAGGTAGGACCCACATGGTGTATGGTGGATATTGAATGTAGGACCACATGATGAAAGATTGACATCAAAAGTGGGCCCACATGATGAACGACCCATATTGAAGGTTGGGCCCCACATGATGGACGATCCATCGTAAAGGTGGGACCCACATGATGGACGGTCCATAACAAAGGTGTAACAAAGGTGGGACCGATACAATGGATGGTGGACATCAAAGGTGGGTCCCACATGATGGATGGCCCACATGAAAATGTGGTCCTGCATGATGGACTATCTAGAACAAATGGGCCCCATATGATGGACGGTCCACAACAATGGTGGGACCCACATGATGGATGGTGGACATCAAAGGTGGGTCCCACATTATATATGACCCACATCAAAATGTGGCCCCCATATGATGGACTATCCACATCAAGTGGGCTCTACATGATGGATGGTCCATAATAAAGATGGGACGCACATGATGGATGGTGGACATCAAAGGTGGGCCCACATGATGAATGACCCACATTGAAGGTGGGGCCTCACATGATGAATGATCCACATCAAGGTAGGCCCACTAATGAACAATTCACATCAAAGGTGACCATATGATGGATGGATGACATCAAAGTGTGGCCCAACATGATGGACTATTTACATCAAGTGGGCCCACCTGATGAGTGGTCCACATCAAAGGTGGAACCCACATGATGGGCAGTTGACATCAAAGGTGGGCTCACATGATGAATGATCCATATTGAAGGCGGGGGGCCTCAAATGATGAATGGTCCACATCAAGGTGGGCCTAGTACTAATGAACAATTCACATCAAAGGTGACCATATGATGGATGGATGACATCAAAGTGTGGCCTAACATGATGGACTATCTACATCAAGTGGGCCCACCTGATGGGTGGTCCACATCAAAGGTGGAACCCACATGATGGGCAGTTGACATCAAAGGTGGGCTCACATGATGAATGATCCATATTGAAGGCGGGGCCCACAAAATGAATTGTCCACATCAAGGTGGGCCCACATAATCAACGTAGTGGGCTTCACATGATGGATGGCCCACACTAAATTGTGGCCCCTCATGATGGACGGTCCACATCAAGTGGGCCCAACCTAATGGATGGTCCACATCCAAGGTCTAGCAAGATGGATGACCCATATCAAAAGTGGCCCAACATGATGGATGATCTATAAAAGGTGTGCCCCATACGATGGATGGTGGATATCAAAAGTGGGCCCCATACGATGGACAATCTACTTTGAAGTTAGGGCCCACACTATGGACACATCAAATGTGGACTCCACGTGATGGGTGATGGGTAGTGGGCATTAAAGGGCCCCACATAAAGGACAATTAGCATTGATGGTGGGCCCCACTTGATGGATGACCTACATCAAGTGGGCCCCACATAATGAACGATCAATGTTAAAGGTCAGCCCCTAATGATGAATGGTCCACATCCAAGATGGGCCTCACATGGCTGACGACCCACTTTGAAAGTTTAGCTTACATGATGGACGGTCCATATCAAAGGTGGGCTCCACATGATGGATGATCAACATCCAATGTATGACATAATAGATAGTCCAAATGTCTTAAAACATGAGGATTGTAGTCATCCATTCTTTTGTCATTTATGGCACGGTCCATTTATTATAAGATCCACCAAAACAACTATATGAATTTCTCTTATAATAAAGTTGTTGTAATATTTAAAAATGATATCAGCACCATTAAAAAAAGCTTTTATTTGAAGGTTTTACCAAACGTGTTGCTTTCAAATAAGAACTCTTATTAGTTTTGAAAAAGTAATTTTAGCTTGTTTCAAACAAGAGTTAGAATAAATAAATAAATAAATAAAACCTTATTAGAATAGCTCTTATTTGAAAAGCTCTTATTAAAATAGAGTAAACATATCAAACGAGCCCTACCTCACAATAAGCTACCTTGAAATTTTAAAACAAAAGTCTCGTGCCTATCCCTTCAATCAGGAGTATTTCTATCATTTCTATTTTCATGAGAGTAGCTTGCACCTCTTTTATATGGTTCAACTCTTTTCAAATTGGGTGCAACAAAATTTACGTGGGGCACATTGTTCGTCTTTCCGTTGCCTCAGCTCATGTTAGTACGTGAACCCAAAAATGAGGCATATCTAGAAACCAAAGCACGGAAAAGTGGGGTGATCACCCACGAAATCACTCTAGCAGTACTTTCTCCCGTACCTAATTGTGCCCTTTCTGTCCGGTCTCTACCCCTAGGAGTGGCAATGGGTCGGGTTCAAACCAGTCCAGGGTTAGCCCAAGCCAGATGAATTTACTAAACTGACCAAGAATTATTGTCAAACCCAACCCACAACCCATTATCCTTTTGACTCGACCCGACCCACTTAAAAATTCATCAAGCTCGGCCTAACCGTTTTAATTGTAAATGGACAGGCTTGACTGACCTCATCCAACCTTCCATTACCTAACTCAGGTTTAAGAATGGAATATGACATTAATGCTACGCATAACCTAGCCCAAACAATGGCTATGCACATGCATTAAAAAAAAAAAAAAAATCATCTGTAGTTTTCTTCTTTCCTTTTGTTTAGGGTTTTGGATCGGGTGGGGTCAGATCCTATAGCCCAATCCATTGATAGCCCATATGGGTGGGTTAGGTCGAGTCAGGTTGGGTAGGGTTCAATTCAAGCCCAACCCATTTACTTAAACAGGTCTCACATTATCAAAGCTTAGATGTAATTAATGGAGCCCATCTAACCCAAAGCTTTGTCGGGCCTATACCGATGTCCATGTAAAAAACACTCTTGTCCATCAATTTTACCCGATCATTCTAGGGTGTGAGGGGCCAAACTACAGGAAAGCATGGGGATGGAAACCCCAACCATTGAAACCTTTGTGGGGCCCACCGTGATCTTTACATACCAACTGACCCATTCATAAGGTGATTCCCACCAGAATGCAGGTAAAACACTTTAGCATTGGGTCTGTCTTATTTTTTCAACTTATAAAATGATAGGATGAAACTAATTGATGGAGTGGATGTCATGCAGTCGTTATGATGGGTCCCACGGAAGTTGTGTTAACTAGGGTTACTCGTACTCATCACTTGCGTCCTTTTAATACTATAGCCAACAAAGGTGCTGTTGATACTACAGTGGATGTACGCTTGGCATGCATGCATTTCAAAGTAAACAATTCACATTGGCATCCATCATTTTTTTTAATCTATCAATCACAATATCATACTGATTTTATTATATAACTACTTAGTTGGGGACCATTTAATGGACGGTCCAATGCAAAATATCCCATGGCCTGAATTTAGAGGACATCTGTCCATAAATCAGAGGTCAGGATTGAACCGAAAATATGACTTCCGTTTGACCACTTGAGAACTGAGATCTCGTCCAGTCACCAGATGAGTTCTACCCAGATCATGCATTTGGCCCGAAAATCAGGCTGGTCAATTCATCAGGTGGGGCCCGCACGTGCATGAGAAAAGCGGAATGACCCATGACTTACATTCAGTGTACTTGGGTGGCCCACCTGATGAATGGCCTTGATCTCGCACACCTGAACATGTCAGGACCTTTGCAGAATCTTAGCCCATTCATATGGTGGGGCCCAGCGGAATAGCCCCTGACCCAGAGGTCACGAAGGTCCCTCCATGTTGTGGCGTGGAGACGTGTGGAGTCTTCTCGTGAGAAGCGAACCCTCTGTCTCTCTTTAGCCACCGCTTTCAAGTGCGTACGTTGAGTGAAGCAATGTTTTCCCTTTTAACTTGCTCTAAGTGCTCTGTCAAGTGGTGGTCCATATGAGAAGTGTCATAGGTGGAAAAATGTGTGCAATTCCATTAATCCATTGTCTGAGGTATTCTTTGATGTTGATTTTTTTGTAAGGGTGAGAGAGAAGTAAGCTTTGTATTCTGTTTTTTTATTTATAGTGAAGAAAAAGGCTCTAATGTTATTTCATGGAGTAGGTATATTGCTAAACCACATAAATCCTTATGCCTCTTGTCTTTTGTTTTGATTTGGCCCTCTTTAACTTTTGTTTGACCTTTTTCTTTTGTGTTTTGGCTTCACCTATATTATGCGCAGGTGTTTTTTACAACAATTAGTCTTAAAGCCAAAGGTCGAGAAACCTTTTTAGCATAAAATCAGTATTGGTGTTTGTTTTTCACTTGTGTTTCAAATGGCTGGATCTAGTTCTACCAAATTCGAGGTACTGAAGTTTGACAGATCCAATTATGTATTGCGGAAATTGAAGATGAACGCGATATTGGTTTGAGAAGGATGCGCAATTGCGATTCAGGAAAAAGAAAAGAAACCTGAGATATGAAAGACGAGGTATTTGAGGAGGGAAATATATTAGCCATGGCAGACTGTCTTTTTACATTAGATGATTCGGTTTCATTCAACATGTCTGATCAAACAATTGCAAAATGTTTGTGGGACAAATTATGAAACCGATATAAAGAAAAATTGATGTCAAACAAGATATTTCTCCAACGACAACTGTATAACTTGAAGATGAATGAATGGTTCTCTTTGCAAGAACACTTTAATGAGGTTTAGCACCCTGATTAATAAATTGGTAGCAGTCAATGTGAAGATTGACGATGAAGAAAATGTCACACTTTTACTCTATTCAATGCCAGATTAGTGGGATGGTTTGATTAAGAATTTCAGTAACGGTCTAAATCTCACTATGAAGTTAGTAGTTTCCACATTACTTATTAAAGAGTTTCACAGAAAAACGCATGAAAAATTGGTTGGTGATGTTATGATGGTCAGAGAAAGATTTATTGAGAAGAGTACTAGTGGAAGAAATTAGACGAGATCCAAGTCGAAAGAGCACAAAACAGGTAAGTGTTGGAATTGTGACGCAGGGAGGACGTGGTAGGTCGATCACCGTCTTCCTAACCGATAGTTCTCGAATCCACGAGAAGAAATAAAAGATAAAAAGAGGAAATAAATTCCGAATAATTGATTTATTGATGATTGAATGACCCTTTCAAATTAACATAATTAACTTACTTTAAATAATAAACTAAATCCTAAATTCGTACTTAATACTAACTTGCAAAGGAAGGAAAGAATCCTAATACAATTAGAAAAGAAATAGAAAAATCTGCGCAACTGTATAACGCCAGCACTGTCTTCCTTCCGCTGATACGAGCAATCCACATATCTGATTGCCACGAAACTTTGTGGTTTTACTAATATCGACGTACCCTTCAAGATGGTTGGCTCAGATTCTCCATACCAGTAGTAATGGGCCACCTGGACCATCTCCAGTTTCAGTGGGCGGAATTCGGAACTTTCTGGACAGTTCGTACCATTTTGGACGCCATGATCAATCCGTAACTCGGATCGACATGAAACTTGTTGGGTTTTCTCGACATCGAGCAGCTCTACAAAATGGATGGAATGGATCATCATAAATGATCAAGATGGGCCCCACAAGTTGGTCCGAAGTCCAAAAATGGGAATAACAATTTCCTGTTTGAGTTGAAACTCCAAAATATGAAATTCCTTAGTTTTCTCTTGTTTTTCTTCCTGTCCATCTCCCGCAGGAAGGTGCGTGATCCACGCCCTCGATCATGGGGTTCTTCCCCTACATCAAATTGCGAAAAGAAGAGCCACTTGCATAAAAATTATAGACTCAAGAAACCAAATCAGAAAATTATAAACCTGATTTACATAATTAAACATCTGATTTAAAGGATTCTCAAGGAAATCTAGTTGAGAAAGATAACTCATCCGATGATAGGGAAGTGCAGTCTGCAATGATTCCTTTAGAGAATTTGAGCTATCAGTGGATCTTAGATTCGGGTGTTTCATTCCATATGACTCCATACAAAGATTTTTTTACAAATATTATTCATGTGATGGTGTCACAGTTTACGTAACTGATGATAGCACGTGTAAAATTGTGGGGATTAGAGATGTTAAAATTACTATGTTTGATGGTATCGCACATACAGTTTCTGGTATGCGGCATACACTGAACATATAGAAGAGTCTTCTGTCATTGGAAAAGTTCAATGAAAATTGTTCTAAATTTTTTAGTGAAAAGAGTTGATTAAAGATTATAAAAATAACGATGATGGTAACAAAAAGAGAATTAATGGTCAGTTTATATCGTTTGATTGAAGATACTGTGATTATTGATGCTATTGTTACCAATGTTGTGATAGACTCTACTACAATTTGGCATAGGCGATTGGGCCATATAAGCAAGTAAGGAATAAAGGTACTTCTTGACGAAACTTTACTTCTTGGTTTAAAGTCTATTAATTTAGATTTTTGTGAGGATTACCTCACTACAAAAATATGGGGCAAAGGCTTCGGACTATATCCATAGTTATAGATATGAGAACCGCATGCGGGCACGAGGCGGATGGTTCTACAACTGCTGTTAGTAATTTGTGGGGCCCATCGTGATGTGTGGTTTATCCACTCCGTCCACTCATTTTGAATTTTAATGTTAGGGAACCATCTAAAAAATAAGGTAAATAAAAGGTCCAAGTGGACCATAACAAATTTCAATGGCACGCACTTAGTATCTACAATTTCTTATGGTGTGGTCCACTTGAGCTTCAATTTGCCGCCTTTTTTGGGTTCATGCCCTAAAATGAGCCGTAAAAACAAATGGACGGTTTAAATAAAACATAAACATTGTGGTGGGCTTCATAGAGCCCCTTATGGGATCTTCAAGCTTACGATACAGGTTAATCGGGAGAGGACCTAGAGCTACAGACTAAATTCGTAGTAATTTTACTACGGTTAAAATCCAAAGCTAAAGGTCCTCATAGTCCGTAGCATTTGGTCGTTTTTTTTTGTAGTGCCTATTTGAAAAACTCCATAAAGCTCATTTTTCCCCATCTATTGCCAAAAGTAAGGATGTTTTAAATCTAATTCATTCTGATACTCGAGAAGTTTCAATTGAATCCTTAAAAAGTTTAAAGTACTTTGTTTCATTTATTAACGATTTTTCTAGAAAAATATAAATTTACATATTAAAAAGGAAAATTAATGCTTTTATTTATTTTACCAAATTTAAAGCATGAAAATCAAAAAGAAAAAAATTAAGTGTCTAAGAACTAAAAACGAATGAGAATACACATTGAAATAATTTAAGAATTTTTGTAGTGAACATGGCATTAAGAGGCACTAAACGGTCCTTAGTAATCTACAATAGAACATAGCTATAAAACTTATTAACCGTATGTTTATGGATTGTGTTAAAAGCATGCTGAGTTCAGCTAGGCTTGACTAGTGTTTTAAATAGAAACCGTTAATAAGACTTGTTACTTGATAAATCGTTCTTTTACAACTGCACTTGATTGCAAGATCCCTAAAGAGATATGATTTGAAAAATATGTTAATTATTTGTTCATTCGTAGTTTTGGTTGTGATACTTATGTATGGATTCCAAAAGAGCACATGAATAAGCTGGATGTGAAGCCCAGAATGTGTACTTTTCTTGGCTATGCAAATGAAACAAAGTGGTGTAGATTGTGGGACCATTGCCCATAAGTTAGCAATTAGGTAAGATCTAGTTTTTAATTTTTAATGAAGAAATTTATATGACTCAACCCGAATGCTTTATTGAAAAAAAAAAACAAGAAGAATATATATTTGTAGACTGAATAAATCGCTTTACGGTTTAAAGCAAACGTCAAAGTGTTAATATAAATGGTTTAATTCCTTCATTGTGAGCTTGGAATTTCAAAGATGTGAGGCAGATGTCTATGTTCGTAGTTATGGTAATGGTGTCATTATTATCTTGTTATTATATGTGAATGACATATTGGTTGCAGGTACTACTAGAAATATTATTGTAATATTAAAAGCTTGTTTAGTAAGAGAATTTGATATGAAGGTTTGAGTGATGTTAATTAGATTCTTGGAATGACCATACTTGGAGTCAGGAAGAACAAGAAAGTCTGGATAACCTAAAAAGATTATGTTGAAAAAGTTATGCACGACTTCAACATGTAGAATTCTAACCCAATTAGCACTCCATTCCTTATTAATTGTAAGTTGTCTTTAGATCAGTGTCCTATCACAGAAGCAGAGAAGGCAGATATGTCTCAAGTATCATATTCATTAACGGTAGAAAACCTTATGCTTGCCATAGTTGCACCAGACCAGATATTGCGCAAGTGGTGGGAGTAGTTAGTAAATATATGGTGAACTTGGTTAAAGATTATTGGATATTGTAAAGTGGATTTTTCGTTACTTAAAGTGTCTTCTGAGGTGGTTATTTATTATAGTGGCCACAGGTTATATTTTCTTTTTTGTCGACGATGCGGTTATTTGGATGTCAAGACTGTAATTAGTGGCAGACTTGTCTACTAGAAATCAGGCAGAGTGCATGTTATTTAAACAAGCATACGAGAAAACTATTTGGTTAAAGAGATTGCTAGAAGAATTGAAATTCAAGTAGAAAGTGGTGGTGATTCATTATGACAGTTAAAGCGTGTTACACTTGGCTAAGAATCCAGTATTTTATCCTCGGACCAAACATATCGATATTTAATATTACTTTGTTTGTGACATGGTGGAAGACAGTCAAATCTATTTGCAGAAGATTCACACCAACAACAACATAGTAGATATGCTGACGAAGCCTATTGCAAGGGAGAATTTTGTTTGATGCATGACTTTTCTTGGGCTTATTATTACCTAACGATTGGTAACATTTGGTCAACTGTTATTTGGAGTGTTTTTCGCATCATTAGAGAAACTAGTCCTTAAATGGAAGAATGTTGTAACGGTGGAGATGCAAGGAGTCTCTGACGCAGGGAGGACGTGGGAGGTCGATCACCGTCTTCCTCACTAATGGTTCTCGAATCCATGAGAAGAAATAAAAGGATAAAACAAGGAAATAATTCCTAATAATTATTGAATAATTGAATGAATGACTAAAAATGGAATTACAATGTATATAAATAGCAAACTAAGGTCTAGGTAAAGTATCAGGCTCCTACTCAAACTCAAAATCCTAGAAAACTAGACTTATTATAAGCTCTAGGTAAAGTATCAGGCTCCTACTCAAACTCAAACTCCTAGAAAACCAGACTTACTATAAGCTCTAGGTAAAGTATTATGCTCCTACTCAAACTCAAATTCCTAGAAAACCAGACTTAATATTTATAGAAGTCTCTTAATCCTATTAGAATTCATGGTTTTCGCCCAAAAATAGAAAGTTTTCAAATGGGCCCAACCACGTTGTTCTACTAATTATTCTAAGCCCTTTTCATGTTGGGCACAAACTTTAAAAACCCTACAAATCAAAAGTTACGATCAAATTAAAACTTATTATAAATAGTAAAATTGAAATAAAACTAGTTTAATGACCGTCGATCTGGTCGAATCTCGCGATTCCAGCATGGACAACCCAGCATAACTAGCTCGAGTTACCCCAAAATCATATATTATATATCTAGAAACTCATTCTGAATTGCGAGATACGACCGTTTTACGGTCCTAATAGTCTGGATCACTTTTGACCTCGACCAGTCTTCTTTTGGTCCATCTGAGTCATGAAATAATCGGCGACTTGCTCTACATCAGTCTCCTAATGAGAGACAATCTCTCTCTCTCTCTCTCTCTCTCTCTCTCTCTCTCTCCACATCTTGCACATACATACAATGGGTGAAGCCTGGTTTTCCCTTTAGATTTCTTTAGGTGCTCTCATATGTGGTAGTCTAGATAAAGAGGGTCATAAGTAAAGAAAGGTGTGCAGTTCCATTAATTCATCTTCTAGAGTATTCTTTGGGGTATAATTTATTATATAGGTGGGAGAAAGATAAACCTTTTGTATTTATGTTTATCTTGTTTCTAGTGTAGAAAAAAGCCTTGTTATTACCTTGTGTTTCAACTCCACCTATATTAACCACGTGTGGGCATTTTTCCGCGGGCATTTTTCCGCAACACGCCGCTAAGTCAACTGTATCATACGCGCTGATGAAGAATATAGTAACATAGACCATGCGTCATCTTTCCTCTAGCCGCCCATTTTGTCATACACCTGTGCCGCACCTGACGAATGGGACGGTCTATTTTCAACCGGATGAACGGCCTGGTCGCACGCACGCGTGCCCCTTTGGCATGTGTCACTGTCGCGGCAAGAATTCTCATTCCCAGTCCCGCGCCACTATTCTAACTCGAATCACGTTTTAGCAATTCGCAGACCTCACTGTGTCATCATGGCCGTTGATTTCAACCTCGTTTCACGTACTTGGACCACGTTGATCAAAATGTCCATGTCAGATTGTCCACAAGATTCGCCACAAACATAGTCGCAAAGTTGGTGGTGGGCCCAGACCTAGATGGTTATCCGACACTATTATAACATTGGGGAAAATCGTTCACATGATGTTGTCCTCTTAAATGTGGACCACTCACCATCTTTTCTATTTACCATCCATTTCATGGCCTTTGATCACATCACATGTTTCATCCGACCGGTGCAATTTTTGTACCTACATAGATGGACGGTCTAGATTAACTCATGGTACCAAAGTTTCAAAACTTGGTCCAGGTTTCCTAGAATACATCCCAATCTATTGCAATAAGATACGATGGGATCTTAGCCCTTGAATCTGGGTCACCTTGCAATAATCCAAACCGTTTATACCATGTTTCTCACTGTACATACCATACCAACGAGTAGGATTCTCTAATATGTGAAGGTTTTGAAATATAATCATCAAATCATCTTCGGAAGACAGCCGTCCAATCCTACCGGAAAAGAGATGAGGTGTTCTAATCCCACACGTACGTTACCTGCAAGCGAGACATGTGTTGAACGTGTATCTACCTGCTCGTGTGAACATCATTTTAGCATTGAATCCAGATCGTTATTAACCGTCCATTACGTTTGCTCGCATCAGTAAGTGGGATAGCCCAACCGACCTAATTTTAGGAACAGGCTAAATCCACACCGGGGCCCACATGATAAACGGATCGAAACGTTTACACGAGGTGCTTTTTAACACGTGTGCACTGGCGTAGGTTAGCATGCACGATGCACTTGTACAACTAATATCAAGTGTAAGGACGAGAGTTCCTTTTTTCTAGATCATTCCTGTTGGAAAGCAGGTCCAGCTGGCTCGTTGAAAAAACGAATGTGCGCAGGCAGGACCACTGTAACTGATGGTCCCTAGCCAGGAATGGCTTCACGCGTGGCACGCTTGTGTAATATCAAGGTCATCCATCAGGTAGGCCCCACAGAGAATATTCTCTGCTACAAAATCATGTAGGTTCAAAGATGATCAACTTTAAGTGGACCCGTTTGATTTGTGGGCAAAGGGATGTTCTGGGTGGGACCAGCTGGACTAGTGGACCGGATCTCTGATTAGTTTCTTTTATTTTTTCATTAGCACGTGTGAAGCGAATGAACTGTTTAACATCTACTCGCGCGAATCGCTTTCGCATTCATGGTATTAAAAAAAAAAAAAACATGTAAAAGAGCTGAGACCGATCAGCAAAAGCCACCAGTTTTGATTTCTTGCGGTCAAAGATGACGAATTCTCTGATCCTTTTCCTTTATTTATTTAATTTTTTTTCTGTTGGGTTCCACCATATCCGTTGTATTTTTTCTGGCTTTGAAATGAGTAAGTAATAAGAGAGTCCTCTCTTGCTTTCTAAAAAAAAAATAATAATAAATAAAAATGTAATTGATGAACTCCTTTCCCGCTGCCGTCAGTGATTTGCTTTGATGTCACAAGTGCGCGCGTGAGGAAGTAGGTATCATCGGAATGGGGGTGGAGTAGGTGACGCAGCGGCAGCTTATCGGGTGAGACACTGGCCGTAGGGGCCGCCTTATGTATGTGTTGTATATTCACGACATTCATCCGTTTTGCTAGCTCATTTTTGGGATATGCTAAAAAAAAAAAAAACGAGGTAAATTTAAATCTTATGAGGTGCGATTAAACCCCAACATTAAAAACTTTTGTGCCCCCCCAAGAAAATACCAATCCCTGCTGTATGGCCCACCTGAGAATTCGATCTGCCTCATTTTTAGGGAGGATGCCTTATAATGATCTGCAAAAATGGATGAACAGCGATATGAGGTGGGCCCCACGGTCAGGGCCTCACCCACTGAGCTGTTACCCCTGCCTCACCTTATCCGGGACCATTGCAATCCTCCAAGCGAACACATGTTCACTTGCGCTCGGGTTTTCAGTTTGGATAAGTGGGGTCCATGGTTCTATGATCCAAGCCATGGGAACCATGGGAGCCACCACAGATGGCCCATGCACCGATTGAAAGGTCCGGCCGTTGAATCTTCGGCCTTTAGATTGAATATATACATTGTGGTACGCTCCTTTGTGACCTTCTACTTGCGGGCAACGAATTGGATGGTTAGGTTTTTCCACGTGTGAAAGTTGGTTCACGTGTCATTGGGACTCCATACGAACGGTTTGATCATTGAATCACTCTAGGGTCCTGCATATGTGTGGACAGGATTATCTACCTGCCATGCGTGCTGTAGATAGATGGCTATAGCCAAGGGTAGCTAGGGCTGAAAGTCCGGCAACCCAAGCTTCCTATACTTCAACCCTCACCCAACCCAACCTCACCTCGGGTTGGGAATTCTTAACCCAAGCCGAATCCAAGTGGACTGGGTTGATATATGCTAATCTTTCGGTTATTACATTATTATATTATGTTTCAATACACATCTTATTTTTTATACTTATAACTTTATTAATTATATGTGTAGCTATATATTGTAAATAACTTCATTTTTCTAAATAAATAAGTTAAAATATAAGATAACTACTCCTTTAACACTCAAACATACTAAATTCAAGCATATCAAGTTTCAACCATTATAAATTTACTTACTAAAATAATATAAACTAATAGGTTTACTTAACTAAAGTATTATAAAATTCTAAGTAACTTGTATATAGATTGGGTTCGGTTGGGTCGGGCAACCCAAGACCTCAGCCCAAGCTTTATCGGGTTGGTGTTTGCATAGCCCAAGTTTGAGATCGGATCCGATACTTCCTACCCAAGTCCAACCCAATGTCGGGTCGGTCACAGGTCGGTTGGGTTGAACTTGCCCAACTTTCAGCCCTAGGGAATAGCTCAGGTTTGGATCGACCCATGTCATCCTAAGGCCCAACCCATTTAGAAATGGGCCAAAAATCTTGCCCTATCGAACCCATGACCCATTATCCTTTGACCCAACAATACCCTCTTACAAATCTTATTGGGCCTACCTTTTATTATCATCCATCCTGAAACTCACTTTGATCGAATAATGCTGACCGTCTTATCACATCTAGGAAAATATATGATCCATATAATACTATGATAGTTCAAAATCTATGTGATGTTTATCACAGATGCACAATGTAGTTGATGTAGGGAGGATGTGGTAGGTCGATTGCCGTTTCCTTAATCAGACAGTTCTCGTTTTCACGAGAAGAAATAAGAGACAAAAGGAAATTAATTTTGAATAAATTGTAAAATAATTAATTAAATTCTTAAAACAGAATTACAATGCGTATAAATAGGAAACCAAGCCTCAAGTAAAGTATCAGATTCCAACTCAAACTCAAATTCCTAGAAAACCCGACTTACTATAAATAGTAAACTTACTATTCATAGAAGTCTTACTAGAACTCGTTGTTTTCGACCAAAACTAGAAATTTTTCAAAAAGTCCCAACAATGCTGTTCTACATGTTCGGCACAAACTCTAAAACTCTACAGATCAAAAGTTATGATCGAAAGGAAACTTACTATTGTTGCTGAAATTCTACAACTAGCATGACAGACCGAGCTCCGTCGTAGGGTGGAAGTTCCTTGGTTGAGGGGGTTCTGAATGACCTGCAGGGAAGGAAGTGGAAGGCAAATAAAGGGGGGTCGAGATCCGGTGCCCGTTAGCCATCTGATGCCAAAGTTAGGTTGGAAATGCAAATGGGCAGTAGGTCGGCTTAGTGATTGATTGTGCGATCCTTTTCCTCAAGCGGTGAGGGTATTTATGGGCGAGGGGCCTCCACCAACCCCCTGGTCTGATGGGACAGGACAGGTGGAGTGGTTCGCACTGCCTCGTCGGTCAATCACGGTGAGTGGCACCATACGCTACCCCTTACCATAATTATGGGGGAAGTTGCAAGCGCTATAGTGCTGCCTGCCAGAGCATTAATTTATAAGAGTGTCGTACCCTCACTCAGCGGGTTCCTTGTGGCTCCCGCCACCTGTTCGAGGTCGGGTCATTCGATCGTGCTGATCTTAGAGGACGATCCCAAGGTCTTATCCCAGGAAGGGATCTCTACCTTGTGAGCACCCTTTATTGGTTCTCGGTATCGGGACGACCTGCGACTCTTCGGCCTGTGGGATGAGCCATGACTGGAAGGTTGATAATGACCTTCTGCACAAGGTTATGGCTCTGACGGGGACCTGAGCCTGTCCACATGGGGTGACCCTTCGTTGTGGTCGGGAGGTCAGTATAAAGCACGGCCTCCCAAGGTTTATCCTACAACCTGGCTCGAGATATATCTTTATAACACTTTTATAAATAGTAAAATTGAAATAAAACCAAGTTAATGACTATAGATCTGGTTAAATCTCACAATTCCTGCGTGGGTAACCTGGCATAGTAGGATTGGTTGGCTAAAATAGCTCGAGCTACCTCAAAATCATATACTATATGTCAAAAAATTCATTCCGGATGGTGAGATACCATCGTTTTATGGTCTGAAGGTCAGCATCACTTCCGACCCCGACCCAGTGGCTAACCAAAACCGATTAGTACTCTCTCAAATCTTTTGAATTTGGTGTCATCCAAAGACCCTAATCATTCCATGATAAATATAAGAAAGCAAGGCTGACTATTGCATGCATGGACATGGCTTTTGACATTTCATTTCCAAATTTTCTTCTCATTCTCTCTCTTCTCTTCCCATTTAGCACTTCCATTGACACAATCACCCGTTCCCAATCCATCAAAGATGGCCAAACTCTAGTCTCCGCTGCCGGTAACTTCGAACTCGGATTCTTCAGTCCCGGCAATTCAACCGGCCGGTACGTCGGGATATGGTACAAGAAGGCCCCGCCGGAGAAGAAGTACGTTTGGGTGGCCAACAGAGATGATCCACTCACGAATTCATCCGGCGTTCTATCGATCGGTGCTGATGGGAACCTTGCGGTCTTGATCGTGGGGCGGCCCGCTTTTCCGATCACGAACGCTTCAACGGTGGTGAATTATACGAGTGCGAAGCTCCTGGATACTGGAAATCTTGTTTTGCAGGATGATCAGGACCGGGTGTTATGGCAGAGCTTCGATTACCCGACGGATACTATGCTGCCGGGTATGAAACTCGGGTTGAATCGGAAAACGGGTCTGATGAGATTCATCACGTCGTGGAAATCCGATGACGATCCGGCCAGCGGGGACTATGTTCTTCAAGTGGATCCACGTGGGTCCCCTCAGTTCTTCGTGTGGAAGGGATCGGATGCGGTCTGGCGAAGTGGGCCATGGAACGGTCCAGGATTCAGCGGCATCCCGTTGATGAACCATCAGAGCGTGGTCACTTACCACTTCACGGTCGACGATCAAGGGATCTACTTCTCCTATGATCTGAACGGTCCGATTATCTCCAGATTGAGATTGGACAGCTCAGGTAATCTCCAGAGGTGGGCATGGCAAGATGATACTCCGCGATGGACACCGTTCTGGTGGGCCCCCAACGATCAGTGCGACGAGTTTGAAAAGTGTGGGGCCAACAGCTGCTGCGACGTGAACCGTGCAGTAATGTGCGAGTGCTTGCAAGGGTTCAAGCCCAAGCTGCAGGAGGCGTGGAATCTGCACGATTGGTCTGGCGGGTGTGATCGACGGCGGGGATTGGCTTGTGGGAAGGGAGATGGGTTCAAGAAAATCGAAAATGTGAAGCTGCCCGATACGTCGGCTGCTCGGGTCGCCCGCTTATCGAGTCTGAGGCAGTGTAGAGATGAGTGCTTGAAGAACTGTTCTTGCACCGCTTATGCAAGCGCTGATATTGAGAAATGGGGAGGTGAGTGTTTCATCTGGTATGGAGATTTGATTGATTTGAAGCTGTATTCCGACGATGGGATGGATCTATACGTGCGTTTGGCGGATTCGGAGCTCGGTAAGTGGGTTTTTTTTTTTTTTTTTTTTACTTCCTAATATTGGGTTTGTTTTTATTCGGGTCGGGTCTGTTTGGGTGGCGCGTTTGGGCGATTGTTTGAAGCGAATTGCGATATTTAGTTCAATGGAAATGACTAAAATGGATATGATTGCAATTCGATGCGTTCAAATCGTGATTTGGGGGCTCCCATTTGGTCATTTCCACTGTATTGGATATGAATTTATTGAAATTCAATTCAATTGGGTGTCGTCCAAACGTGGCCTTAGCTTGGAAGGCATGGCTGAAACTGATGCCCCACTTCCGTACATGTGGGGCCCGTCGTCCGGCGATCAGGTCTTAGGTAAAATGGGTCCCAAGGTGGATGGGAGCCACGCCGAATTGATTGGAAGGTTCTGGGGCTGATGTCGGTTGGTTAGAAAGGACGGCTGAGAAAGAAAGGTGCAATAATGGTCCACATTCAACGGAAGAGAAAGGGTAGTCCTTAGCGTCAGCAAGCGTACGGTTTGCTGGTATTTTCAGTTCCGTGCATCATTATGCTACCTAGAACTTTTCTGGTGGGCCCCACCTCAGATGGGCGGCATCCAGAAAGTCAAATCGATGTACAGGTTCGGCGGAAGTGGACCACACCACTAAAGGAACTGGGGACAATGATTCTCCCCGTGAAAACATACCCGGGTCCACCATGATATTTATTTGTCATCTAAACTTTTCATAAGGTCACACCGACTGGCTGAAGGGTAAAAATAAATATGAGATTGATCCAAACTTCTGGGACGTCCAAGAAGGTTTCAATGGAATACGTTCAATCTCCCACTGCTTTCTTCAGTGTAGTTCACTGAATTCTTGGATCTGTCATAGTGTTTGGGTCAAGCCTTAAAATAATCTCAGATAGATTGTTTGGATATAACAAGTACATATTACAAGTACCTCATGGTATGACCCACTGAACTTGATGATGTCACTACACCAACTACCTCGCTGGTGTAGGGTGCACCAGCCAATTTGTGTGACATCCTTAAGAAATTCACTTTTTCCATCAGTTTTGCCTAAGGCTGTAAGTGGCCGGGTTTAAAGCGAGTTTAGCCAAAACTAGATCCTCCCATTTAGTAAATGGGCCTAGGTCCAAATTTTAGACCCAAACTTTTATTAAATGGGCGGGTCCAAGCCGGGCTCAAGTCAATCCATCATGTCCATTTATAAATGGGTCTGTGTCTAGCATAGGGAGATCCACCTAGACCCATTTATAAATGGGTCGGGTCTAATGGGTCCGTGTCTGGATCAAGTATGCGAGCATTTTTACAAGGCTTCAAATTGGGTCTGGGCTGGACGAGTCCCTTGAAACATAGATCAAATCCGCCCACTTACTAAATGGGTTCGAGCTGAGTCGGGTTGGGCCTAATATAAAGAAAACTAGACCCAGACTCGTTTAGCAACTGGGTATGTTCTTAGACCTAGACCCATACCATTTAACAAATGGGTCGAGTCTAGGTCAGGTCTAAATGGGTTGGTACCGGGTACTCAATCGGGTCCGCTGACCCATTTACAGCCTTGGTTTCGCCAGCTCATATCAATACATTATTCTAAAAAGTGGCAGATTTAAAACTTCAAAGTGGAGCACACTACATGATATAGGGGCTCGGATCAAGTACTACCCCACTAGGATGCACAAGGAGACCCTACTATGGTGAGTTGTCATTGGCCGGCATAGCAGGTCCCACACATTGGGTTTGATGCAGAGCTGTAAGACCGGTCACACCTCGCCGATACTGAGGTGTGGAGCCCGTTGCGCAGGCCAATGGCTACGCTGCCATGTTGGCGTCCGTCTCCTCGCCGTGTATTTCCTTATGAAGTTCTTGTGTTGGGAACTTAGGTGGGCCCACAGTGATGTTTTCTGATAAATCCACCCTGTCCATCCATTTTGGGAGCTCAGTTTAGGACATTAGAACAAAAAGGAACAGGATCCAAGACTAAAATGGGCCTCACTAAAGGAAAAGGTGGGTATGGAAATTACTACCATTGAATCCTCCTTGGGGTCCACAGTGATGTTTATATGACATCCATACCGTTCATAACGTCACTATACTGGGATGAACTGAAAACACAAATATTAGCCTGATTGGAAATACCTGTGGCCCCACAAATATTTCAACTGTGGATGTTCAATCCTTACGTTTTCGGCCCACTTGAGACTTGGATCCGGTTCATTTTTGTTCTCATGTCCTAAAACGAGTTCCCAAAATGGATGGACGGGGTGGATTTGTCAGAAAATATCACTATGGGCCCCACCTAAGTTCCCAGCACATGAACAGAACTTCCTGCGCAAGGCTTTCGCAGGAAATCCGTGTCCCTCGTGCGTCCTGGTGGGGTAGTACCTGATCCGAGCCCATGATAAGTGGGAATGGAAATGCCTACGGTCGAAACTTTCACAAGGCCCACCGTGATGTTTATATCCCATCCAAACCGTTCATATCGTTATTCCACTTGGATTAACTGAAAAAACAAATAATAGCCCAATCCAAAGTTTCCATGGCTCCAAAAGGTTTTAATGGTGAGGTTCAATCCCCACTGTTTGCTATGGTGTGCCCCACTTGAGTTTTAGATCGGCCTCGTTTTTGGGTTAGTGCCCTAATATGAGCCGGAGAAACTGATTGACCGAGCAGATTCCTCACGGATATCTCCGTGGGCCCCACATGGCTTCCCCAAATTGGACGCAAGGCAATTGGCGACCGAGGCTGGCCATATGACACGTTTAATATCTGGTTTTCTGTACGGAAACAATCTAGAACCGCATCTACAAGTCTTTGTCATGAGCTTATTCTACATGTGCTGGGCGTGGGCCCACCAGGATTTTATTTTTTTATTTTTTATAGTTGTCCATTATTTTCTATGATGGGGCTCACCATGTTGTGTATACACTATCCAACCCCTACCATGTGAGCCCCATCATGATGATGGGTTGCCCCAAAAATCAGGCCTTTAAAATAACTAGTGGGTCATACCATAGAGAGCAATGGATGACCATCCAAAAAAACTGCAAATTCATGTGGTGGTCCAGATGATGGTTGAATCACCCTGATTTTTTAGCAGTCCAACTTTTCCAGTGGGGCGTCCCAATTGACAGGTTGGATGCAATATCCACGCCCCATGGGCCCAGACGCAGCAAAGCTTATATGGTTATTCAATAGTAGAAACTGAGATTGAATGTGAGCCAGGCGGGTCTGGATTGAATTGGTGGGCTACAGGCCCGTGGGCTGACCCACAGAATGACTTCAATCAGTCGGGTCAGACCAGGGCTTACAAATATGTGTATAGCCCAGTACAATAGCAGGCCTAGCCCCTGATACCATGAAGCAACTGCATATGGGGGATGGTCCTAAAATCATATGTCCCTGTATTTGTTTCTTAGCCACTTATTTTTGGACCCTTGACCCGTGCTAACCTGTTGCATTCGTGTAATATCCTGTCCGTGAGGACGTTAGGTCTGGCCCACTGTGTAGATGAAACCCGAACGGATTGGTGCTTAACTCATTGGATGGGCCACATGTATGAAGGCAGTGGACGGTTTTTAAAAAAAATGGCTACTGTTCACGCTCACACATGTGACAAACCAGATGAAAGGACAGACCTGATTTTTCTAGCCGGATCATCTACGTGGTGGAGCCCAATAATTCCATGCCCGAAAACCATTTTCCACCGTTGGATTGTATGAGTTCAGTGACTGACTGAAAATTGGATTCTCTGCAACAGATTCAAGCCCAAAGAGGAAAAAGCGGGTGTTGATACTCTTGTTAACGGTCATTCCGGGGACGCTGCTCCTCTTCGGGTGTGGCTATTGCTTCTGGAAGAGAAAAAATGAAAAAAAAGGTACAGACAGCTTTAACATTTGCTCGTGCACTTACTTGCTTTACACGTGGAATTAGGAACACGTGTGCAAGATTGGAGCCATTCACTGCGTGATTCCCAACTGTTGATTGACCGTGGCCCCCACTTGTACAAACTGATTTAGCAAGTGGGATGGTGCATATATATATATATATATATATATATATATATATATATATATATATATATATATATATATATATATATATATATATGGTGTTCTGATTCTGAGAAGGTGTAGGAAATGCAGGTGTGCCTGTGAGGGAGGGAAGTCATTATAGCTTTTCAAATGAAGGAGAGAGTGGGAAGAGCTCAGAGACGCCACTGTTTAATCTCGTTGATGTGGTGATTGCTACCGATCACTTCTCCCATTCAAATAAACTTGGAGAAGGTGGCTTTGGTCCTGTTTACAAGGTAATCACCCACACCTACATGCATATACACGTACATATATGTAGAACACACTTAAATATATGCATCATACATTCATACATTAACATTTATTTGTGTGTGTATGTATATATGTGTGTATGAATATACATGTATACATTGTTATGCGCATATATATATATATATATATATATATATATATATATATATATATATATATATATATTCATGCTGGCCAGGTGGACAATGGATTGATGATCAATCGTCGCAATTGACTCAAGACTTGGTTGAGATCAATCCATGATTAATGCGGTCATCCAATCAGCATGATTTGGGTGCAACAAATAATCAACGGCAGACGGTTTTGTGATCGTAGATCAACCAACATGGCCCCATGTTGTAATTTCCATCCATGAAATGGTGACAAGGAGAATTTTGTGTTACAACTAAAAATGGAATTATTTTGGGGTGCTAATTGTAGGGGGAGCTGAGGAATGGCCAACAAATAGCCGTGAAAAGGTTGTCAAGGAATTCGGGGCAAGGAATAGAAGAATTCAAAAATGAAGTGGCACTTATACAACAGCTGCAGCACAGAAATCTAGTTAAAATTCTTGGTTGTTGCATTCAAGGAGAAGAAAAGATGTTGATCTATGAGTACATGCAAAACAAAAGCCTTGACTCTTTCATCTTCGGTATGTTTTTTTTTTTTTTTTCATGCCCATATTTCATTAGTATGATCATGTGCTCAGTAAGTATGTATATATACCTTATACCTACACACACAGGTAAAATGATATATAGTAGAAACGATTAGGACCCTTCATTTACGAGGCACCTTTACCACACAGTGGCTTGTGAACATGGGGCTCACATGAGCATCGACGCTTGCTATGCCTCCTTTTTAGGGGCCTTGATTTTCTGGGATGTTTCTGGGATGGTAATGGTGCGCCTGTGTAATGATCCTACATAACATATACATACATACATTCGTGCATAGGCCATGGATACAATTAGATATCATCAAATCAGGCGGTTGTGATGAAAATTGGTTATAATTCCCATCCATGCCTGTGCTAGTAGATAAAAACACATGCATGTTTGTGTTCATTTTACACCTTCATGGGAAGGTTAACAAAGTTTCCAAAGCCTTTAAATTTATATGTGGAATAGTAAATCATTTGACTAAGCTTATTAAGATAAAATCTATTCAATCTAAAAACAAAGATAGATGTGCATCATGATCAGAAAATTAGAATTTATGCCTGTATACATAATGGGTTTAGGCATAGTTAATTAAGTGTGATCAAATCAATGGTCTAAGACAAGTAGTTAGAGATTAAGATGAATTATTCCTAATCGACTTGTGAATTTATTGCGATGTCATTCCCCAATGGAGGATTATGATCTTGTAGGTCTCATATTGAATCTACCTAATTGAAGGATATAAATTGAGATTTCTAATTAGAAGGGGATGTAGTAATGCCTGACAGCTCATTACCTCGATAACATAGAGACAATATTGGAGGCAATCTCTAATTGAGATTTCTCTAAAATAGAAGTTTATAAATATAAGGTTTTAGTTTGAAGCCCTCTCTCTCTCCCCCTTAAAAACCTTAGGATTAGAGAAGCTGCTTCTTTTCTAAAAATCCTAGTTCATCAAATTTAAAGATCCGATAATATAAAATAGTATTCTCTTTCCTTGCAGTTGAGAATTAACATCTCTAATGAACTTTTCTTCATCTTCATGCATGCTTCGCTGCAATAAAAAAGATGATCATGGTTAAGCATTTGAGGTAATTTTGTTCTTGAAAAATCTTAAAATTGGCATATCTTTTTACATTTTCATCCCTGTGAAAGTGGGTACATTATCATTTCTCATATGTTTGTGTTCGTATGCATGTAAGTAAATTTTATGAATATATGGAAAAATCTAATGTGGGGACATTCATACGACAGATCAGACAAAAGCTGCATTGTTAGATTGGAGGAAGCGCTTCGATATTATCATTGGGATTGCTCGAGGAGTTCTTTATCTTCATCACGATTCTAGGTTGAGAATTATTCACAGAGATTTGAAAGCTAGCAACATTCTCCTCGACGACGAAATGAACCCCAAAATTTCAGATTTCGGCATGGCCAGAATTTTCAGTGGAAATCAGACCCAAGGCAACACAAATAGAGTGGTTGGCACATAGTAAGTACCACAGGCACATGCATTTACAAGGCATTGCAAAATTGTATTCATGGGAGGAAAGATTGGAGAGGCCAATTTGCTAGCGACTGAGATCCAAGCCATGTACCTGACCATGCCACAACCCAAAGGCTAGCCTGGTACACTCATCAGGTGGACCAAAACATATATGTTGAATTTAGCCCTCTGGTCATTCCAAATGGGCCCGGCCTGAATAGTTCAAAATCTAGGCTTAAACAAACCAAGGCCCGGCCCATTGGCAGCCATAGCTCCTGGACAGCCCCACTTAATGATTGGTTTGGATCTTGCACATGTATGCCATGCTGGCATGTCTCTCACCATTCGCTTCTTCAATCTCCCCTTGCTTGAATGACCATAAAACGAAGACTTGTCATCGTTGAAAAATCCCGTCCGTCGAATTGAAATCTCACATTTGACAATGAAATGCAGTGGTTACATGTCCCCGGAGTACGCCATCGATGGGCTCTTCTCGGTGAAATCAGATGTGTTTAGCTTTGGAGTCTTATTATTAGAGATCATTAGTGGAAAACGAAACAACGGTTTTCAAGATCCCGACTCTAATTTAATTGGACATGTTAGTATGAGTTTTCTGCTTTTTTTTTTTTTTTTTTTTTTTTTTTTTTTTAAATTTTCTGTCCGGAAAGAAAAATCGGCGTACGCTCATCTTACACCGACCAAAGACAATTGGTGGGAATCCCAACATGCATTTCAAATTGGAGTTGCATTATGGATCCCGGTCGGAGTCGGCCGCCTTTAGACCATGGAAGATAGGTGTGCTTGCATGTTCCTGTGCCCCAGATGCTCTGAAGTTGGGCCCAAGACCATTTGGAGCCAGGTTTGTGCTGATTATGATGGACATGGGCTTTGATCCACCTAACTCCTTGAACAGTGGGCCCGACACCCAGTTCATTTTTCATGGGCTGGGCTAGGACTTTGGTCTTTAACAAGTGGGCTGGACTTGGACATGTCTTTCACTGGCCATTTTCGACCGTTGATTTTGTGATTTTAACATGACATTTGGTATAACTATTTCAGGCATGGGAGCTTTGGAATGAAGGGAGGACTTTGGAGCTATTGGATTCTGCGATCACGGATTCATGTCCGGCCGGCGAAATCCTGAGATGCATCCATGTGGGCCTCTTGTGTGTTCAAGAAAATGCGAGAAACAGGCCCACCATGTTAGCAGTTGTATCCATGCTGGGCAATGAAACAGCCATTCCTCCACCCAAGAAACCTGCTTATTCTAGTAAGAAGAATTTCTTGGATTCAGATTCATCCACAAGCTGGGCCGGATCTCATTCCGTCAATGACTTGACAATTACTGAGCTGCAAGTTCGTTAGGGATGATATAGAGACACCAGATACATTGGCCACCGGCCATCCGTTTTTTCTTTTGTATAACGTATATAGCTCCGCCGAAGGTGGCACCGGTCTACTTTTCTGGATGGGGTACGTTTTCGTGGTGTGGCCTACCTGATGAACGGTGCTGATCTCATACATGCTGATGTTTTGGCACATGTGGCGCCCTTGTATTTGTCATTTGCAGTTGACTGGATTGGCCGGTTCACCTGTGGCTACGTTGAAATTTTGATTTTGTAATAAAATACATTTTTTAATTATTATTCTGTAAAAGATTATTTTGAAATTTGTCCTTTCATCCAATAATTTTCATTTTACATTTTGAATATCAAATGCCCAAAAATCAGGCAGCTCATTCATGAAACAGGTGGAAACGGACTTCGGTGGTGTGTTGGCGTCACCAAGTTTTGTAGGACCATAATGATGCATGCATTATATCCACAGTCCATCCATTTTACAATATCATTTTAGGGCATGGAGCTAAGACTAAGGTGGATCCAATGCTCAAGTGGACTACCACTGAAAGTAGTGGGGATTGGACGTTTACCATTGAAAACTTACTGGGGGCCACATAAGTTTTGGATTAATCTGATTTATTTTTATTTTTTACCCTTCATCAAGGTCTGTTTGAACTCAACACACCACCAAAGTCGCACACCATGCAATCCGCTTGGAAGCGGATTGCGTGAGTCGTGAAACAACGCAGCATCACCTACATGAGTAATGTCCGTTTGGTAAATATCTCATCCTGACGTGGTCCACGGTAAGGTCGAATTATTCAAGGAACACATGCGCATGTGATGCACACTTAACTAACAATGGCAACAACCAATGGTGATGAAGACATGGGATGTGGTTAGGAGTGGTGGGAAGTGGATTGCGTACCCACCATTGGATGTATGTGTCTTACCCATGCTGGCCATCCGTTTTGGAAGCTCGCATAACTGAAGCATATACAAAACTCAGGGGACCACACCATGGGAAATAGTGGGGATAACAATGTTTGCGCTGAAATATTCCTAAGACCAGAGTGATGTTTATTTGTCATCCAACCTATGTAAACGGAAATGAAGGGAAATCACAGATATCAGCTTGATCTAAAATAATTATGGCCCTCACTAAGCTAAGCTTTTAATGGTAGGTGTTCAATTCACACTGCTTCATATGGTGTGGGCCACTTGAGCTTTGAGTATGCTTCAATTTTGGCCTCAAGCCCTAAATTGAGCTGATAAAACAGATGAACAGCTTCAATGATACACATATTTACAGTGGGCTCCAAAATTTTACTCAGTACACCATCCGCAATACATTTATGGAGTGGCTCGGGCATTTGGCCCTTGAACTTGGCCTAAGGTCTAGGTCTGGGTCTGGTTTCTAGTGATCAGTTAAAAGCATTCTTGGTGACTGAATCACTAAAAATATGTATCTTGGTGACCTGACATGGTGAAATTCGATAGGGCCACGTAACACTCTAAGAGATGGGCCCACACGAAGTTTGGTGAATCTTAAAAATAAATAAAAATAAAAAAAGGAAAGTTGTTTGGTGGATTCACTGGGAGGGATTCGGTCTTACTCAGGCAGAATGTGTTGTATATCCATAACATCCATTAGTTTTTCTTGCTCATTTTTGAGCATGGTCTCAAAAAAATGAAGCATATCTAAATCTTAAGTGGACCATGGGAACAATGGTCAACCAATGACGACCATTAGAAACTTCTTTGGCCATTATAATGTTTATTTGCCATTAATTATGCATGTTGATAAGGTTACATAGACTTGTATGCAGTGAAAACACATACAACTTGATCCAAAACTTTTTGTGGCTCTTAAATAGCTTTTAACGGTGGGCATTGGATCGATCCGGTCATTTGTATTTGGAATCTCTTTTTTTTATTATTTATTTTTTATTATACGAATGAGGATTTGCTTGTGCTGTACGCTGTTGAGGAGCTGGATAGATCTTGTATGGAAGATTTTTTAATAATTTCTTCCTGGTAGGTCCCACGTTATGGTCCATCCTGGTGCCGAGAATATATGAACGGCAACGACCATTACATCATCACTGCGTAGGACGCAATGAGCCATAGTAGTGAACGTTGCACACCATGTAAACCCTGGGACCAATGGTTTATCTAGACCTGCTGTACATGGACCATTACCAAAAAAATCTTCTCCAGGGGATTCTTTTGTTTGCTGGGGGCTGATTGGTCCAGCTCAGCACATGTCAGCACTGCTGCATTAAATACAGCAGTGATTCGTCTAGCTCAGCACGGGCTGCATTAAATGCAACAATGCAGACAAGTTCAGTGCTGGGTGCTCAGTAAACAAAAATATCCCGTTAAGTCGTAGGGGGGTAAGAAAGGCTAGCCTGTAGAATTCGGATCATCTGCTCGTTTTTAACATTGTTTTTCTGTTTTCTGCCTGCCTCTGATCATTGGTCCTGTTCATCAGCACGGGCTGCATTTGCCGGCTAACCTCAATGGTCCAGCTTAGTAAATGCAGTCAATGCTGATGTATGCTGAGCTGATGAATAATGAGGTCTGCCGGAAACAGGAAAACCCTTCCAAATGCGAGCAGACGATCTGGATTCGACAAGGAATTTCCGTCCGGCAGCGTAAACAAAGAGAGCTGATTACAGCGGATGCATCAGAAGTTAAGATTCAGCAGTTCGTTTTTGTCAACATATCACATGCATATAAAATCCAAACCGTGCAACAGGTGGCCTACACCATCTGGATCATCTGAAATGAAAATAAGGTCAATGCACTTACACAACAGGACAGAAAATAATAATAAATCACAGATAATTGTATGAAAAGAAAGTACTGTTGTACTCCTCTTAATAAGTTGATCTTCCTGAATTTCGTTTTTGTTGATCATCATAGTGTGGCCCACCTTTTTCACGGATTAAATATTCTATACGTGAGACATTTTGGTGGAACAAAACGG
Source organism: Liriodendron chinense (assembly GCA_003013855.2). Classification (NCBI taxonomy): domain Eukaryota; kingdom Viridiplantae; phylum Streptophyta; class Magnoliopsida; order Magnoliales; family Magnoliaceae; genus Liriodendron; species Liriodendron chinense. The sequence continues at coordinate 257,412 of ML058455.1, read as the reverse complement.
CTGTATTGTAACTTTTGATACAGCCGCTGTATCTTATCATATCTCTTTAAAAAAGAGTTGGTTGTTCGGCAACTGTAGTTTGTACCGTTGTATATAGAACCCTACTTCATCTACATTCCACGTGTTAGGATTCTATGATATCGCCTATTTCTGCATGGAACTATCATATTTTTTAAACCGTGGTGACTCATCGCACCGTACACATTACAGGTACGACAAATCCAGATCGTCCAAGTCGTAGGATTCTTTGTGGACGGACCACCATACACGAAAATCCCACTTAATCAAACAATCCCAACCGTCCACATGGTGGCTATCAAATCCTACTGGTGAAATCAAAACATTACGTGAACTTCAGGTTATGAACCATCCTCAGAGGGACCTGCAAGACCGTTCGTATTGACGTGCATGAATGGCGCCCATGAGCCTTCATGACCATGTCGAAAGAGGCTGGATCAACTACAAAGCTTTACAGTTTACGCTTACCCATGATGTTTGCATGACATCTACTCCGTCAATCATGTCCAACCCCCTCGTGCTCTCCGTAGTGCCAAAAATCAGCCGAATCCAAGATTGAAGTGGACCACACTGAAGGGAACGGTTAGGATGGGGAAGACCACCGTGAAAACTTTATGGATTGTGTGGTAAGCCAACCGTGTGTTGTATATTCCATCCAATCCATTAAGAAGATGCAACGCACTAGGATGAACGGACAAGCTAAAAACCTGCCATTCCAAAACTCTGGTGGGCCATAGGCCCACAACCAGATTATTTTAGTGGTTTCAGGCTGTGTATGGTGATAGTTTTCCACCACCCTTTTTTTCTTTTGGACGCAAAACAAGCCAGCTATCAAAGTTATGTGGGCCCCACCATGATGTATGTGTTTTGTCCACACCTTCCATCTATTTTTTTCAGCTCATTTAATGGCACGAAACCAAAAGTGAAGCAGATCCAAATCTCAGGTGGACGACACCACAGGAAACAGTGGGTATTCAATGCCTACCATTGAAAACTTTTTGAGGTCCACGAAAGTTTTGGATCAGCTGATATTTGTCTTTTCCCTTCATCCAGGTCTGTCTGACCTTATCAACAGGTTGGATGGAAAATAAACATTATAGTGGGCCCTAGGAATTCTTTAACGGTGGACGTTCAATCAATACTGTTTTCCTGTTTTGTGGCCCACCTATGATTTGGATCTACCTCATTTTTGCCCAACAAACTAAAATAAGATGGAACAATGGATGGACGGCGTGGATAAAATACATACATCATGATAGGCCCCACGGAGCTTTGACACCAGCTTGCTAGCTGGTGTTGGGCTCACTAGCTAGTCAAACCGCGTCCATTTGGTAGACATGGTAAGATGATAGAGCCAAAGGCCCAAAACAAAGGCTGGCCAGCCAACTCCCATGTTTGAAAAAGTCAACAAATAAGACGCAAGGGAGCTTACGTGGACAAAAGGCAAAACGGGGAAGAGAGAGAGAGAGAGAGAGAGAGAGAGAGACTTTTCATCTCTTCATCGTTCTATATAAAACCCATGGTACAATATAAAGCTTATCTTCACCTCAATAAACTCTTTGGGAAGCTTAGTGCAATGGCTGTAGAAATACTCAGTACCACCACATTGAAATCTTCTCCTTCTTCACCGTCCAATCCCCTCCAAAATGCCCACATCCCCCTTACCATCTTCGACAAGGCTGCCTTCGATCTTCATGTCCCCATCCTCTATGCTTTCAGGTCACCCATGCCAACAAACGATGCGATGAAAGCAGGCCTTGCTAAAGCACTGGCCTACTTTCCACACCTCGCCGGGAGACGATCCATGGATGAACAATGCCGCCCTTGCTTTGTTCTTAACAATGCCGGGATCCGTTTGATCGAGGCCTACATAGATATGACACTGGTCGAGCGGCTCCCACTTGACCCGTCGACCGAGCTTACGAAGTTGCACCCGCCATTTGATGGCGTCGAAGAGTTGCTACAAATCCAACTTAACCGTTTCTCATGTGGCGGTCTGGTGATCGGCCTAACGGCCCATCATCGTGTGGCCGATGGACAATCTATGAGCTCATTCTTCCTTGCATGGGCCAAGTTAGTCCGTGGCCTCGATGTGGACCTGATTCCTTATCATGATCGAGCAGCCATTTCGGTCCCGAGGAATCCACCCAGGTGCGAGTTCAATCACCAGGCTGTGGAATTTAGAGAAAACACTACTCTGGCCGAGTCCCCCACATCCAACTCGGTCTGTTGGTCATCCATAGAGAATTTGGTTGTCCATTTCTCTGCTGACTTCATAGCCAGGCTAAAGATACATGTCGTCAATGGTAATCCAGGCCATCAATACAGCACTTTCGAGTGTCTCCTGGCCCACCTGTGGAAGAAGATCACGTTAGCCCGTGGACTGCAGGACGATGAGCTGACCCAAGTGAGGGTGGCAGTGAACGGCCGAGCACGCATTAAGCCAGCGGTCCCGATGGAGTATTTTGGCAACTTGGTGTTATGGGCCTACCCAAAACTGAGGGTGGGGGAGTTGTTGAGTGGGACCCACGCATCCGCTGCGAAGGTGATCCATGATGCAGTGGCCCGGGTGAACGATGCATATTTCAAGTCTTTCATCGACTTTGGTGAGCTTTGGAAGGGAAGAGAGGGAAGGGAGGAGATGGCGGCAGCTGCTCCTGGCATCGGCAACTCGCTGTGTCCAGATCTAGAAGTGGATAGCTGGCTGAGATTCCAGTTCCATGATCTTGATTTTGGTGGAGGTGGGCCATGTGCTTTTCTACCACCCAACCTTCCCGTAGAGGGCTTGCTGATATTCATACCTTCATGCAAAGAGAAGGGCGGGATCGATGTCTTCGTGGCTCTTTTGCCTGATCACGTGCACCATTTCAAACAGATTTGCCACTCTCTGAATTAGGGGCGGTTCACTCGTGCAAATGTGTTACAGGAGTGTGAGATCCAAGCCGCTCATCGGACAGCCAGTCCCCACCATGTAGGTACAACTATTCAAAAGCTCGGCCAGTCCGCTCATTTGATGCAGAACACACGTACATTAAATATGAACCCTTGGCTGATTCTTTTTCCCAACCATGTGCAGAGAAAGGTACCACCCACATGATGAACGGCTTAGATCCCATACATATGTGCCAGGTTGGAACGTGCAAGCAGATCAGTGTATTGCACTAATTCTTCTGATGTATTCATGTTTATGTTGATTCATGATATTAAATCTTGACTAGAATAGTTAATATTTCAAGATAGGTTTATTGTTCTTTTACGGGAGATTCCAATAAGTGTTGAAAAAAAAAAAAAATAACAAATTATCTTCAACCTACCATAAATTCGGAGAGCCACATGTACACTTCCTTCTTCTTCTTCTTCTTCTTCTTTATTTTTCTCCAGTTTAGCAATGGTCCTGGACTGAACCAGAGCCTAGACTTGGTCCGACTTTGCCGACTGAATCCAGTCCATCAAACAAACGGTTGATGGATCACTGGATAAATTAGGTAGAAACATATTAAATTTGATTCCACCATATGGACGGTTCATATTGAAATAATCAGCTTCTACTTGTCCAAGATCCATGCACATGTGTATGGATAATTTTACTCTTTTATGGAAATTTTCTCTTCTTACCATTAACCCTAATGAATATTTTTAAGAAAGTTCACCATGCATATAAAAAGTGAGCCTCATCCACGCATGGAGAACAATGTAAAATCAAAGTTCAAATCTCTAAGTTAAGGTGGTGTTGCCCACTAGGACTTTTTGGAATGTGAGAATAGGTGGTATGGAATTACATTTGATCCCATATAAATTTCAAATAGCGTTTGAAAACGACGGAAAGGATGGTTTTAATCCAAGTATCGTATCATCTCTTCCCATCAGTATATGTTGTGGAATTGTGGTGGATTTTGAAATCCACTACATCTATTGCCCCACATTGCTGTGTGTTTTATCCATGCATTGCATCTATATGCACCCTTTACACGTGATGTGCATATGCACACGGGTGATTGGCATCAGTTGTATGAAATTTGGTGTTAATGGTGTTAATAATGGTGTTAATTTTATCATACATGTAATCATTGTGCAATAATAGTGTTAATTTCATCTAATGCAATTCCATACCAATATTTAATCCAGAGTTCCAAAGAAGCCCTAAGTTTTCAATTAGGATGATATTTGGACTGCCGCTTCATATGGTAAGATTCGCCAAATATAAACGGTATGCTTGGCACCACACACAAACCTATGGTTGGTGTCCCCTTCGCACGGTTTCCTGGTGTGTCCCACCTGAGTTATCAGTCAGGAGGACGTCTATGTCAGGACCTAACAGTGTGGCACACCTGAGTTGTCAATCAGGAATATGTTTTTATCAGGATCTAACGTAAAGGACACCTGACTTTCGGAGTAAATGTCTCTGGATTGATGCGGATTGCCTCGAGACCAGGCCACCTATCCGCATGGCCCTGGTGACCCGACTTTGTGGGCCAACCATGATCATATGTTTTATTCACGCCGTCCGTCATTTTTGCTGGATCATTTTAGGGCATGGGCTAAAAAATGAGGTAGATCCAAAGCTCAAGTGGACTACACCACTGAAACTGTAGGGGATAAAGACACTCAGGGTTGAAAGCTTCAAGTGCCTATCATGATGTTTATTAATTGCCATGGATTGACAAGGTAACACAGAATAGGATGAAGGGAAAACACAAATATCAAGTTGGATTAGAACTTCTGCTGCCCGAAGATGTTTTCAACTGTCAGCGTCCCCGCTGTTTCTAGTGATGTCGTCCACTTGAGCTTTGAATTCTGGAAAAATGGATGGACAGCGTGGCCATAAAACATATACATCATGGTGGACCCCACAGAAATTGGGATCATAAGGGATATCCCTCGTGGCCGGGTCTCCTGCCAATCTGCTCCCCACTCAACTGGATCCAGTAGTACATGGGTGCGATCCTGACTGTGGGGCCTACCTCGATGTATATGTTGTATATCCATGCTGTCCATCAGTTTTTTCCATATTATTTTAGGGTATGGTTCAAAATGAAGTAGATACACATCTCAGGTGGACCATTTCACATGAAACAGTGGTCATTAAACGCCCACTGTTAAAAACTTTTGAGGATTAACTGTAATGCATGCTTATTTGCCATCCAACCTGTTGATAAGGACACAGGCCGGGCCTGGATGAAGGAAAAACACAAATAGCAGCTTGATCTAAAACTTTTGTTGGCCGCAAGAAGTTTTTAATGGTAGGAATTCAATCCCTACTGTGTGACCCATCTGGGATTGTATCTGCTTATTTTTTGGACTATGCCCTGAAAATGAGCTGGCAAACTGATGGACGGTGTGGATATACAACACGTACATCGAGGTAGCCCTACGGTAAGGGCTGCACCTCGGTGGACCCGGGGTGCACCTAATACGCGTTCCACTCAGACAACATGTATGGTGGGGCCACAGAGCTCCGGTAGAAGTCCAGCTCAGTTTCAGGAGTGTTTGGGCTGAGAATAGAGGCCCATAGGCGTCTGGCAATGGGTCTGGCCGGTCCTGTTGAAAACTTTCATTTGCTAGGCCCACACCTGACACATTGCCAGCCTTAGGGGCCCATGGCATGGTCTGGACCTGGAGTGTGGCGCTTAAACCATTGGATGGACCCGAAGCCTACTTGCTGCCCTAACTAGGTCTATAATCATGACTAGATCTGGCCCATTTATATCTAGGCCCTTGAGTTTTAACACAGGCCTGACCTGACGGACTTGACCCATTGAGGTGAAACTTGGCCGGGCGGCCTGACCTCAAGAGGAACCAACAACCCCACCCAAATTCCACCCTGAGGCGCCCAACACAGAGCCCTCTAAACTAGACCCAACCTGACCTAACCCAATTCAAATACATGTGATTATTCCCAACCCGAACTTGCTGAACTCGAATCCAAGTCAAATAAGGTTGGCCGTTTTTAACCTGAACCCAACCCATGAGCCGTCAGGAATTATTGATATAATATGGGCCTGATCTGGCCCATTATTTCATGGGCCTAAACTGCAGGATGGAAAGCGTGAGTGGCCTGCCCATTTCCTACTGTCTTATAACGGAGTTCGTCTTGCAAAGCGTTGCCAATGGACGCGGTTTGACGGGCGACCCCAACACCAGCCAGCTAGCTTGTATCAAAGCTCTGTGGACCCCACCGTGATGTATGTATTTTATCCATGCCATCCATCCATTTTTTCAGCTTATTTTAGGACATGGGCCCAAAAATGAGGAAGATCCAAAGGTCAAGTGGACTACACCACAGAAAACAGTAGTTTGGACAATGATGTCCATCATTGGAACCTTCCTACGGCCCACAGTGATGTTTATCTGTCATCCAAACTGTTCATGAGGTCGTACAGACATAGATGAAGGGAAAACACAAATATCAGCTTGATCTAAAACTTCTGTGGCCTTACACCGGTGACAGCTAATCCGCTCACATTCTTGATTCCTCTCAACAATTACATTGATGCAGTTATATTTAGCGGTCATTTAATACTAGACGCCCTATGGTAAAAGACCATCTAATTCATGGACCTAGACCATCTAATTCATGGACCTAGACCATCCATCTTATGGGCCTTGTTAGATTAAAAACGTTAAAAGTGAGATTTGAAAAATCTAGAAGATTGATTTTTGCTTTTGTTAACCCTCTTACCTTAATAGGATTTATTTTTGTCTTACATTAAAAAGTTGTTAAGAAAATTAATAACCATTTATATTAAAAACCTTCACTAATTCTTTGTAATAGAAAACAAGGGTATGTCATGGGAGCAACTTTGCGTGTGCGGGTCATGGGGAGGTGCGGTGCTGTATAGTGCAATGTGGTGTGAACATGCTTTTATTGTGCCTTAGAGTCTCAATGACTACCTGATTTTCATTTATAAAGATATCTCTTCTCCATTGCGAAATCATCTGAAAGTTCTTTCTTCTCTTTAGTTTTGCTCTGAGTTCTTTTTATAATTTTTGTTTTCGCATATCAGTATGAGCAATCTTAAGTTTGTGTGGCAGTGCACTTAATCAAAGTCATTTGACTTAGAGGAGAGCCGTTGTATTACTTGATCAAAGCCGTTTATCTTGGAGGAGAATTGTTGTATCCCGGAGGCAAACTTACTGAGACAGTGCATTAAGGATCTTCTTCCTGTGGGGGGTAAATCTTTCTTTAAGACAGCAACGGCTACCTCTCTAAATTCGTCTTTTATTAATTTTAGTTTGATATTTTGAATTTTTTACTATATCTTTATATATTATAACCAATGTGCCTTACCTATGCTTCTCAAGAACTGATATAGTCTCATGATCCTAGCCATTAGATCAGCAACCTAGAAAACGCCAATGGTCTCAAATCATTTATGAACAAATTCCTTGAAGATGGATTTGCACCATTTGTCTTGTGAGCTCCACTGGTGATATCCTCATTCGAAGCGGGTGGGTAATGAAAAAACAGTGGGGCATTGCAGATGTAAGCATCTTATCCACGCCATCCATCCATTTTTCAAGATCATTTTAGGGTATGAGCTCAAAATTGAAGCATATCCAAAGCTCAAGTGGACCAAGCCATGGGAAATAGTGGGGATAATGACGTAGACCATTGAAACATTCTAGAGCCCATAGTGATGCTTTTTCTTGTGGTGTGGTCCAATTGAGCTTTGGATATGCTTCAACTTTGATCTCATGCCCTAAAATAAGCTGATGAAAGAGATGAACGGCCTGGATAAGACACATACCTCACGATGGCCCCACATAGTTCACTCAAAGCGCAATCCCCTTGCATCATGGTTACTCTCAAGAAAGGAAGCGGATTGTGTGGTGGTGTGCTGACGTCACCAATTTCTCTAGCCCCACCATGAAGTATGTGTTATATCCATATCGTCCATCCATTTTATAAGATCCTTTTAAAGCATGGCCCCAAAAATGAAGCAGAACGAAAGCTCAAATGGACCACACCACCCAATGCATTGGGGATTGAACGTTTACCATTGAAAACTTATTGGGGACCACACAAGTTTTGAATCAAGCTAGTGCTGTGTTTTGTTAGGGTTAGAAGCCCCGCAGCAGAAGCAATTAAAGCAGGCGAGGAACAAACCACAATGGCAATCAACAAGCAAATCATCACACACAAGAAGGCAATCTGAATTTAATGTGTAAAAAACCCCTCACAGGTAAAAAACCACGGCACAAAGCGGCACCAATCCACTATGAATCAGAAGTTACAAGAGATTACAAAAGAAAATCCTAGATCACAACCCACAAGAGAAATCCCAAGCTACCTGAAGCTAATTCTCACATGAGGAGGACAAACTCATCCCTTTCCCTTAACCCAGAGAACTCCAAGCTTCCTCCCTAGCTCTTTCTCTCACCTTAGAATCCTCTCAATCTCTTGGCCCATTGGCGGCAACCCTAATATCGGATTATATCCCCTTAAATAGGGAAAATTGAAATTAGAAACTCTTTGCGCAACAAACACGCGCAAGAAAACCAGACAAAAAAGGAAACTGCTGACCTGTCGGAACCCCCACCGATCGGCCGGATGGCCTAAAAAGGTTCCAGCTACCTTGTTGTCTTGCTCCATCGTGACCGACCGGTCGGCCGACCGATCGGTGGTCTTCATGCTTGAAGGTTTGAGGCGTCCAAGCCCAACATGTTTCCTTCCTCCAGGTGGGCCCTGGGAAGGTTTCAACGGTGGAGTATTATCATAAGTCATAACTGCTTTCTTAGCCGCGACTGAAAGTCAGGTGCCATTAAGAACATGTCAATGAACGCAGCCTTTCTTGAAAAACGAAAGAAAAGGAAGCTCTCGTTCTAACCTGAGGGAGTGGATTAAGTGAGAACCTGGCTTCACCTACGATGTTACGGCCCTTACCATGGGGCCCACCTTAATCTATGTATTCTGTATCCACGTTGTCCATATGTAGGGCTGTCAATGGCCTGGGCCTAAGGTAGGTGTCAGCCCGGATTTTGAATTGTTTCGGGCTGGGCCGTCCGGTTGGTCTAGTGTAAATTTTCAATTTTTCAGGCCTGACCTCAGCCCATTGACACCCCTATCCATATGTTTTCTCATAGAATTGTAAGGTATTATTTGTTGATGTTTGTCTTCAATCTTAGACACTACGAGGCTTCAGGAACATGGTTGGGCGCTCGAAATTGCCCAAGAAGCAGCTTTTAGAATCTGAACTGTTAGATCAAAGATCGAGGGTAGTCGGTCGCCCAACGGATCAGGCGCTCGAAATTCCCCGGACAAGAACTAATTACTCTCTGACTTGTTTTGCCCGAGTTCGGTTGGCTGATGTGGGCGGTTCAGGTTCGATTGTGCGTTTTTGCACAGGATTTGTTTCAAATTCCAATTGTTTGGGGATGTAATGTAGGATTAGGATAACACAAGGAGTCCTAGACATGTTTAAGAGATTGAGAGAGGTCTAAAGTGAGAGAAAAAGCTTGTGGGGCTTGGGTTTCTCTTTTGAGGCTTAGATCCTAGTAAGTTTTCTTCGTTATCTTGTAACTTCTGAATTATAGTAGATTACCCATGAGGGGTTTTTTCACATAAAATGGAATTGCCTTCTCTTGCTTTGTCCATTTACTTGTTGCAATGTGATTACTTTGTGTGATTTGCTTCCGAAGATTCCCAACATTACACAAATAATGAAGGAGATCCGATTATCTAGTGGACAATAACGTAGGAAACAATGGTAATTGAAGGCCCTACCATTAAAGAATTCTTAGGGCGCACTGTAATGTTCCAGTAGTGTTTATTTTCCATACAATCTTTAGATAACCTTTAGTGGATACAGAATACATACACCAAGGTCCACTGTCTTGGGTGAGTCGGGGGTCTCACCTAATCCGCTCCCCTAATCTGAAAGGTTAAAAAAAAAAAAAACCTTCATACTCTGGTAGAGTGCAAGGGATGATGTGCATGCACTCATAGTTTACGTAAAAATTACATTATATATATATATATATATATATATATATATATATATATATATATATATATATATATATATATATATATATGGAATAATAGAAATTTAAATTAAACAGTCCAAATTGTGCAGACATTTAGCCATCATTCAATGGCCAAATGACTATCTAATTCATGGACCTGGACCATCCATCTTTTGGGCCCCACCTATGCTTCTCAAGGATTATTTTAATCTTATGACACTAGCCATACGATCAGCAGCCTAGTAAATGAATGTTCATGGATCATTTATTAACAATTCCTTAAACTTGGTTTTGGACCATTCATCTTGTGGGCTCCACTAGTGACGTCATTGTCTCACAAGAAGTACTTGGCTTTGACGAGTATGGCCATCCACTCAATGCCAAAAGTGGAAAAAAGTTGACCGGTCAGATCATTTACAACAAAAACATCCTATCATAGATATTGACTATTGATCTTCAACCCGGGAGCATTTTCATACCAGGCTTGAGTGGACAGTCCGTGGAGCACACTCCGAGTGGGTCCGTTGGTACAAGACTCATGTAGAAGGGTTCAACTGAGAGCCTGGGTGATCCGTTCGTGCAAGACCCATGTAGGAGCAAAAGTTAGCTCATGATTATCAGATTGGTGGACATGTATTGGATGGTTAATATCAAAATAAGCAGAGGTTAGGATTGCTTGAGTAATGTGATTTTGGGGCTGTGAATTACCGACAGTGACTTCCACAATTTAGTTGGGTTGATTAAAGTTTAAGTATGCCAAGTGTACAAATTTGAGTGCCTGTGTAGCAAGCGTTGTAGGCAGACCTCTACTTCATGATCTTGACCATTGACCTTATGAGCCGACTTCTAATTCCCTATTCCTCTCATGAATTAGTTTGATGTGCTGACATTTAGCCATCATTCAATGGCCAAATGACCATCTAATTCATGAACCTAGACCATCCAACGGCCCCACCTATGCCTCTCAAGGATTGTTTTAATCTTATGATCCTAGCCATACGATCAGCAGCCTAGTAAATGAATGTTCATGGATCATTTATTAACAATTCCTTAAACTTGGTTTTGGACCATTCATCTTGTGGGCCCCACTAGTGATATCATTGTCTCACAAGAAGTACTTGGATTTGACGAGTATGGCCATCCACTCAATGCCAAAAGTGGAAAAAAGTTGACAGGTCAGATCATTTACAACAAAAACATCCTATGATCTTGGACTCGAGAGCATTTTCACACCGGGCTCGAGTGGGCAGTCCATGGAGCACACTCGGGTGGGTCCGTTGGTGCAAGACCCATGTAGAAGGGTTCGACTGAGGGCCTGGGTGATCCATTGGTGCAAGACCCATGTAGGAACAAAAGTTAGCTCATGATTATCAGATTGGTCGACATGTATTGGACGGTTAATATCAAAATAAGCAGAGGTTAGGATTGCTCGAGCAATGTGATTTTGGGGCTGTGAATTACCGACAATGACTTCCACAATTTAGTTGGGTTGATTAAAGTTTAAGTATGCCACATGTGCAAATTTGATTGTCTGTGTAGCAAGCGTCGTAGGCAGACCTCTACTTCATGATCTTGACCATTGACCTTATGAGCCGACTTCTAATTCCCTATTCCTCTCATGAATTACTTTGACATGCTGACATGTAGCCATCATTCAATGGCCAAATGACCATCTAATTCATGGACCTAGACCATCCATCTTTTGGGCCCCACCTATGCTTCTCAAGTATTATTTTAATCTTATGATCCTAGCCATACGATCAGCAGCCTAGTAAATGAATTTTCATGGATCATTTATTAACAATTCTTTAAACTTGGTTTTGGACCATTCATCTTGTGGGCCCCACTAATGATATCATTGTCTCACAAGAACTACTTGGATTTGACGAGTATGGCCATCCACTCAATGCCAAAAGTGGAAAAAAGTTGACAGGTCAGATCATTTACGACAAAAACATCCTATCAAAGATATTGACTATTGATCTTGGACCCGGGAGCATTTTCACATCGGGCTCGAGTGGGCAGTCTGTGGAGCACACTCGGGGTGGGTCCGTTGGTGCAAGACCCATGTAGAAGGGTTCGACTAAGGGCCTGGGTGATCCGTTGGTATAGGACCCCTGGGTGACCTGTTAATGTGGGGCCCACCCGTACTGGGCTATGAGATTAAAATGATATTCTGTGCCTCTCCCATCAGCTCTGGAGCTTTTGGTGAGTTGGTCGGATGTTCTGGGTTAAATTGGTATCAGAGCGGGAGGTCTCGTGTTCGAGACTCCTCACCGGGGGTGATTAATGTGGAGCATTTTCACACCAGGCTCGAGTGGGCAGTCCGTTGGTGGTGCAGGAGTACACTCGGGGTGGATCCGTTGGTGCAGGACTCACGTAGGAGGGTTCAATCGAGGGCTCGGGTGACCTGTAGGTGTGGGACCCCCGGGTGACCCATTGGTGTGGGGCCCACCCGTACTGGGCTCTGAGATTAAAAGGATATTCTGAATTGGCTATTAACGACTTCAGTAGCTATTATAGCTGCTCACGAGCCGAGCTCAAGTCGAGCTTGTCCCTGCTTGAGCTTGGCTTGATCAGTGGCTCACTGAGCTTGAGCTTGGCTTGGCTTGAGCATCGAGCTCAAAATAGCCGCTTGAGCTTGGCTTGCTAGTCGAGCCGAGCGAGCTCTGTTCAAGCCAAGCTGATCGAGCTCTATCAAGCTAAGCCAAGCTAGGCGGATCTTTGTATTTTTTTTTTCTTTTTTAAATAATTCAAATATAAACAATTATTAACAATTCAAATTTAAATAATTATAAAAACTTTATAAACAAATCTTACCCGACCCACTAACCCAACCCAACTCAACCCATTAACCTAACTGAACCCACTAACCTAAGTCAACCCAACCCTACCTAACCCATTGACCTAACCCAACCTAACCCACTGACCCAACCCACCCCTACCCTACCCGAACCACTGAGTTGCCTCGACCCAAGCCACTGACCCAACCCAACCCAACCCAACCCAACCCGACCAACTGACTCGACCCCAATCCGACAAAAAAAAACCCCCAAAACTAGCCACATTTTGGGGTAATCCCTATTTTAAACAAAATAATTCCAAAATAAGAAAAAAAAATACACACAAGCCTACCTGTTTCACTTTTTGGGAAGAATGAAGTGGTCCAGGTGGATGCTTGGGCGTTCTCCATTCGCTACCGGGTGCGGTGTAAGTCGGGCGCTCGCTGCCAGGTTCGATGCAGGGAGGAAGCCAGAATGGAGAGAGGGAGAGAGGGAGAGGGAGAAAGAGGGAGGGAGAGGGAGATTTGAAACTTGAGACTTGAGAAATTAAGAGGGAGGGAGAGAGAGAGGGAGAGGGTCGAACAGGGGCGCGGCGGGTTGGGTGAGAATGAAAATGAAATGAAAAGAAAAGAGGATAGATGAGGTTGGGTAAGGTTAGGTTTATATATATATATATATATATATATATATATATATATATATATATATATATATATATATATATATATATATATATATATATATCGAGCTCATGCAAGCTGCAAGCCGGGCTTTATTTGAGCTTCAAGCTTCGAGCCAAGCTGAGCCGAGGTTACTTCTGCTTGAGCTTGGCTTGTTTTTTAATGAGCTTTCAAATTCAAGCTCAGGCTTGATCGAACTAGCCTACAAGCCAAGCCAAGCCAAGCTTAAACGAGCCAAGCCGAACGCACTTTTCGAGCTAGCTTGGCTTGTGTGCAGCTCTAGTAGCTATCTCGCTACTAAAGTGACGCCACCAAGTTTTGTGGCCCCACTATGATGCATGTGTTGTATCCACACTGTCCATCCATTTGGAGAGATCATTTTAGGGCATGAGCCAAAGAATGAGGCAGATCCAAAGCTCAAGTGGATCCCACCATAGAAAACAGTGGGGACAGTTATGCCCACCGTTGAAACCTTCCTAGGGCCCACCATGATGTCTATTTGAGATCCAACCTGTTCATAAGTTCACACGGATATGGACGAAGGGAAAGCACAAATATCAGCTTGATCAAAAACTTCTGTGGCCCCAAAGAAGTTTTTAATGGTAGGCGTTCAATCCCCACTGTTTCCTGTGGTGGGGTCTGCCTAATCTTTGGATCTGCCTCATTCTTTGGTTCATGTCCTAACTAGATCTCTACAAATGGATGGACGGTGTGGATACAACACATACATCATGGTTGGGCCCACAGAAGTAGGCGACGAGTATTTAGATAGCTCTTGAAGCCGTCTGTAGCTAATCCGCGTCCATTGATCTTATTCATGAATTACTTTGACAATACTGGTATTTAGCAATCATTCAATGGCCAAAAGAAGAAAAAAAGTGGGTCTGTGATAAAAGACCATCTAATTCATGGACCTAGACAATCCATCCTGTGGGCCCCCACCTTACTTCTGTTGAGAACGGACGCCTCAAATCATGATCCCACAGAGGTCACCGGCTGGTCGGTGGGAGTGTCCGATCGGCCGGTCACGCTGGACACCAAGGTAGCAAGGCTGCTGTGATGTTTTTTGCCCATTCGACAGGTCGGCCGACTGGCCGGTAGGGGTGTCAACACGTTTTCTTGCGCGGTTTGCGCGCAAGAGGTTTCTAAATTTGTTTTTCTTCCTATTTAAGGTGTATTTACGAGATTAGAGGTGGTTAAAGGTTGCAAAGGGGATTGAGGGAGCTTCTAGGTGAGAGAAAGAGCTTGAAGAAGAGGATTTTCTTCTTGGGTAAGCTTGGGATTTCTCTTGTGGGCTTGGGTTCTAGGTCTTGGGTTCCATCTCTTGTAACTTCTGAGTTTATAGTGGATTTATGTCGCTTTGTGCCGTGGTTTTTTTACCCGTGAGGGGTTTTTCGACGTAAAAATCTGATTGTCTATGTGTGGGTGATTGCATGCATTGTGATTGCATTGTGTGGCTTGTTTGATTGAATTTTCTGTTTGCTTACGGCTTTGCTTCCGTTGCCGACCCTTCTATCCCAACAACTGGTATCAGAGAGATCGTTGGATTGTAGCAGAAATTCGAATCTGAGACAATAGCATGGCATCAGGCATGAGGTTCGACATAGAGAAGTATTCAGGAAAAAATAACTTTGAGCTTTCGAAGATGAAGATGAAAGGCCTTCTAGTTCAGCAAGGATTGCAAGATGCGCTCCTTGGAGAGCGACCAGAAGCTATGAAAGAAGGAGAGTGGAAGAAGATCGATGAAAAGGCCAATGTCTCAATCCAGTTGTGCCTGGCAGATGAGGTCCTGTATAACGTCATGAAAGAGAAGACTGCGGCTGCAACATGGGCGAAGTTGGAGAATATCTATGCGAAGAAATCTCTTGAAAATCGCATATACTTGAAGCTTCAGTTGTACAACTTGAGGATGACGGAGGGGGCCGATGTTGAGAGCCACATCAGCAATTTCAATAGGCTTATTTACAAGTTGATGGATGAAGATGAGCCGATGAAGGACGAGGATCAAGCGTTCATCCTGTTGATTTCTCTTCCAGAGTCATATAAGTCACTCAAGGACTCTTTGTGCGCAGGTAGGGAGACTATTGGCGTAGAAACAGTTATCTCAACCCTTCAGGCGAAGGGGATGAGAAGGAAAAGCGGCGGCGTGGGTCCCTCTACTGATGAGGCACTGGTTATGAGTGAGAGGAATTCTGAGCGGGGTGGAGGATCTCCTTCATCGAGATCTAAATCAAAAGGAAAGTGGAGGCACAAGGTGAGATGCTGAAATTGTGGGGAAGAAGGGACATGTAAAAAGGGATTGTTCGAATCCTGAAAAAAGACAGGAGAGATCTGGAGATTCTTCTAGGGAAGGAACCAACACTATAGAGGACAGTGGTGACGGTTGTGATGTATTGACTGTATCTGGCATAGAGCCTCTTGGTGGAGAGTGGCTCTTAGATTCAGGGGCATCATGTCATGTATG
This sequence comes from Liriodendron chinense, assembly GCA_003013855.2. Lineage (NCBI taxonomy): Eukaryota > Viridiplantae > Streptophyta > Magnoliopsida > Magnoliales > Magnoliaceae > Liriodendron > Liriodendron chinense. The sequence continues at coordinate 241,501 of ML058455.1, read as the reverse complement.
TCCTGACCGAAGTTTATTCATGTCATACAAGGAGTATGATGGTGGATCGGTGTTTGTGGGCGATGGCTACGCTCGCGATGTGGTGGGGATTGGTTCAGTGCGCATTAGGATGTTTGATGGAGTCGAACGGATCCTTGAAAGTGTGAAGCATGTCCCTGAGATGAAGAGGAATGTGATATCTTTTGGTGCATTCGAGGCGAAAGGGTGTAGGTTCATCGGCTGCGATCGATATTATAAAGTGGTGAAGGGAGCACGCGTGATGATTAAGGTACGGAGGTGCGATAACCTTTATAATGTGATCGAGAGCACAATTCATGGTGGAGCTGCGGGATTGGCAGCGGGATCCACGGTTGCTCAAGTGTGGCAAGAGAAAAAGGGCCACATGGGAAGAGCAACAAGACGTGTGAAGATGCAAGGATAGAGTCGATGGGGGCATGAGAAGCGACGGGACTATAATGATGACGAAATAGAGGTGGAGATTGTGCGTGGCCAGGAGGTGCATGGTGATTTGAGTCGTGGTGGAGTTTGTTGAGAACGGACTCCTCAAATCATGATCCCATAGAGGTCACCGGCCGGTCGGTGGGGGTGTCCGACAGGCCGGTCACGTTAGACACCAAGGCAGCAAGGCTGCTGTGATGTTTTTTGCCCATCCGACCGGTCGGCCGACCGGCCGGTAGGGGTGTCCGACCGGTCGACAGTGTCCTAGTGCAACACGTTTTCTTGCGCAGTTTACGCCCAAGAGGTTTTTAAATCCATTTTTCTTCCTATTTAAGGTGTATTTACGGGATTAGAGGTGGCTAAGGGTTGCAAAGGGGATTGAGGGAGATTCTAGGTGAGAGAAAGAGCTTGAAGAAGAGGGTTTTCTTCTTGGGTAAGCTTGGGATTTCTCTTGTGGGCTTGAGTTTTGGGTCTTGGGTTTCATCTCTTGTAACTTCTGAGTTTATAGTGGATTTGTGTAGCTTTGTGCCGTGGTTTTTTACCCGTGAGGGGTTTTTCCACGTAAAAATCCGATTGTCTATGTGTGGGTGATTGCATGCATTGTGATTGCATTGTGTGGCTTGTTTGATTGAATTTTCTGTTTGCGTACGGCTTTGCTTCCGCTGCCGGCCCTTCTATCCCAACAACTTCAACCACTCCTCTCAAGATCACTTCAATCCTATGATCCTACCCATCTGATCCATGGTCAAATAAAATGGACAGTCAGGATCATTTATGACAAGCATTTGATTGTGATATTAACTGAGAACCAAGTCTTCTCTTGTGAAGAAATTAAAATAATTATTTATAAATTTGTCACAGATGTAGAGTCTTTTATAAGCTATGAAAGGACTCTTCAATGGTTGCATAAATATAACAACGAAGGAGGAGATTCTCCAGAACTTTCTTTAGAATTTTTGAATGTATATCTTTCAGATCCTACCTATCCATGTAAACACTGTCTATCTTTGCCTATTTAAATGGGATCATATCAACATCTTTGTGTATCATGAAAAGAGAGGAAAATTCTTTAAATTTCTTTCTATCAGGCTAGACAATGAATTAGTGCTTTGCTTTACCCCACATGGAAGTGTGCGTGATCTTGTTATTAAATATTTTAGTTGCTTGTATTGGAGGATCGCTCTACGGATGTCTAGATCGGAGACCCATTATATCTGATTTGGATCTACTTGAATATATACTAGATTTGACTAATTATTAAACTTAAGAATATGTGGAGTGTGTGTGTGTGTAGACATCCCATTCGTGATGGAATAACCGATCATGCTCGATTAAAAGTATCACTTTTCATAGGAAAACCCTGAACCATACATCCCTGTCCAAGTTCATATAAATTTTTTTAAATCACCCAACAAATCCATTTGAACCGACCCGATAGGCTTTGAAGTTGTCCAAACTCCAAAATAAGGCCAAACTGGCGACTTGGCAAAAGGGCTACCACATTTTCTTCTCCGGAGGCTGCCAAGTGTTACATCAATCAACAATTAATTAGTCAGGTGTCAAGATTTGGTCAAAGATCATAATTGAAAATTGAAGTATTGCTTTTGGTGATGAGCCAATTATGACATTATTTCTTTAGTGCGTGTTTGATTTTCATTTACATGGTGTAAATGTAGACAAATGGATGCAAGTAGGTAATTATTACAATTTTCCTATGTTTGATACAAAAAGTATTTACTCCTTGTAAATACAAAAAAGGATAGCTATACATTCATGGGGCCTATTGTGATCTCTGTCACATATCCATGCCGTCCATCTGGTTTAACATAATATTTTAGATGATGAGCCCAAAAATGAGGTATATTTGAAGTTCAAGTGGCCCACACCATAGGAAATCGTGGTCATAAATGACTTTTTATAATATATATTCAAGCCACTATTTCATGTGGTGTGGTCCACTTGAGCTCTAAATTTGCCTTGATTTCAGGTCCATGCCCTAAAATCACCTTCCAAAATGGATGGACGATGTGGATAAGCCACATATATCATAGTGGGCCCCACAAAAAAATTTGTACCTTCCTTGATTTTAGTGCAAAAAAAAAAAAAAAAAAAAAAAAAAAAAAACTATCATTGTCAACAAGTACAGGAATTACATGGTAAGTAATAATCACCCATTTGCTTGTATTTACACCATGTAAATGGAAATCAAATAGGCCCTTAGCTTTTTTATCCCCTAAAATATGAGAGAGAAGGACAAGGCTCTTCCTATTATCTTCAACCATTGTAAATAGTAGAATTTTCGCATGAAACAACTATTATGTATATGTTTTCATTTTAAACTTTTTTTTTTTCTATTCTTGTGATTGTATCACTACAACGTTTAGGAAAATTATTCTCCTCCCTAGTTTTGAGATATTCAACATTCAAGACTCTTGTCTCAAGGTTTTAAAAGTTTTTTTTTATGGTACTAGAGCCAATAATTGAATGAGATAGTCCTTTGAAGTGCCTCCTAATCCTGACAAAGAAGCTAGTGATGCCCATTGATTGAAGTCATTCCTCATTATTGCATTGAGTAGATCCCTTTAGTGAGTTCTCATCGCCTAATCTGGATACTGGATTAGAATCACTATCCTTGTCAGATGACAATTGCGACCTTTATTAGAACGGATGGACGGTGTAGACTGAAAACCAATCCCACAGTGGGCCCTACTGCAAAGACTCGTTAGGCCCCACTTTTGTCATTATTAACTGCTAGAGCTGGGCACAAACCAAGCTAGCTCGAAAGTTCGGCTCAGATTGGTTTGAAAAAGCTCGGCTTGGATTGGTTCGAATAGAATTGTTCAAACCAAACCAAGCCTCAGAGTTAAGCTCATTTGAAAAAAAAAACTAAGCTCAAACTAGGACAGGCCGGCTCGGCTCAAAGCTTGATTTGATTCGGCTGATAGATTGTAAGCACACTTTTTATGTGGTGTGATCCACTTGAGCTTTGAATATGATTCCATTTTAGGATCATGTCCTAAAATGATACGTAAAAATGGATGGATGGCATGGATAATACATATACATGATGGCATGGATGATACATGATGCATATACATGAATGCAAGTTGTTTCCTTGCACTTGTAAAATTATGCTTGTGTACTTTTGTTTGGAAAAGGCTTTTACATCTATATTTTAAAGTTTACTCCTTTGGAGGATGTTAAACATCATGTAGTAGAATATTTTTGTATTTTTTTAACTTTTAAGTTCTTTTTTTATTTAAATAAGCAAACAAAAAAAGAGTTGTCACTCTGTTCGAACTCAGCTCGGCTCGGTTCGAAATTTTACCTAACTAATCCCGGTTCAAACCAGATTTTTCTGGAGCAAACCAAACTTGGGCCACATAGGTCGGCCCAAAACCCAAACCGAGCCGATCCACAAACTTGGGTGGCAGAAAACTAAGCCAAACCAAACTAGGGCTAACTCGGCTCGGCCCGGATCGTTGCCCACCTCTATCACCTGCAGGCATAGGGCTCAGGGGGAGGGGTAGTTCTATCCCACAAAATTTTCAACAAGCATAGGGGGCCTACACTTGGCATTAGTTTGAAGGAGCAGATATATAGGAATTCGTCCATGGGATAGTACGGTCAAAATCCATAATTAATAAGCAGCTTAATACTTTTAAAATATAGGAAAAAAATTTCTTTTTCTTGAAATCACAATAATATCCTAATAGATTAAAAAAAAAAAAAAAACAAAAGATGAAGTACCGCTAATATTAAATCTCTCGATACTGCGTGTGATAGTTGCAAAATCCGGGTGATATTTTTTCTGTTTCTTTTTTTCTTTTTTTTACAATTACAAGTTTATCAAATATGTGAATTTGGCGTCCTTCAAATTCGGCGCCAAACACTCCGTAGTCTTCCATGATGGTAAATATAAGAAGGCAAAGTTGACCATTGCATGCTTGGACATGGCTTTTCACAATTCATTTCCATATTCCCTTCTCGTTTTCTCCCTTCTCTTCCCAATTTGTACCTCCATTGACACCATCACCCCTTCCCAACCCATCAAAGATGGAGAAACTCTCATCTCCGCTGCCGGTGACTACGAATTGGGATTCTTCAGTCCCGGCAATTCCACCGGCTGGTACATTGGAATATGGTTCAAGAAGGCCCCACCTGAGAAGAAGTATATTTGGGTGGCCAACAGAGACAATCCACTGACAAATTCATCCGGCGTTCTATCGATCGGTGCTGATGGGAACCTTGCCATCTTGATCGTGGGGCAGCCCGCTTTTCCGATCACAAACGCTTCGAAGGTGGTGAATTATACGAGTGCAACACTCCTGGATACAGGAAATCTTGTTTTGCAGGATGATCAAGACCGGGTGTTATGGCAAAGCTTCGATTACCCGACGGATACTATACTACCAGGCATGAAATTCGGGTTCGACCGAAGGACAGGTCGGAGCAGGATCATCACGTCGTGGAAATCTGAGAACGATCCGGCCAGCGGGGACTACGTCCTTCGACTGGACCCACATGGGTCCCCTCAGCTCTACCTACAGAAGGGATCCGACGTGGTCTGGCGAAGCGGGCCGTGGGTCGGTCGAGGAGCCAGCGGCGTCCCGTCGATGTTCTATCAGAGTGTGGTCACTTACCACTACACGAACGACGACGATGGTATCTACTATTGGTGTGATCTGAACAGAATGTTATTGGATATCTCAGGTGACTTCCAACGGTTAGTATGGCAAGCTGGGGCCCAGCGATGGACGATGTTCTGGCGGGCCAACGACGATAAGTGCGATCAGTATTCAAGGTGTGGGACCTACAGCAGCTGTAACGTGAACCGTGTTCAAATGTGTATGTGCTTGGAAGGGTTCAAGCCCAAGCTGCCCGAGGCGTGGAGCCTGCATGATTGGTCCGGTGGGTGCAATCGACGGCAGGGATTGGCTTGTGGGAAGGGAGATGGGTTTAAGAAAGTGGAGAATGTCAAGCTGCCCGATACATCGGAAGCTCGGGTCGCCCGCTTATCGGGTCTGAGGGAGTGTAGAGATGAGTGCTTGAAGAACTGCTCTTGCACTGCTTATGCAAGTGCTGAATTTGAGAAGTGGGGAGGTGAGTGCTTGATATGGTATGGGGATTTGACTGATGTGAAGCTGTTTTCCGACAGTGGGATGGATTTATACGTGCGTTTGGCGGGTTCGGAGCTCGGTAAGTCGGACTTTTTAACTTCTAAGATAGGCTTAGTTTTGAATCGGGTCGGGTCTGTTTCGATGGCACGTTTGGACGATTGTTTGAAGCAAATTGCGATGGTTCAATGGAAATGACCAAATGGAGGTGGGTTGATTTTAATATGTGGTGATAAGGTGGCCCTGATTGCAATTCATTACGTTCAAATCGTGATTCGGGGTCCCCATTTGGTCATTTCCACTCAACTGGATGTGAATTTATTACAATTCAATTCAATTGGGTGTCGTCCAAACGTGGCCTGGGAGCTTGGCTTTAGCTTGGGAAGCATGGTCTGAACCTGATGCCCCCAATTCCGTACATGTGGGGTCCATGGTCTGGCGATCAGGGGCGCGGCTGCGGTGGGATCACTGTGGGCCTATCTTTATGTATGTGACTTACATCCACGCCGTCCATCCGTTTTGACAGCTAATTTTAGGGCATGATTTCGAAAATAAAGCATATCCAAATATTAGGTGGACCACACGAGAGGAATCAGTGGTGATTGAATAACCACAATTAAAAGCTTCTTGGGGTCACCGGAATGTTTATTTGCCATCTACCTACAAATATCTGGATGAAGTGACCAAACAAATATCGTCTTGATCTAAAACTTTTGTCGTCTATTAGAAGTTTTTAACAGTCAATCACCAATGTTTCCTGTGTATGGTCCACCTGAGATTTGGATTTGCTTCATTTATGAGATCATGCCCTAAAATAACCTTGAAACGGATGAATGGAGTAGATGCATGGAACATACATCACGGTGGGTCCCACAATCAAGGATCCACTGAAGCCGCCCCTGGCGAGGTATCGGATTAGGTGCGGCCCTCACCTCACCCAACACGGTTTGGCCCTGGGCCCACCTTGATGTATGTATTGTATATCCAGATCGTCCATCCGATTTTCCAGGTCGGTGGACCCCACGATCAGCATTATGTTGGATGAGGCCAGGCCGCACCCAACGGCTTCCCTGTGGGAAATCCACATCATTCATCAGTTTCGCCGGCTAGCGTCAGCACGCTTGACTCAAAAAAATGAGGCAGAAGCAAATACTCAGGTGGAGCACACCGCAGGAAACAGTAGGGGATGGAAAATCCCACCTTTGAGACCTTCCCGTGGCCCACTGTGATGTTTATATGTCATCCGGGCCGGTTTGGGTCCATTTATCCCCCCCCCCCCCCCCCAATTTTTTTTATAAATCGACAACCTGAACGGGCATTAGTTTTTATTTTTAATAAATCGTTGTTGGGAAAAAATCCCTTATCGGTCGTTTGGATTTGCTTTTGGGCAATCGAAGGTCAAGGTGATGGTATTGGTGTTGGGATTTCTTTGGCTTGTGTACGCTGGAGAGACTAATCGTTGGCGTTATATCCTGAGGATAGCGCATCGGGAGCCTCCACATCAGTAAAAATTGTCCGAGGGGCACGAACTATCTCAAAAAGGGCAACATCGTCCACGCCTCGTCCCAACGGCATATAACTTTAATTAGCAACAGTTTTTATTTTTAATAAATCGGCGTCGGGAAAAAATCCTTAACCCTAAAAATCAATCTCTACAAATTATCACTCAATGGATTTGTTTTTGGGCAAGGTCAGGGTGGTGGTATTAGTGTTAGGATTTCTTTAGCTTGTGCACGTCGGAGAGATCATTCGTTGAGCGTTATATCCTAAGGATAGCTCATTGGGAGCCTCTACATCGATTAAAATTGTCCGAAGGGCAAGAACTATATCAAAGAGAGCGACATCGTCCGTGCCTCATCCTCACCACATATAACTTTAATTGGCAACAGTCGTTTGCTAATCAAGTGTGGGGTTCCAATTCAATTACTGTTACTTTATTTTTTCTAATTTATTTTCAACACATAGCATGAGATTCCTTTGACAAGACATGCTGTAGCCAGTGACCTGAGCACCAGCCGGCTTGCTAGTGTAAAAGCTCCCTGGACTCCACCATGAGGAATGTGTTTTATCAACTCAATTCATCCATTTTTCCAGTTCGTTATAGGGTATGAGCCCAAAAATAGGTCGAGCCAAAGCTCAAGTGGACCACACCACAAGAAACAGTGGGGATTGGATGCTTACCATCGAAAACTTCATAATGGCCATGGAAGTTTCGGATCAAGCTTATATTTTTGTTTTTCCTTCATCCAGGGTTATGTGAATTTATGACATGGTTGGATGGCTAATATTAAACATTACGGTGGGCCATAAGAAATTTTCAACTAGTAAGTGTTCAATCCCCACTGTTTCTTGTGGTGTGGTCCACCTAAGCTTTGGATCTCCCTCATTTTTTTATTCATGCCCTAAGGTAGGCTAAGAAAATGGATGAACGGTGTGGATAAAACACATACATCATAGTGGGGCCCACAAAACTTAGACACCAGCTAACTGGTTGGTGTTGGGGCCCCTAGCAAAACCGTGCCAATCTTGACAACACCATTTGGTACAAGTGGAGCTATCATTCATTGATCCAAACCCTCTGGTATCATTGAGCAATTGCAGATGAGGGATGACCCTAAGTCTAGGATGAAAGATCCTGTTGAGGTAGGGTGACACTAGAGACGCCTCTCTCTTTCATCTATTATATAGAAAGGGGTTTATTGTGTTTGCTCATCTCAAGCCTAGTTCCATTAGATTTTATCATCCGTTCTCACCAATTGTCTATATAAGGAGGCGTATAGGTAAAGAACAAGACTCTTATTTTTACACCCCTTGTCCCTTTTTTTCCATTTGGGATTTTCTTGGTTTCTTGGTTTCTTTTTTATAGTATATCTTTGGGAATTTTACAAAATAGTACCTCATTAATATCATATTTATATCCCAATACCTTTTTAAATTAACTTTTCATTAAGCCACCTCATTAATTTTGATAATCGTCAAATGTGTATCATATGTTACATAGTTGTAATTTCCTTAATATTTTTTCATAAAATGACAAAAATGCCCACTATCTTAATGATGTTACCGTATTACTTTTAACGTAACTATGACGTTTACTGGGTGTTTATTATTTAAAATTACTAAAAGGGGAAAACACAGCAGTGACGTGTATTGCCTAGTGACGTTGCTACAAGTCGGAGATTTGTGGGTCTACCATGATGAATGGCTTTTATACATGCCGCACATCCATTTTGTCGGATCATTTTGTAACACGGTCCCTAAAATGAGTCAGATCCATATCTCAGGTGCACCACACTACAGGAAAAGGAAGTCATTGAACGCCCACCGTCTAAATCTCCTTGAGACTACAAAAATATTGGATCAAGCTGTTTTTTGTGTTTTCCCTTCATCCATGTCTGTGTGATGTCTGTGTGACCTAATCAACAGGTTGGATGGCAAATAAATGTTACAGTGGGCCCTAGGAAGCTTTTAATGATGGGCGTTCAATCACAATTGTTTTCTTGGGGCGTGGTTTACTTGATATTTGGATCGGACCTGTTTTTAGTACCATTCTCTAAAATGATCTAGAAAAATAGATGAACGGTATGGATGATACACATAAATCATGGTAGGCCCACCAGTGGTAACGTCACTGGTAGGTAATCTGCGTTCCATCCTTACTGATCGTGGATTGAGTGCTACCCCGCTTGTATCTACGAACGAATAGGGCTCTGAGTTGCCGATTTGATGTATTTCTACCCACAATATTCATCCATTTTTTCATATTATTTTAGGGTATGAGCCAAAAAATGAGATAGATCCAAGTCTCAAGTGGACCACACCATAGGATCGCAGCAGGTTGACCGTTGAAACCTTCCTAGCACCCACCGTGATGATTAATTGCCATCCCACCTGTTCATAAGGTCATAAAAACCTCATAGATCTAGATGGAGGGACAACACAAATATTAGCTCGATTTAAAACTTTTGTGGTCCTCAAGAAATTTTCAACAGTAGTTTTTAATCCCCACTGTGGTCCACTTGAGCCTTGGATCTGCCTCTTTTTGGCAAAATGAACGGTATAAATAAAACCCATGCATCACAATGGCCCTCAAGCCCCTGTCTGTTCGTAACTAGAGACGGCGATTCCCACTCGACTCCCATCTCTTCTTCCTCCCACGAGATTAGCTGGTTTGTCAAAGAGTTGATTAGGTGTGCCCCAGACGTACTAGGCCCACTGTGATTTATGTATTTTATCCTCTCTATCCATCCATTTTACTAGATAATTTTAGGGCTTGAGCCCAAAAATGAAATCAAGTGGACCACACCATAGAAAACATTGTAAATTAAATGTCTACTGTTGAAAATTTCTTGGGAGACCACAGAAGTTTTTTTGGATCAAGGTGATATTTGCTTTTTCCGTTCATCCATGTCTGTGTGATATGATGAACAGGTTGGATGACAAATAAACATCACTACGGGCCTAGGAAGATTTCAACAGTGGAAGTCATTATTCTGGTCGTTTTCCTGTGGTATTGACCACTTAAGCTTTGGATATGCTTCAATTTTTGGGTTCAACCACTAATATGAGCTGAAAAAATGGATGGACGGCATGGATAACTGATATACATTCATGGTGGGCCCAAAAGAGTTCTTGATACCCAATTTGATTTCGCCCCGACCTCACCCATAATGCAAAACGCGTGTGGCACTGACTGTAGGTCCACTAGGGCTCTTAATGGAGCAGGTCATATCCGTGATCCGATTCGCTCCAAATCCATATGATAAAGATTTGGATCTTAAAATAAGTCCAATTATTTAAATGGACCAGATTTGGATCTTAAAATAGGTCCAACTACTAAAATGGACCGGATTTGGATTCACAAAACTTATTAATCGAGTTCGATCAAAATCTGATCAAGATCCAACTCATTGTCACCTTATTGTATATGTTATATTCATGTTGGCCATCCGTTTTCCATATTATTTTAGGCCATGTCTCAAAATTGAGACATGCCATTCTCAGGTGGACCATATCACAGTAAAAAGTGAGATTTGCATCATTTTGCTACTAAATTAAATATATTATATTATATATTTTTCTAAATTTGTAATGGGTTGATTTGGACATAGATCTGCCCCCGATCAGATAGTTACATTGATTTTGGATCGGAAATGGATCTAACTATTTATAACTGGATAGGATATGGATATCACCTTTTGGATCTGACTTGGATCCGAATCCAATCCGAATTCATCTACAGATATTCGAACCTAGAGCCCAATCCAACTGGATCCGATCCGACCCATTGAGAGCAGGACCCGCCTTGATATGTGTACTATATATCTGTACCGTCCATCCATTTTTCCATCCATTTTTCCAGCCGATTTTAGGGAATAATTAAAAAATAAAGGATCCAATTCTCAAGTAGACCACACCAAAGGAAATAATGGTGAGTGACTATTAAAAGCTTCTTATGGGCCACAAAAGTTTTGGATCACGTTGATATTTGTATTTTTTTTCCATCATCCAGGTCTGTGTGACCTTATCAACGGATGGATGGAAAATAAACATTAGGGTGAGCATTACAGTGGGCTTGGGAAGATTTTAACGGTGAGTGTTGAATCACCACCGTTTCCTATGGTGTGACTCACCTGAGAATTTTATCTTCTTTATTTCTGGATCATTCGCCTGAAAAAATGGATGGGTGGTGTGGATATACAATACACACATAAAGGTGGGTCCCACAATCAGGGCCACACCGGCTTAGACGAGGTCGGGGCGACACTTAAAGCACTCCCTATTGCTAAAACCTCCCAGCAGTGGTGTGGTGAAGTGTTGGGCACTGTGGGGCGCCCACCTTGATGTATGTGTTTGCCATGCAACCTATCACACAGACCTAGATGAAGGGGAAAAAACAATTATCAGCTTGATCGAGAACTTTTGTGAGACCTCAGAAGTTTTTAAAGGTGAACGCTCAATGACCACTTCTTCACATAGTGTGGTCCACCTGAGATATGGATCTAACTCATTTTCCGGCTCATGCCATAAAATGATCTGGATAACTTGGATGGACAGCGTGGATGAAACACATATATCATGGTGGAGCCCAAGACACCGATTAGTGGCAGCCTCAGTAGGCAAATGATGGGCTCTCGGGTTATTAAAAGTTTTTCCTTAATGATGGGCATTTTTGTCATTTTATAAGAAAACTAGACGGAAATCAGATAAAACGAACCGGAGATACCCAGTTGACAATTATTTAGATTAACTGAGGTAGCTTAATGAAAAGATAATTTAAAAAAATGCCAGGTTGTAAATATGGTATTAATGAGATACTATTTTGTAAAATTATCTTTCTTCGACTACTTAATGACCACTTGAACTAAATACATTCCTTACATATTTATATATATTATATAATCTCCTCCTACAGTGGATAAGGCTGCCACTTACTGCAATCCTAACCTCAACTATTGCCCAATCAGCCAAAGAAATAACATAACCTCTGATTTTTGGATGGTTGGTCTAGTGGCATGGATCCCTATCATTAATCAAATTCTCTTAAAGATCAACCAATACTTCCCCAACCGACGGTCAATCGGCTCAACCAATATCAATTTGGTCAAAATTTGTCGCCTCCAATCGACATCAAGAGAAATGGCCACAGCCGACCCTATGGCCAATTCAACCAAGAGAGTCTAAACGATGGGCCACGCATATGAAAGCAATGCACGGTTTTAGACGATGGCAACTATTCACACTCACACGTGTGGTAAACCTGATGAGAGGACAGGCCTGATAATCTGGCCGGGTCATCTACATGGTGGGGCCCACTAAGTACACGCCCCAAAACCAATTCCCACCGTTGGATTGTATTGAAATTTTGATTGGCTGATGTAGATTCAAGCCCGAAGAGAAAAAAGCTGGTGCTGATACTCGGGTTAACGGTCATACCGGGGACGTTGCTCCTCTTCTTATGCGGCTATTGCTTCTGGAAGAGAAGAAATAAAAGGAAAGGTACAGACAGCGTTAAAATTTGCTTGTGCACTTACTTGCTTTACACGTGAAATAAAGAACGCGTGTGAAAGATTGGAGCCATTCACTGCGTGATCCCCATTGTCCAGATGCCACATCTCACAAACTAATGCCAATCTGATCATCAGGCGGGCCATACACATATATAAAATCTGGACCGTTGGTCAATTTCTCTTAACGATTTTCTCTATATCTGTGGCCCACCTGAGGATCATCGCAGCTTGAATTTCGAGGCATGGCATCTAACCAGTGGTGATCAGTTGATGACACGTTCGGATCTGGTACAAATATTTCCCGTTTACATAAGCTTTCTTCCAAATATGATATTTAACATCAGAGGTTTGCTAATTCAACGCGCGTGTGAAGCCCTGCGCATCCACGCACAGGCATGTACTCGCTAATTAGAGTCGTGTGAACGTGCAGGAAATGAAGGTGTGGATGTAAGGGAGAGAAGGCATGATAGGTTTTCAAACGAGAATGAGAAGAGCTCAGATCTTCCATTATTTAATCTCGATGATGTGATGATTGCTACCGATTACTTCTCCGAATCCAATAAGCTTGGGGAGGGTGGCTTTGGCCCCGTTTACAAGGTAAGGACGCACACCTACGTATATACATACATACATGTATACATGCAGGTGCACACGTGCATGCACACATGAGAAATGGACGGTGTGGATAAAACCCATACATTGCGGTGGCCACTCACAGCGCCTGCCAGTTCCCAGCTAGAGACGGGCATGCAGGGGGAGGATGCAATCAGCGTTCACCTCATTGGAGGTCGAGTTATGTAGGCCCCACCGTGATCTATGTTGGACATCAACACCGTGCATTTGGTGGGTCACCTCTAGTTTATGGGATATACTAAAATTTAGCCATATAAGGAGCTTAAATGGGCCATACCATCTAAAACCATGTGAAATTGTGCCTAGAACATCTAAAATCAATTGGTGGGGCCACCTAAGTTTCTGATGTCTGACCACATCTAAGTGGGCCCTATAAATGATCATGAAGGTTTCAATGGGTGGGTATCCTCCCAACCATTGTCTTTAGTGTGGCTCACTTAAGCCCTTTGTTGGCCTACCATGGAAGGGTACATTTGATTGATGAGGTGGATGTCTGACATAGATCCCAGTGGGCCCCTCATGGGAAGCTTACATTGAGGTGGACCTTTGTGTGGTCTCCTATGAATTATACCGCACCGCTGGAGGCCTTTGTGCGGGCTTATGTGGCAATGCAAACTTAGACATGATGGCCCCCCACTGTGATGTGTTTGTGAAATCTTATATGACCATTAAGTGATAGCAATTTAGTTGTAGGGCTAAAACATCAGATGGATTCAAGATTTAGGTGAGCCACACCAAAGGAAACAGTGGGAGAGGGGGATGCAGTGAATTTCATAGGGCCCACCATGATGTTTATGTGTGTTAACGCCAAAAATTGACTAACAGATGTTGGTCAGGGACCAACTTTGATTCTTCATCGTCTGACCTCCAATTGAAGAAGAATGGTGTAGATTAGGGAACCTGCAATCACCGAGAAAGGTTAGGGCCATGGCCGGTTGGCCCGGCTTACGGCCCTCCGATGGCAAAGTCAGTACGGATACTGAAAGTAAAGGTTATTAGAGGTTTAATGGCGGTGGATTGCATACCTGGAGAGAGTGCGGAGGCCTCTTTATAGATAATTATTGAAAAGATTTAAGTGGATCCCAAATTTGTTAGGATAATCCATATTTTATCTGGATCAGTGGGATAAGTCCTTATCTTATCTGGATCAGTGGGATAAGCCTTATCCTTATCTTATCAAGAGAGATAAACCAAGGCGGATGAGGGCAGGCCTCTTGCTAAGCTGAGGGCCAAATGTTGAGCCGAAGTGGGCCGAGGTTGAAAGGGCCGAATGCTGAGCCTGAGTGGGCCGAGGCTTGAAAAGGTCGACTGTCGAGCCCGAGAAGGCAGAATGTCGAGCCCAAGTGGGCTGAGGCTGAGAAGACCGAATGCCCAGCTCGAGTGGGCTGAGGCTGAGAAGGCCGAATGTCGAGCCCGAGTAGGCCAAGGCCTAAGAAGGCCGTATGCTGAGCTCAAGTGGGCCGAGGCTGACTTAACTTCCTCTCCTAAATAGTCGGTCCATGACCATACTTGGTGTAGAAGATGAACCCCAGTGAAAAGCTTTCCATGTTTTGAGCTCAGCCCGAATTTACCCGTAAAAATGTGAAATTCACTCCAATCATTAGCTGCCTCAAGAAAATTTATGTATGAAAACAAAAAATTAGGCTTCGGTGGGCCTCACTATGATATTTTTCGAGGCATAATGTGATGCTCTAGGTAAAATCTACTCTGACCATTAAATATGTAATCCAACGTTAGGCCTATGGCCAAAAATTAGGTTGACCCATGATTTAGGAGGGCCACACCAAGGGAAACAGTTGGGAGAGAGACGCCCACCCTTGATATTCTCATCATAATGATTATATAAAATCCTCTCAATCAATTAGATGAGATTCCAATATTTGGGCATGAGGCCCAAAAAAGGCCCATCCGTGATTTAGGTGGGCCACATGAAGGGAAACAAATCGGAGTGTGAGTGTTACCTTGTACATTGTTTCCAATTATGTGGTCCACTTAAATCATGGATGGACATAATTTTGAGCCCCGGGCCTAATATGGGGTGACACACCAGGTGGTCAGAGTGGATTTCACGTAAACAACATGGTGGTGCCCACCCAAGTTGGGCTCCTTCTGCAAATTGCAAATAAGGTGCAATAACTACTATCATGAGTATTTATTAACATTAATTAATCAGGACCTCTCTCTCTCTCTCTATCTCTCTCTCTCTCTCAACAGTGTGTGTATATAGGGCCAACCTCTTATGAGGATTGGTTGTCAAAAGCACTTAACAGGTTGGAGGTAATCCATTTTTTGTGCGCACGCACGTGCGTGTGTGTGTTGGGGGAGGGGGTACAACTCATGAGAGCAAGATTGAGCTCTATGGGCCCCACCATGATGTATAATAGACATCCATGCCATGCATTTAGTAGGTCCCCTCTAGGTTATGGATAAAGCTGAACATAAGTTGAGTTTGAGACAAGCTAGGCCAAGTTCAGCTCAGGTCGACCCCACCATGACCCAAGCTCGAGCTCAGATCGACCGGTCTTTGAGCTCACCCCTCTAGCTTGCCTCGGCTTGCTAGTTCGAGCTGAGTTGAGCTGGGATCGAGTCGAGTCAAGTTATATGATTTTTTTAATATTGTTTTAAAAATCGTAATAAAATAATTAAAATAATAAAATCAATGTGCATAACGATAAACGCATTTGTTCCACTCGATGCGTTGGGACTGAGGTAGGGTAAAAGGAAAGGGGGTCAGTAGGATTTTACTTTTTACTTTTTACTTTTTAAAGCCTTACTTTTTATATAACTTATACATATTTTATATATAATATATAAAATTTATATATATTTTATATAAATTATATATAAAATTCTAGCAAGTCGAGTTCAAGTAGGGTTCGAGCTTAGTTTCAAGTCAAATCGATTCAAGCTTGACCTAGCTCGAACTCGACTCGATTTTTTTCGAGCTACGTGTTTAGCTGCTTGGATTGACCTGAACTAATCTGCTAGTCGAGTCGAATCGAGCTCAATTGAGTTGGTTTGAGCAAGTTTTCGAGCTAGCTCGACTCGTGTTTAGCTCTAGTTATGGAATTACTGTGCCAAAAATCAGCCATATCTGGAACTCAGTTGGACTCTACCATTTGAAACCATGAGAAATTATGACTAAAACATCTAAAAGCACTTGGTGGAACCCATTTGAGCTCTGGAATGGCCTAAAATTTGGTGTGACCCCTCATCCAAGTGGGAGACACACAATGGATGGGCTGGATGTCTAAACCATACTTCACTAAGCCTTACATACAATTAAAAAGGTTTCAATGGACAAGCATCCACTCTCAACTATTATCTATGATGTGGCCCACCTAAGTCCCCGATTGGCCTAATTTTATGCCCATGGCTCACCATGGAAGGGTGCATCTAATTGATGGATGGATGTCTGTCACAGATCACGACGAGGTCCATATGGCTTGACCTCATGATAAGATCCCATGAGGTCAAACTCATATTACCATTTCCCCGTGTGTGTGTGTGTGTGCGTGTGTGTGTGTGTGTGTGTGTGTGTGTGCAAGGATGTCCGTCACACATCACAACGGGGCCCATATGGCTCGACCTCATGAAAAGCTTCCATGAGGTCAACCTCATAGCGCCATTTCCCCGTGTGTATAAGGAAATGTTCACACATAACTAATTAGACATGTCAAATTTGGAAGTAGATTGTGTCATGCCCTACTTAAATAATAATCTGTCCAGGTAGAGCTTTGTGAGGCCCATTGTGATGTAGAAGTTTTATCCATGCCATCCATCCATTTTGCCAGATCATTTTAAGGTATGAACTCAAAGATGAGGGAGATCCAAGCCTCGAGTGGACCACACCACAAGAAGGAGCGGTGGTAATAACACCCATCATTGAAACCTTCCTAGGGACCATCATGATGTTTATTTGCCATCCAACTTGTTCATAAGGTCATATAGACTTGGATGAAGGGAAAACACAAATATCAACTTGATCCAAAACTTTTGGGGGTCCCAAGAATATTTTAATAGTGGGCATTCAATCCCCACTATGTGGATCACTTAAGATTTGGATCTACCTCATTTTTGGGTTGATACCCTATAATGATTTGAAAAAACAGATGGATGGCGTGGATAAAACCCATACATCATAGTGGGCCCCACGGAGCCCAACCTAGACGGATTATCATCCACGCAAGGGTAAGGCATGCATAATCCTCTTCCTTCAAATTGGTACAACTAGTTGTGCATTAAATAGAAAAAAAAAAAAACTTTTTATTTGCCTATATAATGTTTCCTATGAAGGGCTATGTAACATCAAATCCTACAAAGATACAATGGTAACAAGTGTAAAAGATCTTACTCATTTATCAAATAGGGGTTACTAACCAAATGTTATTTGCTAAAAAATTATAAATGGTCTTCATCATTGGAGCCATACATGCAAGTTGAATTTGGACTATTAGAATAGATTTCTAATAGCCAACTTTTCTTGTAGAAAAATATCTCACTATTGATTAGAAAAATCATGTATTTATGTAATTCACATGTTACAAGGTATCATACTTGATTAACAAACTAGATTTCTTATATATCTGTACAACTCTCTCATTAGCCCCTTTTGCTGGAAGTAGATTGCATCCCTAGCCTGCCTGAATGGAATTAGTCTATGTAGGGGCTTTGTGGGGCCTACCATGATATATGGGTTTTATCTATGCCGTTCATCTATTTTCCTAGATCCTTTTATGTATGAGACTAAAACTTAGGCAAATCCAAGGTTCAAATGGACCACACAATAAGGATTGAACGCCCATCATTGAAAACTTCTTGGGGGCTATAGAAGTTTTAGATTAAGCTAACATTTATGTTTTCCCTTCAGCCAAGTTTGTCAAACCTTATAAATAAATTGGATGGCAAATAAACATGGTGGGCCCTAGGAAGGTTTCAACCATGGGCATCATTATCACGGTTGCTTGTTGTGCAGTGGTCCACTTGAGCCTTGAATCTACCTCTTTTTTTGCTCATATCATAAAATGTTATGGAAAAATGAATTAATAGTGTGGATAAAACCCATACATCACAGTTGGCCCCACAGAGCCCCTACCTCAACTAATTTTTATCTTAGGGGGCAGGGTGCAATACACTTCCCTTTTTGTTTGAAACAAGCCGCCTCCTCTCTCTCTCTCTCTCTCTCTCTCTCTCTCTCTCTTGTTTGATATTATGTATTTCTCTCTTGGTAGCAAATTGAGTACTACCCCGCCTCAATGATAATCTATCCAAGCAGGGCTTTGTGAGGGCCCCCATAATGTATGGGTTAATCCACATCGTTCATCCATTTTCTTAGATCATTTTAGGGTTAAACCCAAAATTGAGGCAAATCCCAAGGCCCAAGTAGACCACACAATGGGGATTGAACCCCCACCATTAAAAACTTCTTAAGAGCTACAAAAGTTTTAGATCAAACTGATATTTGTGTTTTCTCTTCATCCAAGTTTATATGACCTTATATAAATAGGTTGGACGGCAAACAAGCATTACATTGGCCCTTAAGAAGGTTTCAACGGTGGGTGTCATTATCATTGCTTCTTCCTATGGTGTGGTACACTTGAGCTTTAGAACCACCTCAGTTTTTTGCTCATACCTAAAAT
>ML058455.1:0-222639 GCA_003013855.2 Liriodendron chinense | reverse complement strand
TATCCTATAATTTTCATGTCTAAATCTCAAAGTGCAAAAAAGTCAAGTGGGTCATTCACCAGGGTGCACACAGTTTTGTTCGATCTAGTTCTGGGTGAAATTGGATCTGAATTGTTTCCAACAATTCCAAGAAAATCAACTCCCGGAGCTAGATTGTTTGCACCTTAGAACTGAACCGGATAGTAAAAATCCAGTTTGGCTCCCGCTCAGTACTACGATTCTGGGCTGTTTTTATAACCCAGCCAATTGCATGGGTTTTTTTTTTATACTCCAGCCCATCCATACCTCAGGGCCCACCATGGGCATGCCTTGATGTGTTTGTTAGATCTAGATCATCCATCCTCATTGTCAGGCAATGTTTAGGTGGGTCACGTTAAAAAAATCGAATAAATTCAAATTTTAAGTAAACTACTCCACATGAAAAGTGAGGTTTAAACACTCGGAGTTCTGTTCCATGATTTGGATATGTGGTCTGGTTCCATGGTTCAATTCTATGGTCCAGTTCATGGTCTGGTTCGATTTTGCATAACCCCAAATCAAAACCAAACCCTAACTGATTATTTGATTTTCCAAACCAGAATCGGAATCGGTGCACTTTAAAACCAAATCAAATTGAACCGAACTAACCAGTTTACCGGCTCCACTAGTTCGTGTGCATCCCTATCATTCACGAATACAACCCAGTGAGTGGAGTAAGTGCATCCCTGACCGTAGGGCCCACCTAGATGTACAATTTGTATATCCACTCCTTCCGTCCATCTTCGCATATCATTTTTGGACATGAATCCAAAAATGAAGCAGATCCAAATCTCAGGTGCATCCCTGGTTCGATTCCCCACCGTTAAAAACTTCCTAGGGCCCCCCGTAATGTTATTTACCATCCAACCAACCTATGGATAAGGTTACAAAGACCTTGATGAAAAAAAAAAAAAAAACGGAATATCAGCTTGATCCAAAACTTTTGCGAGCCACGTAAGTTTTTTTTTATAGTGTGGTCCACCTGAGATTTGGATATCCTTTATTTTTGGGCTCGTGGACTAAAATGAGCTGTAAGAACAGGTGGACAGTGTAGATGCACAAAAAATACATCAAGGTGGGGCCCCGGTTAAGGCCACGATGTAGTTGGTGAGACTGGGTTGCCCCTAATTTGGTCCCTACAACCCAACATGACATACACTGAGTCATGTCAATCTCATAAAAATCTCAGCGACAAATGGCAGATACCGACGCAGAGATGGGACTTGGTAGGAATGGCAATGGGACACGCAGTTGGCTCGCCCATGGTCCAAGTCAGCCAGCCCTGTTGGTGAACTCCATTAATCAGGCTTAGCATTAGGGAGAGCGGATTAGCTGAGACCCCGGGGTCACCTAAGACAGTGCGGTCCTTACTGTGGGTAACCGTGGGGCCCACCTTGATGTATGTATTATGTATCCATGCTGTGCATCCATTTTTTCAGATCATTTTAGAGGATTATACCAAAAATGAAGCAGATCCAATCATCAGGTGGACCATAACGTAGGAAACAGTGGTGATTGACCATTAATGGGCCACAGAAGTTTTGGATGAAGCTGATATTTGTTTTTTCCCTTCATCCAGGATCATGTGACCTTATCAACAGATTGGATGGTGAATAAACACTACAGACACATGAAGGTACGTCCTATGAAGTTTTTAATGGTAGGATGGTCAATCATAACTGTTTCCTATGGTATGGTCCACCTTATAATTTTATCTGCTTCATTTTTGTGATATTGCCCTAAGATGATCTGGAAAAACGGATGGATGGTGTGGATATATAATACATACATCAAGGTGGGCCCATGGTAACCCCACCGTAAAGGGCCGCACCATCTTAGGTGAGCTTTGGGGTCCGGCCTAATTCGCTCTCCGTATGGCAGGCGTAGCATCCTGTGGTTGCACGTGATTATTGGAAGCAAATTGCCCGGTAACAAGACCCTGCGCAGGATTTAATTGAGTTAGGCGCGGCTGTGACGGACAAGGCCATCACTATGTTTGAAATGATGTGGATTGGGTACGGCTGGTGCCTGCTCTGAGAGCTCCGCATAGGTAGGGGCTATGAGAGGCTACCATGATGCATGGGTTTTAAAATGGCATGTAAAACGGATGGGCCGCACCATCTTAGGTGAGCTCGGGGGTGTCACCTAATTCGCTCTCAGCATTATGTCGTATTGCAGGCGTAGCATCCTGTGGTTGCATGTGATTATTGGAAGCAAATTGTCAAGTGATAAGACCTTGTGCAGGATTTAATTGAGTCACGCGCGGCTGTGATGGACAAGGCCGTCATTATGTTTGAAATGATGTGGATTGGGTACTACTGGTGCCTGCTCAGAGAGCTCCACATAGGTAGGGGCTATGAGAGGCTACCATGATGTATGGGTCTTATCCACACTGCCCATCCATTTTACATGCCATTTTAGGGCTTGTTTTTCGCATGGTATTGAATGGGATTAGAAAAAAATCATTATTGTTAGTGTCATGGGATTGTCTCGTGGTGCGGTTGAAAACCATAGGATGAAGAAACTTTATACCGTGTTTGGCATCCGGTAGGATTCACTAGATGAAATTTACACTCGTTACTATGGGACACACATGAATGAATAAACTCTACACCAGCATTTTGGATCATTGATCCCATGATGTATGTGTTATATCAGCACCGTTCATCCATTCCGCAACATAATTTTATGGCATGGGCTCAAAAAAGAAGCAGGAAATACAATGGACCACAACACAGCAGAAGTTTCAACAGTAGGCGTTCAATCCCAGCTACTTTCTATGGTGGGGTCCACTTGAGCTATGGATCTGCCTGATTTTTGGGCCCTTACCCTAAAATGATCTCGAAAAATGGATGGACAGTGTGGATATAGTCCATACATCATGGTGGGACCCACAATATTGTGCTGACATTAGCCTTACATTTTCAAAATTTTCAAACGTGTGAGCAGGAAGCAATGCTACAAGTGGCGAGATTCATGTGGGACCAAATGCAATTCCATCCCGCCTAATCCCAACCTCTCCAAAAGCAATATGGGATTTGCATTATACCAAATGCAATTCCATCCCACTTAATCCCATATAATCCCATGCACCAAACACCCCCTTAAGGTATGAGCCCAAAAACTAGGGGTGTCAATTAGGTCTTACCCCAGTAACAACTAAGTGGCTGTTAGTTGTTACCCTTATAGTAGGGTTCACCTTGATAATATGTTATATATCCACTCTACCATTAGTTTTCCCAACTTGATTTAGGCCATAGTGCCAAAAATTAAGTACATACACATCTCATGTGGACCACACCATAAGAAACAACGATGATTGAATGCTTGCCATTAAAAACTTCCCAAGGACTACCGTAAGAAGATCCGTAATGTTTATTTGTCATCCGACCCGTTGATAAGGTCAAAAGGAACTGGATGAAGGCAAAATAAAAGTATTAGGTTGATCCAAAACTTTTGTGTCCTACAAAAATCTTTTAATGGTCATTCACCACTTTTTCCAGTGGTGTGGTCCATCTGACTTTTTGGATCTTCTTAATATTTGGGATAACGTCCTTGAGTTGAAACAACGTATGGTCGGCGTGGATACGAAGAAAAAGGTGGGCCCCACAATGTAAGGGTAACACCCACTAAGCTGTTACCCGGGTAACAGCTAATCCGCTCCAAAAAACGAAGCAGATCCAAGGCTCAAGGAAACCACGCCACAGGAAATAGCAATGATAATAATGTCCACCGTTAAAACCTTTCTAAGGCCCATTGTGAAGTTTATTTTCCATCTAGCCTGCTTATAAAGCCATATAGGCATGGATGAAGGGACTTGATCCAATGCTTTTGGGCCTCCAAGAAACTTTCAATTATAGGCATTTAATTCCCTTCGTGTGGTCAGTTAAGTCATGGATCTCCCTCATTTTTTTACTTATACCTAAACCTGATATGGAAAATGGATGGATGGTGTGGATAAAACCCCTATATCATGATCGCCTCTGCATGTGCCTAGCTCAGGACACACAGATGTAGTACCCAATCTTCGTCCATTTGGTCAACACTACAGGACCTCATCTCTGACAGTGACATGTGGCCCACTCAAACCCACCACTTCAGGTCATTAGGGATATCCACGGTGATTCAGTCACCAGGCAATCCGCTTCTATGATTATTGGACGGGATTGCTTGCTACCCTTTCAAGCATTTGGAAGCTAGTTGGGGCCGCCATGATGTTTGGGAGAAATCCACTCTGCCCATCTATTTTCCCAGCTCATGTAAAAAAATTGGGAGTCGGATTGTGTCCTTAGTATGGACGCAACTGAGGTGTGGAGGGGCCACCCTGATGTATCTGTTTATCCACTCCGTCCATTCAGTTTCTAAGATCAGGCCTACTAGGTGAGACCAAGAATGAGGCAGGTCCACCACTCTTGCATTTAATGCAACTTGCATTTATACTTGGTGCATTTAATGCAACCCAAGCACAGTATTTGGTGTGGTCGATCTGACCATTGGACCTGCCTCATTATTGGTCTCATGTGGTCGGCCTAATCATAGAAAGTGGACGGAGTGATAAACAGATACATCACGGTAGCCCCTCCACAGCTTGGTACAGACACTTACTGAGGAAGGACACAACCCGACTCCAAAAAAAGGAGGCAGATCCAAAACTCAAGTGGGCCTTCTGACAAGAAACACTGGAGATTGAACACACACCTCTAAAGCATTAGCGGGCCACAAAAGTTTTGGATAAGGCTAATATTTTTGTGCTTTCGTTTCATCGCAGGGGGAATGACTTTACAAATGTTTTGGATGGCATATAAGCATCACGGTGGACCTGGGAGGTTTTCAACGGTGGGCATTTTTCTCCCTGCTTTTTCCTGTCGTGTGACCCACTTGAGTTTTGGATCTGCCTCATTTTTGGGCTTATGTTTTAACATTAGCTTCCAAAACAGATGGCCGGGGTGGATCTCTCAAAAACATCATGGTGGCCCCACCTAGCCTCGGACCATCCCCTGTCCGTGATCGGTGGCCACTTTATGGAGCGGATTAGGTGTTTCCCAGGCCGTGGGCCAACCTTGATGTATGTGTTGTATATCCATACCGTCCATCCGTTAAGCCAGATCATTTTAGGGCATTATCCAAAAAATGCAGCAGATCCAAATCATTTTAGGCCTTACCTGCTCTTTAACACACACATATATATACCAACCCAACCCAATCCAAATTGGGTTGGCACTTTTCAACCCCAACTCAACCTGAGCTTGAAAACCGGTCCCAATCCGAACTGGGGTTAGGTCAGTAAGGTTCGGGCTAACCCGAACCCAAGTTGCAGCCCTATTGAACCCTCAGAAATTAATATAATATGGGCCTGTGCTAACTGTCCATCTTCTTGCAGATATACGAAATGGGCCACCATAAGAAACTTACGCTGGATGGATGATTCTCACCATAGATATGTGTCATTGAATTTGGACAGTGGAAAGAAGATTTTCGATGGTTGATCTATACTTGATGAATCAAGGGTCAGGATGATCCTTTTTTATGTGACTGTTGAATAGTGAGTCATCCACCCGATCCGGTTTGGCACGGTGAGTCCAACGGACCGAGCCATCCCCATGAGTTCGAGTAAAAAAAAAACAGAAACAAATGGTCCCACCCAGGTCCAGGCCAGGACAATAATGCTTTGCTCATCTTATCGAGCTTTGTAAGCCCACACACATCTACGAGTCAGCTAATGCATTATATACCAGCGTGGCACACGGGTAAAATATCCAAGCCATCCAACATGTGGACCCCACTGCAGACCTTGGCCCCACCACTGACTTTGCGGGCCTTAAAGAAAATGATGCGACCCACCTATTAATGGCCGGCATAATGGAAGCACCAAACCATTTATGATTTAAAAAAAAAAAAGGTTTGATCATGGATATGGACTGTCCATGTCGTAGGCCCCACTTGTAGTTCCCCGTTCCTTTCCAGAGTCACTTCGATCTGATGATATTAGCTATCTGGTTAGTGGCTAATGGAATGAACGGTCCAGATCATTTACGAAAATACAGCCTGTTCGTGGATCTAACCTTCAATCTTGTGGGCCCCACCTATGCTTCCTTATTCCTCCCAAAAATCGTTTTAATCTGATGACCCTAGCCATATGATCAGCAGCCTAGAAATGAATGGTCTTAGATCATTTATGAACAATTTGTTGAACATGGATTTGGACTATTCATCTTGTGGGCCCCTATACTCATGATATCCTTGTTAATCTCAAGAACCACTTGTATTTGACGAGTCTACTCATCCATTCAATGCCAAAAAAAGTGGACAATCTAGATTATTTATGATCAAAGGCCATCTCATCCTGGATCTTAATTATTGAACTTGTGAACCGACCTCTCATTACTCTTTTCTTCTCAAGCATTATTTCGACATGCTGATATTTAGCCATCATTCAGTGGGCAAAAAAAAAAAAATGGATGCCCTGTGATAAAGTACCATCTAATTCATAACCTAGACCATCCATCTTGGGGGGCCCACTTTACTTCTACCGCTCCTCTCGATATCACTTTGATTCTATCATCCTACCCATCCGATCCATGGTCAAACAAAATGGACAGTCCAGATCATTTATGACAAGTGTCTGATTATGATCTGAACTATTTGTCATGTGGGCACCAGCTTTGCTCGTGAACTACTTGATTGAATGAGAACCTATTCTTTGTGGTTGACTGATCAACATCCTCTTCTATAGGGATCTTGTGTGGATATGTCATTAATGTTATTAATAATGTGTGGGCTTGCTTTAAATTGTATGTATATTTATCAGTTCAAAGAAAGGGTTCATATGATGTCCTTGGGTACTTAAAAGGGGATACAACAACAATGGACCAAGGGCAAGTTGTGAGCCATGGATCTTATACTTAAAATAACTGACTATTTAAGCAGGCTTCAGTAGCTTATAGTGGCAGGTGGTTATCTGTGTAAGAGGATTGATGATGAGTCAGAGTGGAAAGATTCCACCATCAGATCAATCTTCAAAGGATGACTCTAAAGGAGACCCATCGATAGAGGATTCTTCAAAGGTTAGCCTATTAATATGAGATCAACCTCTTTATGTATTTAGGGCTGAAAGTCGGACAAGTTGGGGCAAGTTGGTGCTCAACCCTAAGCCAATCCAAGCTTCCTGTACTTCAACCCCAACTCAACCCAATCTCAAGTTGAGAATTCTCAATCCAAGTAGGCTCGGTCAGGTTGATACATGCTAATATTTTCGTTATTACATTAGTCTATTATATTTCAATGCAAGTCTTTTTTTTTTATACATCTGGCTTTATTAATTATATACATAGTTATTTATTATAAAAAATTTCACTTTTTTCTAAACAAACAAGTTAAAATATAGGACTACTCCTCCTTTAATACTCAAGCATATCAATTTTCAAGTGTTGTCGCACAGATTTGGACAACTGATAGGGGTGACTGAGATCAATCACGCAGCCTTTCACCCACACATGAGAGCTTCTTTGGATCACTGGACTTGCAAGTAGAGGAAGAAGTAGGCAAAGGGGAGGTGCCGCTGGCGGCTGGTAACTCTCCAATGCCTAAGTCAAGTTCAAGACTAGTAGAATAAGGGATTTAAGGCTAAGATGTCTTGTACCTTGAAGGTGAAGATCCAAGTCCTATTTATAGGGCTTGGGAAAAGCTTCTAGAGAGTTAGATCCTGCAAGGATACGTCGGTAGAGTCTCTGTTTAGTAAGATTCTCTCTCCCGATCGTGTCGGAGGGGTCTTGCTAAGAATAGAAATAGATCCTGAAATATCTGGATCTCTTTGAATATCCCAGACTGTCTCTGAAAGGCGATCAACCGAGATTGTTCGGGGAGCTCGGTAACCGTGCTAATTCAATTCAGTCTGATTCGGACTATGGACCCACCTCGGGCATGACGAGGTCCTCAGTGGTGAGCACCTCTTTAGTGGAGTGTCGTTGATAGGTCGTCAGTCCTCAGCCTTAGCCAACATTCAAGCTATGATCTTGCTTTGCTTTCCGTAGTTGTTGAATCAGTTGAGGTCATCGTCGTATCACCTTGGCCTTTTTAGGTCTGAGTTCTTGTACTTTGGACCCTTGTGCCAATGGATTTCTTCCTTCCTATGGACCAACTTGAAATCTCCCCATAACATCAAGCATTATAAGTTTACTTACTAAAGTAATATAAACTAATAAGTTTTCTTAACTAAAGTATAATAAAATTATATATCAAATTTCAAGCATTATAAGTTTACTTACGAAAGTAATATAAACTAATAAGTTTGCTTAACTAACGTATAATAAAATTATAAGTAAGTTATATATAGATCAGGTTCAGGTTGAGTCGAGCAACCCGAGACCTCAACCCAAGCCTTGTCGGGTTGGTGTTTGTATAGCCCGAGCTAAAGTCGAACACGATAATTTCTACCCAAGCCCACCCCAATGTCAGGTTGGTCACAGGTCGGTCAAGTTGAACCTGCTCGACTTTCAACCCTATATGTATCACAAAAGGAGGGAAATTCTTTCAATCGAGCTCAACGACAAGTTGGTGCCCTACCTTACCATGCATGAGAGTGTGGATGTTCATGGATATGAAATCTTATTATTAATCCATTTAGATGCTTGTATTGGATGGTCGTTTAAGGTCTCTAGATTAAAGAACCATCATGTTTGGTTTAAATTTACTTCAATATGTACCAACTTTGACTAATTTTTAGACTTAAAGACATATGGAGAGCTCAAATTCCTAGTGTAATATGCTTTGGCCCTCATTACAAGATTAATGAAATAATTTATATATGAATGTGGTTGGGTGTCTGCATTAAGATACAGTTGAGGTCTACTTGTATAAACATCCCATCTAATAATAAAGAATAAAAAAATTTTGATCACATCTGACTAGAAAGATCGCTTTTCATAGAAAATTCATAAATCACAAACCCTTACCCAAGTCCATGTAAATCCATCCGAACACCCTTAAATCATCTAAACTAACCCTGAGCCTATCCAAGCTATCCAAACTCCAAAATAAGGCTAAATTGCCCACTTGACAAAAGTGAAAATTTAAATTTCACTCCTACCAAAAATAGCATGTTTTTCAAAATAAAAAGTTTTAAAAAATGATAGGAGTAAAATTCCAAATCCTCTTTCACCTTTTCTCCTCCGGAAGCTGTCAAAGATCATTGCAATCAATGACTAATCAATCAAGTGTCAAGATTTGGTCAAAAATCACAAGTGAAAATTAAATTGCTGCTTTTATGACATCATTTCCTCCCAAAAGCTGCCAAGTGTCACCGTAATCAACAACCAATTAATCAAGTGTCAGGATTTGGTCAAAGATCATAAGTAGAAATTAGATTGTTGTTTTTTATGACGACCCAGTTATAACATTATTTCCTTAATTTTTATACTCCCTTAAGGAGTAAAAATCCAAATTTTCTCTCACCATTTCTCCTCTGAAAGCTACTAGGTACCACCGCAATCAACGACCACTTAATTAGGTGTCAAGATTTGGTTAAAAGATCAAAAGTGAAAATTAGATTTTCATTTTTATGATATCATTTATTCATTTTTTTTATCCCAAAAGGACTAATCAGTCAGGTATCAAGATTTCTTCAAAGATAGCAAATGGAAATTAAATTGCTGTTTTTTATAACAACCCAGTTTTAACATCATTTTCTCAGATCTCGTGTTATCATAACTAATCAATCAAGTGTTAAGATTCGGTTAAAGATCGCAAGTAAAAATTGGATTGCTCTTTAGCTTAACCCCCCCCCCCCCCCAAACAAAAGTCAAAATCCTCCCCCACATTTTCTCGTCTACAAGCTATCAGGTGTCATTGCAATTAATGACCAATTGATTCGGTATCAGGATTTGGTCAAAAATCACAAGTGGAAATTGAATTGCTACTTTTTATGACGATTCAAGTATGAGATAATTACCCCAAAAAAAAAAAAAAAAACAAAAAAACAAAAACAACAAATCAATTAAGTGTCAGGATTTTATCAAATATATAAGTAAAAATTGAATTGCCGCTTTTAATGACGACCTAATTATGACATCATTTTCTCAGTTATCTCCCACGTTTTTTCCTTCAGAAGCTCTTAGTGTCACCACAATCAACAATCAATCAATCAAGTGTCAGGATTTGTTTAAGATCATAAGTGAAAGTTAGATTGTCACTTTTAATGACAACCTAGTTATGACATTATTTTTTAGTTTTTTATTTCCTCTTTTCATGATGACCCAATAATGATATCATTTCCTCAGGTCCCTCCTCATTTTTCCTCCGAAAGCTATCAGATGTCACCATAATTGATAACCAATCAATCAAGTGTCAAGATTTGATGAAAGATCGCAAGTAAAAATTCGATTACCGCTTTTGATGATGACTCAATTATAACATTATTTCCTTAATTTTTTTTCTCACCCCCACCAAGGAGCGAAAATCCAAATCATCTCCAACATTTTTCTCCTTTGGAAGCTATCAAGTGTCACCGCAATCAATGACTAATCACTAAGGTGTCAGAATTTGGTTAAAGATCACAAGTGAAAATTGAACTTTTATTTTTTATGACAATCAAATTATGCTATCATTTCATTAGTTTTTTTTATCCCACACTCCTAACAAATAATCAATCCAGTGTTAGGATTTGCGGCATCCCCCCCATTTTCTCCTTTGAAAGTTGTCAAGTGTCACCATAATCAACAACCAATCAATCAAGTATTAGGATTTAATCAAATATCGTAAGTGAAAATTAAATTGTTGTTTTTTATGACAACCTAGTTATGACATTATTTTCTTATTTTTTTATTCCTCACTTTTTATAATGACGCAATTATGACATTATTTCCTCATGCCCCCGTTGTCGTGTGTCACCGCAATTAATGACTAATCAATTAGGCGTTAAGATTCTATCAAATATTACAAGTGAAAGTTTAATTGTCGCTTTTAAAGGTGACCAAATTATAACATCATTTTCTCAATTTTTTTTATCCCCATTTCATTCTCCTTTGAAGGATATCTCCTACTTTTTTTCCTTTAGAAGATATCATATGTCACACAATCAACGACCAATCAATTATGTGTCAGGATTTGGTCAAAGATTACAAGTGAAAATTAGATTACAATTTTTTATAATGATCCAATTATAACATCATTTCCTTAGTTTTTTTTATCCTCTACACCCTAATAACTAATCAACTTATGACATCGTTTTCTCAATTTTTTTATCACCCCTTCCTCCTTTGAAGTATATCTCCCACCTTTTCTCTTTTGGAAGATATCAAATGTCATACAATCAACAACCAATCAGTTATGTGTCAGAATTTGGTCAAGGATTACAAGTGGAAATTAGATTACCATTTTTTACTATGATCCAATTATGACATCATTTCCTTAATTTTTTATCCTCAGTTATATCCCACGTTTTTTTCCTTCAAAAGCTCTCAGTGTCACCACTATCAACAACCAATCAATCAGGTGTCAGGATTTGGTTAAGATAATAAGTGAAAGTTAGATTGTAAACACCGTCTATCTTTGCCTATTTAAATGGGATCATATCAACATCTTTGTGTATCATGAAAAGAGAGGAAAATTCTTTAAATTTCTTTCTATCAGGCTCGACAGTGAATTATTGCTCTGCTTTACCCCACATGGAAGTGTGCGTGATCTTGTTATTAAATATTTTAGTTGCTTGTATTGGAGGATCGCTCTACGTATGTCTAGGTCGGTCATTATATCTGATTTGGATCTATTTGAATATATATCAAATTTGACTAATTATTAAACTTAAGAATATGTCGAGTGTGTGTGTGTGTGTGTGTGTGTGTGTGTGTGTGTGTGTGTGTGTCCATTGTAATGGAATAACTGATCATGCTCGATTAAAAGTATCACTTTTCATAGGAAAACCCTGAACCATACATCCCTATCCAAGTTCATATAAATTCTTTTAAATCACCCCACAAATCCATTTGAACCGACCCGATAGGCTTTGAAGTTGTCCCAACTCCAAAATAAGGCCAAACTGGCGACTTGGCAAAAGGGCTCCCACATTTTCTTCTCCGAAAGCTGCCAGGTGTCACAGTAATCAACAATTAATTAGTCTGACGTTAAGATTTGGTCAAAGATCATAATTGAAAATTGAAAATTGAAGTATTGATTTTGGTGATGAGCCAATTATGACATTATTTCTTTTAGTGCCTGTTTGATTTTCATTTACATGGTGTAAATGCAGGCAAATGGATGCAAGTAGGTAATTATTACAATTTTCCTCTGTTTTATACAAAAAGTATTTACTCCTTGTAAATATGTGCAAAAAAGGATAGCCATACATTCATGGGGCCTATTGTGATCTCTGTCACATATCCATGCCATCCATTTGGTTTAACATAATATTTTAGATGATGAGCCTAAAAATGAGGTATATCTAAAGTTTAAGTGGCCCAGACCATAGAAAATCGTGGTCATAAACGACTTTTTATAGTATCTATTCAAACCACTATTTCATGTGGTGTGGTCCACTTGAGCTCTAAATTTGCCTCGCCCTAAAATCACCTTCCAAAATGGATGGACGGTGTGGATAAGCCACATATCACAGTGGGCCCCACAAAAAATTTGTACCTTCCTCAATTTTAGTGCAAAAAAAATAAAACTATCATTGTCAACAAGTACAAGTATAGGAATTACATGGTAAGTAATAATTACCATTTGCTTGTATTTACACTGTGTAAATGGAAATCAAACGGGCCCTTAGCTTCTTTATCCCCTAGAATATGAGAGAGAAGGACAAGGCTCTTCCTCTTATCTTCTACCATTGTAAATAGTAGAATTTTAGTATGAAACAACTATTATGTGTATGTTTTCATTTTAAACGTTTTTTTTTTTTTCTATTCTTGTGATTGTAGCACTGCAATGTTTAGGAAAAATTTTCTCCTCTCTAGTTTTGAGATATGCAACATTCAAGACTCTTGTCTCAAGGTTTCAAAAGTTTTTTATGGTACTAGAGCCAATAATCAATGAGATAGTCCTTTGAAGTGCCTCCTAATCCTACCTACGACAAAGAAGGCAGTGATGCCCATTGATTGAAGTCATTCCTCATTATTGCATTGAGTAGATCCCTTTAGTGAGTTCTCATCGCCTAATCTGGATACTGGATTAGAATCACGATCCTTATCCTTATCAGATGACAATTGCGACCTCTATTAGAATGGATGGACGGTAGATTGAAAGCTATTCCACAGTGGGCCCCACTGCAAAGACTCGTTAGGCCCCACTTTTGTCATTATTACCTGCTAGAGCTGGGCACAAACCAAGCCAGCTCAAAAGTTTGGCTCGATCGGATTGGTTTGAAAGAGCTCGGCTTGGATTGGTTCGAATAGAATTGTTCAAACCAAACCAAGCCTCGGAGTTAAGCTCATTTGAAAAAACAAACTAAGCTCAAACTAGGGCAGTATCAGGTCGGCTAGGCTCAAAGCTTGATTTGATTCGGCTGATAGATTGTAAGCACACTCTTTATGTGGTGTGATCCACTTGAGCTTTGAATATGATTCCATTTTAGGATCATGTCCTAAAATGATACGTAAAAATGGATGGATGGCATGGATAATACATACACGATGACATGGATAATACATATACATGAATGCAAGTTGTTTCCTTGCACTTGTAAAATTATGCTTGTGTACTTTTGTTTGGAAAAGGCTTTTACATGTATATTTATATTTTGAAGTTGCACTCCTTTGGAGGGTGTTAAACATCATGTAGTAAGATATTTTTGTATTTTTTTAACTTTTAAATTCTTTTTTATTTAAATAAGCAAACAAAAAAAGAGCTGCCACTCTATTCGAACTCAGCTCGGCTTGGTTCGAAATTTTTTACCAAACTAATCCCGACTCAAACCAGATTTTTCTAGAGCAAACCAAACTTGGGCCGCATAGGTCGGCCCGAAACCCAAATCAAGCCGATCCACAAACTTGGGTGGCACAAAATTAAGCCAAACCAAACTTGCGCTAACTCTGCTCGCCCGGATCGTTGCCCACCTCTATTACCTGCGGGCATAAGGCTCAGGGCGAGGGGTAGTTCTGTCCCACAAAATTTTCAAAAAGCATAGGGGGGCTACACTTGGCATTAGTTCGAAGGATCAGATCTGCAGGGAATTCGTCCATAGGGTTAGTACGGTCAAAATCCATAATTAATAAGTAGCTTAAAACTTTTAAAATATAGGAAAAAAATTCTTTTTCTTGAAATCACAATAATATCCTAATAGATTAAAAAAAAAAAACAAAAGATGAAGTACCGCTAATATTAAATCTCGCGATATCATCACAATAACATCATTTGGTGAATTTTCTGCTTGTTATAGTTGCAAAATCCGGGTGATATTTTTTCTTTTTCTTTTTTATTTTACAATTACAAGTTTATCAAATATGTGAATTTGGCGTCCTTCCAAACACGGCGCCAAACACTCCCTAGTCTTCCATGATGGTAAATATAAGTAGGCAAGGTTGACCATTGCATGCTTGGACATGGCTTTTCACAATTCATTTCCACATTCCCTTCTCGTTTTCTCCCTTCTCTTCCCAATTTGTACGTCCATTGACACCATCACCCCTACCCAATCCATCAAAGATGGAGAAACTCTTATCTCCGCTGCCGGTGACTAAGAATTGGGATTCTTCAGTCCCGGCAATTCCACCGGCTGGTACATCGGAATATGGTACAAGCAGTGCTTGGAAGGGTTCAAATGTGTGAGTGCTTGGAAGGGTTCAAGCCCAAGCTGCCGGAGGCGTGGAGCCTGCATGATTGGTCCGGTGGGTGCAATCGACGGCAGGGATTGGCTTGTGGGAAGGGAGATGGGTTCAAGAAAGTGGAGAATGTCAAGCTGCCTGATACACCGGACGCTCGGGTCGCCCGCTTATCAGGTCTGAGGGAGTGTAGAGATGAGTGCTTGAAGAACTGCTCTTGCACTGCTTATGCAAGTGCTGAATTTGAGAAGTGGGGAGGTGAGTGCTTGATATGGTATGGGGATTTGACTGATGTGAAGCTGTTTTCCGACAGTGGGATGGATTTATACGTGCGTTTGGCGGGTTCGGAGCTCGGTAAGTCGGACTTTTTAACTTCTAAGATAGTCTTAGTTTTGAATCGGATCAGGTCTGTTTGGATGGCACGTTTGGACGATTGTTTGAAGCAAATTGCGATAGTTCAATGGAAATGACCAAATGGAGGTGGGTTGGTTTTAATATGTGGTGATAAGGTGGCCCTGATTGCAATTCATTGGGTTCAAATCGTGATTTGGGGTCCCCTTTGGTCATTTTTCCACTCAACTGGATGTGAATTTATTACAATTCAATTCAATTCAATTGGGTGTCGTCCAAACGTGGCCTGAGAGCTTGGCTTTAGCTTGGGAAGCATGGTCTGAACCTGATGCCCCCAATTCCGTACATGTGGGGTCCATGGTCTGGCGATCAGGGGCGCGGCTGCGGTGGATCACAGTGGACCCACCTTTATGTATGTGACTTACATCCACGCCTGTCCATCCGTTTTGACAGCTAATTTTAGGGCATGATTTCGAAAATAAAGCATATCCAAATCTTAGGTGGACCACACCAGAGGATTCAGTGGTGATTGAATGCCCACAATTAAAAGCTTCTTGGGGTCACCGGAATGTTTATTTACCATCTACCTACAAATATCTGGATGAAGTGACAAAACAAATATCATCTTGATCTAAAAATTTTGTGGCCTATTAGAAGTTTTTAACAGTCAGTCACCAATGTTTCCTGTGTATGGTCCGCCTGAGATTTGGATTTGCTTCATTTATGAGATCATGCCCTAAAATAACCTTTTGAAACGGATGAACGGAGTAGATGCATGGAACATACATCACGGTGGGTCCCACAGTCAAGTCTCCACTGAAGCCGAGGTATCGGATTAGGTGCGGCCCTCACCTCACCCAACACGGTTTGGCCCGGGGCCCACCTTGATGTATGTATTGTATATCCAGATCGTCCATCCGATTTTCCAGATCATTTAGGCCCGTTTGGATTGTAAGTTACTTAAGATAAGCTACTTTTAGATAAGCTACTTATCTTAGTTTTTACTTATTTAGTAGATAGGTATGTTTGGTAAATGACATAATTATCAGCTAAAAAGCAGACAAGCATGTTTGGTTACAACATTAGCGAGTCATTTCTATCGTGTTTTTTTCTTTTTACTATGCAAAACGGCTCTTAAAACCATCCTTCATATAGCGTGGCCTGTTTGATATTTGATCAGGTTATTTTTATTTTTATTTTTTTGACTTTTGACTTTTTACTGTTTGCTTGCGCATGCTGTTTTCACAGCGTCGCCCACAGTGGTGGGCCCCTCAAAATATCATGGCAAGATGGATGGATGGTGTGGATTTCATGCGCACACCATGTGGGCCCCACAGATCAGTGGGCCCACTCCAAAGTGGGCTGTAAAAAACTGGATCTATTGCGTGGATATAAAACACACATACCATGGTGGACCCAAGGAGGTTTCCACGGCAATGTCATTATCCCACTGCTAACACAGGTAGGCCTTTGGATCAAGATGATATGTGGGTCCCACATCCAGGTCATACATGGCTTACATCGGCAGGTTGGGCAGCAACTTAACATATCGCGGTGGGCTCCAGTAAATTTTTACGGTAGCATATCAATCCCTGTTGCAATTAACGGTGCAGACCTGGACACTATAAAACGATGGGCCCTATATGAGTTGGGTCAAACTGATATTCATAATCCACCGCACATCATAGAGAACCCACCTTTGATGTGGACCATCCATCATGTGAGGCCCGCCTTGGATATGGACCAATCATTATTAGGACCGACCTTTGATGTGGACCGTCCACATGTGAGGCCCACCTTGATGTGGATCATCCATCTTGTTGTGACCACCATTATTAATTACCCATCATGTGGAGCCCGCCTTTGATGTGAACTGACCATCATGTGGGCCGCACCTTCAATGTTGCCCATCATGCTGGGCTTGCGTTGGATGTGAGCCATTCATCATTAAGGGATGACCTTTGATGTGGACCATCCATCATGTGTGGCCCCTCAATATGGGTCATCCATCATGTGGGAGCCAACTTCAATGTCCACTGCCCATAACATGGAGCCCACCTTTAATGTGAACCGTCCATCATATTGGCCCTGCTTATGCTAAACTCGAATTCATTTCTCCATTTCACGTATTGTGCCGTGATTCTACCGCACATTGAAAGGAATGATCATCTCCTCTCCACTTTTCAGCAGCCAGAGAAAAAGCAGAAAAGCTAAAAAAAAAAAAAAAAAAAAAACTGAAATACTAAAGCTTGTTCAGTGAAAAAGTAAGTTATCACAAACACTTAACCAAACGTACTTATCAAAAATAAGTATCTTAATGACTTCCATCAGAAGAAAAAAAAAAAAAAAAGTAACTTATTTAGCTGTGTACAAACGTCCATGAGACTGAAAATGAAGAAGATACAAATCTCAGGTGACATCACTACAGGAAATATTGGTGATTCACCATTAAAAATCTGTTGTGGGCCGCAAAAGTCTTGTATCAAGCGGATATTTGCTTTTCACATTCATTAAAGTATGTTTGACCTAATCAACCGGTAGTATAGAAAATAAACATTACGGTAAGCCTTAGGAATTTTTTTTTACGGTGGGCATTCAATCACCATTTTTTTTCTGTAGTGTGGTTCACCTGAACTTCAGTTTTTTAGATCATCCACTAAAATAAGCTGTAGAAATGGATGGACGGTTTGGATATACTACAAGTGGACCCCACGATCAGCATTATGTTGGATGAAGTCAGGCTGCACCTAACGGCTTTCCTGTGGAAAATCCACATCATTCATCAGTTTCGCCGGCTAGCGTCAGTACGCTTGACTCAAAAAAAAAAAAAAAAAAAAGGCAGATGCAAATACTCAGGTGGAGCACACCACAGGAAACAGTAGGGGGATGGAAAATCCCACCATTGAGACTTTCCCATGGCCCACTGTGATGTTTATATGTCATCCAAACCGTTCATAGGGTTATTGCCGCGTTGGCTGAACTGAAAGCACAAATATTAAACTAATCCAAAGTCGCATGCCTCAGGAAGGTTTCAGTGGGGGGGGGGGGGGGGGGGGGGGGGGGGTTGATGTGCCCACTCGAGTTTTACATCTACCTCATTTTTTGGATTGATGTCCTAACATGAGCCAGAAACTCTAATGGACAGAGTGGATTTATCAGAAATGTCAAGGTGGGTTCAACATTGCTTCAATCAGCTTCCTTATGGAAGGCCACATGCAATTGATGTCAGCGGCTGTCCATGCAATATAGCCTGTGCTTCCTATTCATCTACAAGTCCTCGTCATAGAAGCTTCTCTTGCAATGTGCTGTGCGTGGGCCCACAGTGGTATGTGTATTGCGTCAACCTGTCCAGCCGGTTAACCCACTGCGAAAGTTACAGGGCCATGGGCTGACCCTACACATTAATCAGTTGATTCTGACCTGGGTTTACAGATCTGTGTAGGCCCAGTAGAATAGCATCCTGGTCCACTGATTTTAACACGATACGGCTACAGTGTTAAAGGTATTTCAACAGGCTTTTATTTTTAACAAATATGTGTCGGGAAAAATCCCTAACTCTAAAAATCTATCTCTGCAGATCATCGCTCGGTGGATTTGTTTTTGGGCAAGCGAAGGTTAAGGTAGTGGTAATGGTATTGGGATTTCTTCGGCTTGTGCACGTTAGAGAGATCAATTGTTGGGCGTTGTAACGTGAGGATAACTTGTCAGGAGCATTTGCATTGGTCGAAATCGTCCGAGGGGCACAAACTATCTAAAAGGAAGTGACGTCATCTGCACATCACCCCAACAGTAGATGACTTTAATTAGCAAGCAGTCATTTGCTGATCATGTGTGGGTTCCAATTCCATTGGTGTTCCTTTATTTTTCTACTTTGTTTTCAATGCATAGCATGTATAGTGCTTTGACAGGATGCAGTCTAGCTAGCGACCCTAGCACCAGCCGGCTAGCCAGCCGGTGTCAAAGCTCTGTGGACTCCACTATGAGTAATGAGTTTTATCAACTCAGGCCATCCATTCTGCAGGTTCCTTTTAGGGGTATGAGCTCAAAAATAGGACGAACCAAAGCTCAAGTGCACCACATCACGAGAAACAGTGGGGATTGAACACTTACCATTAAAAACTTCAAGGTGGCCATGAAAGTTTCAGATCAAGCTTATATTTTTGTTTTTCCTTCATCCAGGGTTATGTGAATTTATGACATGGTTGGATGGCCAATATTAAACATTACGGTAGGCCCTAAGAAAATTTCAACAGTAAGTGTTCAATCCCTACTGTTTCTTGTGGTGTGGTCTACTTGAGCTTTGGATCTGCCTCATTTTTTTTAATTCATGCCCTAAGGTAGGCTAAAAAATGGATGAACAATGTGGATAAAACACATACATCATGGTGGGGCCCACAAAGCTTAGACACCAACTAACTGGTTGGTGTTGGCGTCCTGTAGACACCCCACCTTCGGCTACACTGTTGGTAGAGATAGCTGGTTGAATGGAGGACCATACCCACAAATCCCAAGTCCAAACTCAGCCAAACTCACCCTTGTAAGCCCCAATCCATAGCCCAGTTCAAACCTGAACCCAGTCAACCCAGTCTTAAACATCAGCCTGAAAAACCCCCATAAGAAAAGCCAGTCAAAAAATCCTAAAAAAATCAAACTCACTGAGTCAACCCACTGAGTCAACCCGCTGAGTCAACTCATCGAGTCAAAACACCGAGCCAACCCGTCGAGTCAACCCGCTGAGTCAAATCACCGAGTCGACCCGCTGAGTCAACTCACTGAGTCAACCCACCGAGCCAAACAGCAGCCCCGAGGGAGCGACCGTACCTCGCTGGAAATCGAGGAATGGCCGTACGGGCGGCCCACAGCAGGCCGCCCAAAAATATTTACACGAAATGCCACTGCCCGCTGCTATAAATACCCCCCTCCCCTTCTCATTTCAGCATCGCTTCAAATCCATTCAGTCCGAGAGCTCTGAGTCCACCTCTCCACCCTTTTAGCCCATTTTTCCACCAAGGAGAGCCCGAGTGAGGAGAGCCTAGCCCTGGTCCAGCCCAGCCTGACCACTAGGTCCAAGTCTCCCAAGCCATCCAAGTCTTAATCCAACCACTCGAAGCCAACCCTTGCGACACCTCCATCCATCCAGCTACTCTTTTTCCAGCATCATCTCATTTGCATCTAGCATAAGTGCAACATTTACTTTCCTTCCAACCCCCCTGCTTCACTGCAAACACCTTGATTATTCAAGCACACAGCATATGTCTTAAATTAAGCACCTGTCAGTTCGAGCGTATGCTCTGGGCTTGCCCGTTGTTGGAACCTGCCCATCAGAAACTCTTACTGTTCAGACCTGCATTCATGCTTCACTATAAAGCACTTTGATTATTCAAACACACTGCATACGTCTTATATTAAGCACCTGTCAGTTCAAGCGTATGCTCTGGGCTTGCCCGTTGTTGGAACCTGCCCATCAGAAACTCAACTGTTCAGACCCGCATTCATGCATCATGTCATTTATGAGAATATACGAGGATTAAAACAGACTTTCAAGTATTAGTTCGATTCTGTGAAGTAGAGACCGTACTTCGGTACGGGCAGTGTGTGGGGTGCTTAACCTCTTCCCACCCTGTAACCGTGATCCCTTACCTTGAATCTCTGGCCGCATATCAAAAGGAGTCATTTTAGAGGAAGGAATCTTCAGATCCCCTTCTCTAACGTTTCTACGGGGTCTAACCGACTGTAGATTCGAAGTAATTGGCTAGTGGCGACTCTGGTTTTATATAAACTCATTTAAACACATCCAGCTTAACACGACAACCAAACAAAGCCCTCGAGAACGAGGCAAGCTAGTGGCACAAACGGCGATTTCGCACTCACGCATCCTCCTCTCCTTCTTTTCAGAAAGGGGAAGGGGACGAGAACGTCGTGTGGGAGCGCGGAAACGGCGAGGGTCCACAAAATGGCGACTCTGATGGGGATAAACTAGTCCTACTAGTCGTGATCCGACTTGAAAAACAGAATCCTTCCCGTACTTGAAAGTCACTAATCCTCACACAATCTCATCTGCATTGCATTCTACCCAAAACCCAAAAAAAAAAAAAAATAGAAAATCACAAAACCAACAAAAAAATAGAAAATCCCAAAACCCAAAAAGAGTAAAGTACAGTCCTCACCATTGCACCTCCTCGGGCTCAACGTACGCGGAGACAACTTCCCTACCGCGGCATAATCCGCACTCGAGCACAGCAAGCCATGTCCGACCACGAAGAAGAAACTCATCTCTTCCCCGCTCTTGAGATGACCGAAGTGCAACCTCAAGCGCAGCCCATTGATAATACGCCAATCATATAAGAATTGGCACAAGAAATGAGAGCAATGCAAGAAATGCTCTTGCAATTCATGCAAGCACAAGCCACCGCAGCAGCCAAAAATCAGGTTGGCCCAGTTCAGCAATCTCAGCAGCCATGCCGGATCCTTCCGACCTCCAGTTCAAATCAAGCACAACCATCGGAGTCTGCCCAAGACTACCGACAGCAGCCGTCTCAGCCCTTCGTTACAGGGCATCCTCCTCAGTACCTTCCTGCAACGACAGGGCCATCTCAGAGCACTCCCGTCACAGGGACTTCCAGTCAGCTTCCAGTCAATCTTGCAAACAACAGTCTCAGTAGATCTCAGCATGTCCCCGCCGATGGGACTCCTTTTCAATTTCAGCACATCCCCACCGATGGGATTTCAATTCAATTTCCAGCAACAGGGACAGCACTGGCGAATGCCCACAATGGGGTCAGTGTCAAGCCCACATCAATCAGCGGACAGTGGCGAATACCCAACAAGGGGGTCACTTCCCAGCATCTCAGCCTCCTGCAAACAGGAGCACTTTTCAATTCCAGCACATCCCCGCCGATGGGATTCCAGTTAATTTCCAACAATCTTCAATTCAGCAAAATCCAATTAATTTTCAGCAATCTTCAATTCAGCAATCTCCAGTTAATTTCCAGCAAGTTCCAGTTCAACCTTCAGTACAGTCTCCAGTTCAGCCACAATCCTTTCAAGCACAAGTTCATCAGAATCCTGTTCAGTCATCAAATCAATTTCAGCAACCCGCGGTTGCTTTTCAGCAAGCACATAGGGTCGAAGACATCGACCACTATGCCGAGGAAGAACGTGCCTTACCCCAAGAAGCACCAGTCGCTCGAACGGATCACTAAGGACTGGACGAGTTGCGGGAGAAGTTCCAGATCTTGCAAAATCAGCTTCAGTGACAACAAGGAATTGATCTACCTTCGACCAAGTTCAGAGACTTGTGTCCTTTCCCAGATGCTCAAGTACCTCAAAACTTTGAGGTTCCAAAATTCAAAAGATACGATGGCAGCGGTTGTCCCACAGCACATCTCAAGGCCTTCTGTGGAGAGCTGAGTGCAATCTCAGGAAATGAAGGGGCCCTCATACGTTTGTTCCAAAAGTCTCTGAAGGGTGATGCCCTAGATTGGTACACTTCATTGGACTGCCACCGCATCAGGACATGGGAACAACTTTCCCAGGCTTTCGTCGACAGATTCGCATACAATCTCAACATGGCACCCAGAAGAGCCGACCTCGCAGCTCTCAGGCAAAAGAGTGATGAGACACTATCAGCTTATGTGGGACGTTGGCGAGCTATGGCAGCTCGAATGCGAACGCCTATCGACGACGAAGAACAAATCTCCATGATTGTTCATTCAACATATCCAGGCATATCCGGGTATCTCATCTCGCATCCATATGCGAATTTCTCACAATTGATCCGTGCTGGAGAGCAAGTCGAAGCAGGAATTCGTGCCGGGACAATCTCCCCATGGCCTCATCAAGCCACTCCAAAAAAGAGAAACAGAGTGGAAGGAAGACCTATCGGGTATGGGAACGGAAACCGCAGCGGTTCTCCTCCTCGCCCGACAGAGGTAAACAACATCAACACCACTGCTCAAGGAAATCAACATGCTCCCCCACAGGGACGTCAATAGTATCAGCAGAATCAAGTTCAGCATCAGCCTCAGCGGTATCAGCCACAACCGAATCCTCAGCCACAACCACCTCGACAACAGCAGCAGTTCAGAGGAAACGGTCAATACTTCTATCAAAATAGGCAAAACTACAAGGAGTTCAGGAAATTCACTCCCCTCTCTCAACCACTCAGTCAAGTCATGGCTACGCTGGTGCAGAAGCAGTTACTTACTCTAATGGAACCTCGGCCTCCGCCTCATCCTCTGCCACCGAACTACCGAGAAAATGAGTATTGTGCCTATCATCAAGGGCGTGGCCACACCACGGATCGATGCTATACTTTGAAGAATGCCATACAAGACCTGATTGATGACCGCAAGATCGTCATCTCGGTCCCTGGAACTTCTCCAGCAGCTTCCACCAACATCCTTCAGAATCCTCTGCCTAAGCATCCAACGGACCCCAGTTCATCTCGTGGCCCTGCAGTCAATAGTATAGAAGAAGGGGACCATCTCGATCGCTTCTTCTCCCCTATCCAGTCCATTCATGCTTACACTTACGGGCCGACAAATCTTCCTCCAACCTTGCAAGGGGCAAGTCCCTTTCTTCCTCCAGTCCTCGAGCCAGTAGTACTCGAAGGAGCACTTCCATACGATGTGCCAGTTGTGCAAGGGGCAACCCCAATTCAAGAACAATCCAATCCACGAGGGAAGGATTATACTCATCAGCAGCAAGAGCCCATTGTCTTGGAAGGAGCTTCTCCAGTCGAGCCAGTCATATTGCAAGGGGCAAATCTCGAAGGCGTATCAATCACACTACGGCAGCTGGGACGAACAGAGAAACCTCCTGCCATATCAAGAGGACCAGTATTCATTCCATGGGAGCCTCCTGCTCCAGGAACAATCAAGCCAGGATCACGACCTTATGTGATCTATGAAGACAAACCTCGATATTACCCCTTCAGCACAGGCAACAATGTAGTTCTCAAGGCAAAAGCTCCATACGAGGAAGATCTGGTACCCACACCAGCACCGTTGCAAGAACCGGTGGTCCTAGAAGGCAAAGGAGAGGAAAATTATAAAGAGGTCCCATGGCACTATTCAGAATGTGCGGAAGTAGGGAACATGAATCCCAATGGGCGTTGCATCCGAAGAGAAAATCAAAACAGAGGAGATCCCAAAGGCACCCTTTCAAGCCTTGGCAACAAAAATGAAGCCGCATACAATGTGACGACTCAGCTCAAGTCAATCCCTGCACAAATCTCAGTATGGGAGCTACTCTGCACATCTCGCATACACCGAGAAATGTTTGCCAAAACCTTGAACGATGCTCACGTCTCCTCCGATACGGCACCAGAGATGATAGCATTGATGATTGGACAACTCCTGGCCCCGCACGCCATCACCTTCACAGATAAGGAGTTGCCACCAGAAGGGCGCGATCATGGGCGATCCCTCAACATAGCCTTACGATACAAAGACCTTTGTGTCCCGCTGGTCCTTATCGATAATGGCTCAAGCTTAAACGTCTGCCCGCTCAAGACCGCGGAACGTCTAGGAATCAGTCCTTCTTCATTCCGACCCAGCACCATATGTGTCAGAGCATTCGACAACACCCGCCGATCAGTGGAAGGGGAGGTCGACATAGAGGTACAGATAGGTCCAGAAGTCTCCACCATCACATTCTAAATCCTGGATATATCAGCCTCTTTCAACATGCTGCTCGGACGGCCTTGGCTGCACAAGGTGGGGGCTGTGCCATCAACCCTGCATCAACGAGTGAAATACATCTGTGGAAATCAAGTGAGCTCTATCCATGCAGAGAAGGAGCTCATCATTCCTTCCAATGCTGCTGCCACTGAACCAGATATCCCGGTCATCGATATCCAACACTCGAAAGAAGACATCCCGTTTCACAGTTTCGAATTCGAGACTGTGAACTCTATCGCCAATCCAGAACCGATAAGGGTAGACCGTGTCTTTTCACCGGCAGAACGTCTGAGCCTCAAATACCGAATGAAGAATCATTTCAAGTCTAGAAAGGTACCGTTGGTATATAACCAACGCAAATGGGGACTCGGATACAAGACAGTCTTCATGGACAAAAGAAGGAAGAAATTTCGGTGCTCACCCATCCAATTCGTCAAGCCAGGAGAACCTTGCAAAGATCCAAGAGGGAGTCAACCGACCGCACTACACAAAGGCCTCCCGATGAGCCTAGTTTGGGCCACATGGCCCCCCATTCGATGGGATCAGATTCTCGAACCATCTAAGCCTCCAAAAGAAGAAGGAAATGATGAAAATGAAGAAGGACATCAAATACAGCAGTTTCAGGATCAGGTTACTCTGATACCTGCTCCCAACTAGGGGCACAACCTGCCCACTTCAATTTCATCTAGTCAGGGGCACAACTTGCCCATCTTAGCATCAATCAGCCAGGGGCACAACTTGCCCATCTCAGCATCAATCAGCAAGAGGCACGACTCGCCCATCTCTGCAGAGTCAACATTATCAATAATCAGCCAGGGGCAGAAGTAGCCCATCCACTGGACCAAGAAAGGGAAATGGCCAGCCCTGGATTGGTCCGATATCCAGATTCCAAACATGCGTCTCACTGTGAAACCAGACGAACTGCAGTGTGAAGTAAGTGATCCGGGAGGGACTGAGTACGACTCAGATCTCGAACTCGACCAGCAAGAAATCATGGTCATTGGGCCAGACCATGATTCTTCGCCCGAATCATCAACCCCCACCTCTTCAGGGGAGGAAGTGTGGGGTCTTGAATGGTCATCCGTTCCCCTAACTTTTGAATCAGCCAAGGAGCCGTCTGAGGGCTCTGGCTTCCAAAAAAAATGCCTGTTTAAGCAGCGACCGGAACTTTGGAACAAGTTGGGCTCAATCATGGTCTGCAATGCCTGCTTGTTCAAAGTCCCGTGAATTTCAAAAAGCCAAAAAAATAAAAA
The DNA here is from genome assembly GCA_003013855.2 of Liriodendron chinense. NCBI lineage: Eukaryota > Viridiplantae > Streptophyta > Magnoliopsida > Magnoliales > Magnoliaceae > Liriodendron > Liriodendron chinense. The sequence goes on along the minus strand of ML058455.1, from coordinate 196,584 downwards.
ACTTTCAAAAGCCAAAAACATCTAGCATTTCCATTTCAGAAAAATTCCAAAACCAAAAAAATATTTCTTTACCTGCATTTAATAGTGTGCCAAGTTCGTCTAAAGAGTCACATGAGTTTGAAGTCGAATCATATGATTTCGACATCGAATTAGACTTTAACCTCATGGGTCTGGACGAAACTCGGGACGAGGAAGATGATGATCCTGCTCCCGAACTAGAGAACCTCCTCAAAAGGTTCGAATCCAAGGCCAATGTTGTAGCCGATGATTTCGAGATAGTAAACTTGGGGACACCTGAGATCCCTAGGGAAGTACGCATTGGAAAATCGTTGCTACCTGAGATGAAACAGAAAATGATAGAGTTCCTAGCTCCAAGATTGTCCAACTTCGCGTTCTCATATGAAGACATGCCGGGGCTCGATGAAGAGCTCGTTGTACACCATCTGCCAACCAAGGCAGATATGAAGCCAGTAAAGCAGAAACTTTGAAGAATGAAGCCAGAATGGGCTCTGAAAGTCCGAGATGAAGTCATCAAGCAGTACAACGCGGGATTCTTGGTAGTCTCCAACTACCCAGAATGGCTCGCCAACATCGTACCAGTACCAAAAAAGGATGGCAAGGTTCGAATGTGCATCGACTTCCGAGATCTCAACAAAGCCAGTCCTAAAGACGACTTCCCTTTGCCACATATCGACACTCTGGTCGACAATACTACTGGATACAAGGTCTTCTCATTCATGGACGGGTTCTCAGGTTACAATCAAATCAAGATGGCCATCGAAGATCGCGAGAAGACATCGTTCATCACTCCCTGGGGAACCTTCTGTTACAGGGTAATGCCGTTCGGTCTGAAGAACGCAGGAGCAACATATCAGCGAGCAATGACAGCATTATTCCATGACATGATGAACAAAGAGCTTGAAGTATATGTGGACGACATGATAGTCAAATCTCGCACAATTGAAGGACACTTTGAAAATCTGAAGAAGTTATTCAATAGATTAGAAAAGTACAAGCTCCGTCTCAACCCTCAGAAATGTGTCTTCGGTGCAATGGGAGGCAAGCTCCTCGGCTTTATGGTGAGCGAGGATGGCATCAGGGTCGACGAGACCAAAACCAGAGCAATCATCGAGATGCCCCCTCCTAGAACAGAGAAAGAAATCCGCGGCTTCCTCGAAAGAATTCAATACATCAGTTGCTTCATCGCACAGCTCACACCTATTTGTGAGCCCATTTTCAAGCTCCTTCAGAAGAACGTTCCAAAAGAATGGAATGATGATTGCCAAGTCGCCTTCGACCGCATCAAGAGATATCTCATGAATCCTCCAGTCCTAGTGCCGCCCACTCCTGAACGTCCACTGTTGTTATATATCTCAGTAGCAGCAGAAGCCATCGACTGTGTCCTCGGCCAGCACGACGAGACCGGGAAGAAGGAACAAGAAATATATTATTTGAGCCGAAAGTTCACTGACTACGAGACCAGGTATTCCCCGATCGAGAAGACTTGCCTCGCCCTAGTCTGGGCAACTCAGCGACTCCGTCAATACATGATTGCATTCCCTATTCTCATCCTCGCTCACATGGATCCGCCCAAGTACCTGTTCGAGAAACCGGCACTCACTGGAAGGATAGCCAAATGGCAGCTACTCCTGTCTGAGTTCGACATCACCTATGTCACTCAGAAGGCAATCAAGGGACAGGCCCTCGCCGATCATCTTGCCGCCCACTCCCTCCTGGATTATCAACCGCTCAAGACGTTCTTCCCTGATGAAGATCTCTTGCTTATTGAAGAAGAAGAAAAGTAGAAAAAGATGAGTGGACGTTATTCTTCGACGGCGCGGCAAATTTTAAAGGAAGTGGTATTGGAGCAATCCTCTACTCTCCAGATGATGTCCCTATTCCTATCTCAAGGCGCATGGCATTCAAGTGCAACAACAACATGGCAGAGTACGAAGCATGCATCGCTGGTTTAAGGGAGGCCATAATCTTGGGCGTCAAGAAGCTACGAGTATTTGGAGACTTACAGCTTATCATCAATCAGACCAATGGCGAATGGAAAACCAAGGACGAGAAGTTGATACCATATCATGTGTATCTTGAAAATCTGATCGAAGAGTTCAAAGAAATCACCTTCTCATATATGCCCAGAGCCAAGAACCAGTTTGCAGATACTCTCGCCACACTCGCGTCGATGCTCGAGATCCCAAAAGGAGCTTCAGAATGGGAGCTCACAGTCGAAATTCAAGAAGAACCTGCTTTTTGCCTGCAAATAGAAGAAGCCGAAGCTGTCCCTGACAAACCCTGGTATGCCAACATCAAGCAATATCTCGAAATCCAGGAGTATCCAGAGTCAGTAACAGCAACAGATCGCCGAACCATCCAGCGTTTGGCCGGCCAGTTCACCATCAGTGGCAAAGTTCTTTACAAGCGATCCTATAATCACATCCTCCTTCGATGCGTCGATGAAGCAGAAGCTGCAAAGATCATGAAAGAAATACACGAAGGAGTCTGTGGCCCACACATGAACGGGCACATGATGGCAAAGAAGATTCTACGACTTAGCTACTATTGGCTCACCATGGAGACAGACTGTTGCCAGCACGTCAGAAAATGCTTCAAGTGTCAGGAGCACGCGAATCAAATGCATGCCCCCTCATCAGAATTATACAACCTGACCACCCCCTGGCCCTTCTCCATGTGGGGACTCGACATCATCGGCAAGATCAGTCCCAAAGCATCAAACGGTCATGAGTACATACTTGTGGCAGTCGACTACTTAACCAAGTGGGTAGAGGCAGCCTCCTACACCACAATTGCAGCATCTCAAGTGATCAAATTCATGAAGAACAACATCATATGCAGGTATGGAATCCCTAATGCTATCATCACAGATAATGGGACCCCGTTTGTCAACAAGAAAATGGATGACTTCCTCAGTAAATTCAAGATTCAACGTCATCGATCAAGCCCCTACCGTCCTCAGATAATGGTGGGGTAGAAGCCGCAAACAAGACAATCGTCAGGATACTCGAGAAGATGGTCGTGACCTATCGAGATTGGTCAGATATGCTCCCGTATGCACTTTGGGCCTATCGAACGTCTGTACGGTCTGCTATAGGTGTTACTCCTTTCGAGCTTACCTACGGAATGGAAGCAGTCCTACCGGTCGATGTGGAAATACCATCGCTACGGGTGTTACTAGAAAGTGGAGTTGAAGAAGGAGAATGGCAACGGGCCAGATTCAATCAGTTGCAGCTAGCAGATCAAAAGCGCATCCGTGCACTAAGTCATTCACAGTGCTATCAGAAAAGGATCGCTTGGGCTTACAACAAGAGAGTCCGAAAAAGAAGTTTCAAGGTAGGCGACATGGTCATGAAGAAGATTCTACCGTCACACCTTCCGGATCCCAGAGGAAAGTTCAGACCCTCGTGGGACGGGCCACTGATCATTAGAGAAGTACTTCCCGGAGGCGCCCTCAGACTCACCAGCATGAGAGGGGTGGATCTTCCTGAGCCAACCAACGCCGACAACGTGAAGATCTTTCACGGGTAAGTTATTCTGACCTTATCAAGAGTTACTTTAATAGAGCTGGAGTCAAGAGGTCAAAGTTAAGACCTCTAAGAAATCTTTCCATCCACCAACAAGTGTTTCAAATAAGGGGATTCAAAAAGAGAAAAATACAAAAAAAAGAAAGAGGAGGAAAAGACAAAAAAAAGAGAAAAAGAATACAAAAGAAAAAGAAAAAGAAAAAGAAAAAAAGAAGAAGAAAAGAGAAAGAAAAATGGAAGCCAAAACAAGGCACCCTAAGAAAAAATCAGTCCAAGAAGAAACACAGTCATCCATCCATTCATCTCAGAAGGGTCTTTAGCTAAGACCAACAGCTCTATCATCGTAACTCAGGATAAGGGCTGAAAGACCTGCCATCGGCCGGCAACGACGGATTCCCGACCTCTAGCCGCCGCAGTTATCCAAAGATCCAAAAAAAATGTGTGCCTAAACAAAGAGGGCGGAGTGAAAACCCGAAAGGGCGCTCCGAGTAAAAACACTGGGCATACAACGGACTCGGTGAAAACCCGAAAGGACGCCGAGGGTAAAAACAGCATAGCTGCCAAGGGGCAGGCAAGATCAAATACCCGGGACGTGATGAAAACCCGAAAGGGCGCCACGGGCAAAAATGACGGGAAAATGCTGGCTGTGGTGAAAACTCGAAAGAGCGCTACAGGCAAAAATGGCTCAAATGAAAAAAAATGATGAAAAGTGCAGGTACCAAGAAATCAGACAGTCCAGATCGGTTCGAGGCGTCACAGTTCAAGAACAAGAAGAAGTGCAGTCAGGAGCGAAGAGCTCTGCAAATTCTGACAATCTCAAGAGGCAATAGTTTCCATTGCCTACACCTCTAGGGAACCAAAGGATCAAGCAAGTTAATCTCAAGACATCGGTCAAAGCATTGGCCGAGCCCCAGTTCTGATTCCTACATCCCGACACAAAATCCAGACACTCACTCACAAGACAACTCACGGCACAATAGATTTTCAAACAGTTTTCTCTTTTCAATTAAATACATCATATTTCTTTTACACATTTCATGGCATCTTTTTCAAAAAATACAAAAAAAAATGCATCATCATCAATCATATATGCAAAAAAAAAAGGGAATGTGCAGGTGGCCAACACAATCAATCTCTACCCTCCTCCTCGGCCACATCAGGTAAGTCCTCTGACTCATAATGAAGTAGTCTCGCTCTCAACCTGCTCACCTCCATACGCAGGTAATGCACCTCATCGTGCTCAAGGGTACGGATCGCTGTCTCCTCATCAGACAATCTTTGATCGGCAGCCAGTCTCCTCGACATCATCTCACAATGATACCGAAGTGCAGAGATCTCAAACAGCAAATGGCCATGAGTGGCTAAAAGGAAGCCATGATCGATAAACGGGCGCTCCTCAAAGGGTTCATATGAACCAGATGAAGAGCCAGCATCTCCAAGGATATCCTGCTCATCCTCATCAGCAGTCTGGTGCCAGCAGGGGATACGTCGATACAAAGACTGCTCAGCAACCCAGTACTGATATGGGGCGGTCGCCATCGGAAAAGTCCGCAGCTCAAAACCCAGCGAATCAGCAGTCAAGTAACTCACCCAAGATCCATCAACCCGAGTCCTAAAGTCAGAGGATCTAGATGGAAGTGCTCGACGCCCGATACCCGTGAAAGCAAAAAGAGGAACATCCTGCTCATACCCAAACTGCCGTAGGAACCGAATGGGATGATAAGAAAAGTAAGATCGAAAGCCTACCAACATCAGAGGAAGGCGATGTGCATCGCAAAGCACTGGAGGAAGTGAAAGCCAAGATGACTCCCAACGAACATTCCAGTCACGAAGTTCAGTGAACATCCTGCGATACAAGGGCTCGCTCATCCTAGCTGTATGCGGAAGAAATTCCATAATGTGCCGCATAAGGTCTGGGCGACGGGTGTCAGGAAATGATACAGGAACAGTCAAAGAAAGACTGCTCCCATAGCCAGACCTGATCACAAAAAGGAAAAGAAGTTCAGCTAGAGCAAAGCAATTCCTAACAAAGCAAGAAGAAAAAGGTGTAGAAAAGATACCTGAAGAAAGGCACAACAGCCGCGAAGGACACGAGTGCGGCCCAGGGCGCAGTCGGTCAGCCCATTAAACAGCTCGGCCAAGATGAGAGAAATGATCCCCTGCCGCCGGATAGCTTGGCTCATCACCTCAAAAGGCAGAGGAGTCTGGGACCTGCGCCATCCCGAGAACAGCACCTCAGCTATCAAGCAGAACATCAATGCGTTCCGAGCAAAGGTAGAATCGGCCACACTCCGAAGACCCGAAAAAAGATCATACAGTAAATCCAAGGAGAACACTACAGCATCCTGGCCGGCGGCTGCAGGCCGAATAAGATAGGGGATCCCGAACCAGTTCTGCGGTGTGGCAGTCTTCGGCGATGTCCTCGGCGAGAAATACTGAGTATAATCCCAAGGTAGGCCTGTCAAGCGGGCAAGCTCCTCCAGAGAGGGTCCCATCTCCATATCGTTGAACGTAAACAAGTTCAACGAAGGGACCCAGTCAATCAAGGCAGCTCCGAGCATCCTCCAATCAATGTCAACTCTAGCCATATGGATCAGACTGCCGAAGCCATAGGACTCCAAATCTCGAATCTCATAAGCTGACAAGCTGTCAAGCCAAGCAAGCAGTCATGGCGAGCAAGAAGGACGAGGGAGCAGCTGACAAGTCCTCACTGGTACCCCCTCCAGAACAAAAGGCCCAGAAATCAATGATGACTCATCGAGGATCGGAAGGTCAACGGGCGAAGGAGAAGGAAAAGCTGGAACCTCTGCAGACTCGACAGCCCCTGACCTACCCTCAGTAACGACTATGTCTGATATAGTCGCATCACTGTCCGAAACTGTCATAACCTCAGCTGCATGGGAAGACTCGCCCACCTCATGAACAGAGTACGCAAAAGACCGACGATCAAGAGAAAGACGATACTCTCCATCAAAAGGGCTACCAGCGAAGATCACACCACACATCGTGGCATCCTGGCCAATCTGACCATCAAAGAATACATCTGAACTATCAAGAAGGGTCCCGGCAACCCCGATCGAAGAATCAACGGTCAGATCTGGACCTGTGGCCCTCTCCAGCAGGAGATCATGAAACTAGTCATCATCCTGGCCGATCAAAGGGATCATCGAGGCATCCACACCGTCCATCATTAGGGGGACATCATCAATGATCACATCAAGCCCACCCAAACAAGTATACCGCACATCTCGGCCATCATCAAGAGCATCCAAACCATCAAAGGTATCATCTGAACCATCCATCCCATCCAGACAGGAGATCAGCCCATCTATGTCCATCATGGTCCCATCACCTCCATCAATCACATCATCCATGTGACCCATGTTCAAGGGATGCATAGCCTCACCTATGTCCCATCCTCCCATCTTATCTATGCCATCCATTCCTCCCATAATGAAGGCCCCATTCAAATCAGAAATTTCAGCATGGCTGTCATTAATGGGGCCATTCAAAGCTCCACCAACCACCATCCCTAACCCCTCATCAATGCCCCCAATCAATGCTCCATCTCCACCATCCATTAAAGAGATTCCACCATCATTAAAGCCTGCACCACCTCCTGAAGTGTGGGACCCACCATGGACAGCCCTCATAACCCCTAAATCTCCACCATCCATTGCCCAAGAAAGGACAAAGCAAGATGAGGACAAGATGAGGAGGAAAGAGGAGACAAAGGGAAGATTCATGGTTGAAATCGAACCTGGACGTACAGAGCAGGTGGGGACAAGGGCAGCAGACAACAGAGAATGTCCGAACCTGAGCCAGCCCAGGCCGCACAAGAGGCGAGCCTTGGGCGGCCCACTCTGGGCCGCTCGTACGGACGCGCTCCCTCTCTCTCCGCGGGATTGGCTCCATAGTTCTTGGTAGGTGAGGCTGACAGTCCACATCAGCAGATGGCACCCTGAGGGCCGCCCAAGGCTCCAGTCCACTCCGGATTTCGATTGAGGTGGATCAAGATCATATAAAAGGTGCCCCACCGGCCCAATCACGAAGCAATGCGGCCAGAACATGGCTGATCAAGTCAAAGAGAAGGAAAAGTGATCAAGTGGGGGCCATAAGCAATCCAAGTCATTCAAAGACTAGATCATCATGATCTAAACCATTGAAGAACCTACATGAGCCATCAAACAACAAGATCAAAGGTCTGATCATCAAAAGAAGGGCCAGAATCCAAGATCTAATCATCAAGTGGGCCCACAAAGCCAAGTCAAGCGATCTGAGACGTTCAAGCCATCATCCACATCATAAGAAGCCTTCTTAGCCTCACAAATCATCAAAAGAGGTGCCCCAAAGTAAAACCAAGGTCTCAAGTGGGCCCACAGGGCTGAAACTATCAATCTGAGCCATTCAAAGACTAGATCAACATGATCTAAACCATGGGAAAGCTTACACAAGTCATGAAGCAGTAAGATCAAAGGTTCGATCATCAAAAGAAGGGCCAGAATCCAAGATCTAATCATCAAGTGGGCCCACAAGGCCTAATCAAGCAATCTGAACCGTTCAAGTCATCATCCATGCAGTTAAGAAGTCTCATCTTCCGCAAATCATTAAGGAACAAGTCAAAGGTCAAAACATCCAGACATCATCAAGGAATTTGAGACAAGTCAAAGATTGTATATTCATTCAAAAGAGCTTGATACAAGAGAAGATAAAAGCAAAAAGAACAAGGCCATACAAAGCGGAATACCTAAGCAGGCTATAAGTCACCAACATAGTCGTCATCGTCCCTCCTCTCATCCCGCTCCCGACGATAAAGATCCATCAAAGGAGCTGTCACTGATCCTCCAGCGTACCTGCGATGACCCCCTGGAACATAGAGCGAAGGAAGCAGAGGCCCCTAGCCGTACAGCAAATACCACTCATCATAGTCACGATCCGGGATCGTGAAGCGAAATCCGAGCTGGCCCACGAGAGCCTCGGCTCTCTCATCAGCTGGGATCCGAGCAGCTGGAGGAGGTGCAGAACAAGGGACCCGAGCCACCCTAGTGACTTGCCGAAGCAACCTCTCACCCAGATACCACTGAAAAGATTCAGCGTCGGAAAGCATGATACGGAGACATGACGCATCATATGCCTCCACACGCTGGGGGGTGTAATAGAGAGGGAAGCTAGCATATGGCATCCGAGCGAGCTGCAGTAAATGAGGTCATCACGATCAGCTATAGAGCAGCATAAGGGATAAGGAAAGCAAGACACTTACATCTTCGATGGTCAGCCCGTCTATGTCAGCACGCCAATTGTCCCCAGAAACTCGGGAGTTCCGCTAACGGTTTTGCTGGTGCCAGTACATGTGGCGATACAAAGAGGGTTCAACATCGTCCCGCATCCTCGGCGCGAGATGGGGAAAATGGTCATAAAAGCAGGTCTGGGCAAAAGCATATCTAATGATCAGAGAGAGAAAGAAGGCAAATGGCTCCAAGGAAGGTGAATGAAGAAATACCTCGACGACAGGCCAAAAACCTGTGAAGGACCGGCTATGCCGACAGGTCTTGTCCAGACCTTGGAAGATACGGGTCAAGATAGCCCCGTTCCAGTTATAGGGATGATGAAGATCCTCGACTAAACGAAGAAACTTAGGATCAACCCTCTCATTTGCATGGCAAAAAAGGAAGGACCCGAAGGCATAAGTGATCATGGCCCGGGCTTTGTGAAGGGCCTCTCGCTCGGTGGTGGGGATGACGGAGGCAAAAGTGTTGTAGAACCATCGCATCTTTACTTGATGGCCTTGGAATTCACCCGCGGGTGAGACATCACCGACGAGCTGTAGCCAGTCAGTGGAAGTGAGGGGAGCCAGAGAGCTGACTTGAGGAACAACTACTCCATGAAACGGAAAGCCTACTTGCATATAAATGTCCAGGGGAGTTATTCCCCATTCACCACAAGGGAGCTGGAAGGTGTGGGTCTCGTCCCGCCACCTCTCGTAAAGGGCCACGAGCATCATATGGTTAGCATCGTTGTTATGAAAACGTAAGGTGAGGAGGCCAGCAAAAGGAGTACCATCCAGTACTCGTTCAAGCAAGAGCTGTGGATCCTTCACCCAGTTGTCCCAGTGATCCCTGGTACCTCGACCCTTGATAGCGGGAAGAGGTTGGTGCTCCATAGCCAAGGAACACATGTGGTCCCCTCGACGGATGATGAAGGCAGGATCATCTTCGTCAATCACTCGACGTCCCCTGGTACCGTCTGCCATTGAATCCTACAAGCCTGGCAAGGTAAGTCCCTATCCCTTACCCATTAAAATCCAAATTATCATCTAGGAAACCCATGAGATTGGACCCACATTCAAAGGCAAGATCTAAAGTCCAACTCCATGTGTTACCTGGGATATGTGTTGGGCCCATTGAAGAAAGCAAGGCCCACCTTAAAAAGGGTTGCATGGCATGTCTTGGGCAAGGAAAGTCCATCATCCAAGGACACATTTTAGACAACAAATGCACTCAAGTGCCATGAGATCAACAAAGAAGGAGAATCTTACTTCACATGACAAGCTCCTCTTCAAAGTCTATATGTGGCCAAGGATTGGTCCACTTTTTTTTATAGGCCATGATTCTCACTTAAGATGTTTCCATCGTTTTACACATGTGCATGGACAAGTGGGGGATGGAAAGGAAGTGGGCCCCCAAGAGCAACCCAAATGCCTCATCTCAATGGATTGGAGGGACCACATAGCCCACTTGAAGAACATGAGGACCCATTCATGGGTTAACCATGGGCAACCTTATGTGCATCATCTTGAGGAAAGTTTTGACCATGAGAGCACAACATGTTGGTCCACCCATAAACATATGAATCAAAGAAGCTAATGGTAAAAAAGTTGATGCACATAGCCCACATGAAGAACCAAGTTGAAAATGCCCCTGAAAGGGCAAGTTTGGGCAACTTATGTGCACCAATTTCCTTACCCAAAAAGGGGGACCATTTGAGCACAAAAGGGCATGGCTTGATGAGTCACCCAACCATCACAAGATGGCTAAGAATGATATACATAGCCTACTTGAAGATCAAAATCCAAAATGCCTCAAAGCATGGGACAAAATTGGGCAACTTATGGGTATCATTCTTTCCCACAAATTTAAAGGAAAATCACTCATACATGAGAATGATGGTGGATGACCCACCAAACACCCCAAGAGAAGCTTAAGGAGCTATGGTTGCATGGATAGCTCACTTGAAGGAGAATCATCCTTTTGAGATTGATGACATCTAATGAAGCTCTTGAGGACCACTTTCCTCCCACAAAAAAAAAAAAAAAAAAAAAAACATTTGAACATAGTGAGATTGTTGGAACAACTCATTCATGGGACTTGTAGATGATCAAGTAACTCAAGTCCTCCATCCATCAAAGGAAAAAGCATGAAAAGAAAAAAAATCCTACATGAACCAAAGTGTAGTGGGGCACACATGGTTCAAAGAAGTGCACAAGTTTCAATGAAGGCCCAAAAGCCCATCCATATGGAAAAATTCTAAGGAACCCACCACACCTTGTACATAAGGATGTACATCATAATCAAGAGATGGTGGAAGACTTGGGCTACTTGTCCATAAAGGCCCAACTAAAAAATTCTAGCCCACTTGAGATCCAAGTGAAGAATGGGCTAGTCACCTTGGTCCATACACATGTGAAGAAAGATGGGGTCACCCAAAGTGAGCCCCATGAGCCCAAAACTTGAGATGGGCCCTACCATGCCCATGGGCCTAAATCTTGGAAAGAAGATGGAAAAGAAAAAGAAAACTCCAAAGGAAATGACAAGGGCAAGAAAGTAAGAGGGAGCCCAAAATGAAGCATTGGGCCCATCAAATACACCAGGGGCCATGACTTCACTTTGAGCCCATTTGATACATATGAAAAGAGGCCCAGCTCCCATGAAAGAGATAGTATATTTTGCCATGCACACTTGATGGACATGGCAAAATTACCCTTTACATACACATGAAGGGAGTGTGAAAAGAAGAAAAAGGGAAGAACGGAAAGCTTGCAATGTCCTTCTCCATGCACCACCTTTGAAAGAGACTTGAGATATAGAAAATGGCCCAAAAAATACTTGGGCCCACCTTCACTTCTTTTGAAATAGCTACATGAAGAAAAGAAAGGAACCATGAGAAACAATGAAGAAGGAAAAGGACAAGAAAAAGAAAGGAAGTGGTCCATACCTTTACCACTCACCAAAGAGGGACCACCTTACTGTCCCAAAACTTCTCTAAGGCCCACCACTTGAAAAGGGCAAAGAACCACAAAAAAAAAGAGAAAGGAAACTTGAAGAAAGAGAGAGTATGAGAGAGAGAAGAGAGAGATTGCACGTTGAAGGGGGCAAGGGTGCCCCATGTTATATAGAAAAGGGGAGGGCACCCTTTTACCCAGCCCACCAAAGAAACCGGGGGTCAAAGACCGTCCGGGCGGCGCACAGGAGGCCGTCCTACCCTCTACCTATGTGAAACGACTTCTCACCCCCTCTCCTTGGGAAGAACTCCTCCTTGGGAAGGGTGGTTGCAAGTGAATCTTGTACCCCCATGTAAGAGTGAAGTGATGGAAGAGAATGGTGAGAAAAAGGAAGAAATCTCACCAAAATCTCATCTTGGGAGAAATTAGTGAGAAATTGGGTTGATGATGTGGAAAAGCTCCATGGAATTTTCAAGAAAAAGAAAGAAAAAGATTGACTTGGTCAAACAGTGATCTCAACCATCCAAGGGTATGACCTGATGATCCGAACCATTCCAAGAAGAATACCCGTAGTCTCCAACCTGGATTGCTGCTCTCTTGTACATATTTGTGGGTCCGAAGACCTTAAACTACGTCGGGATCAAGATCCCGAGGGATTTTTAATAAAAACGAGCATCGATCTCGACCCTCAGAATCAAAATCGATGACTCAGAATACCTTTCAAAAATTAAAAAAAAACAAAAAATATATGCTCTGTTTGTACAGTTTTTGGTCCGAAGACCTTAAACTACGTCGGGATCAAGATCCCGAGGGACTTTTTAATAAAAACCGGTAGCAGTCTGGATCGTCGAATCAAGATCCGCTGATACCGGACATTTTCCAAAAAACAAAAAATATATGCTCTGTTTGTACAGTTTTTGGTCCAAAGACCTTAAACTACGTCGGGATCAAGATCCCGAGGGACTTTCAATAAAAACCGGCATCGGTCTTGATCGCTCGAATCAAGATCCGACGACGCCGGATATTTTCAAAAATCACAAAAAATATATATGCATTTCCAGCACTCTTTTGTACAGTTTAGGGGTCCGAAGACCTTAAACTACGTCGGGATCAGTATCCCGAGGGATTTTAATAAAAACTAGCATCGGTCCCAGCCGTTCAGGCCAAGATCTGATGACCTGGATCATTTCAAAAAAGAGCACAAAAAGAATGTATTTTCAGCATGTACAGGTTTGGGTCCAAAGACCTTAAACTACACTGGGATTAATTTCTCGGGGGACCTTTCTCGTTTTCAACCAAAAACCGGCATCAGCCTTGATCAAGGTTCGATAACCCGGATCATTTCAAAAAATACCAAAAATATTTTAAAGCTTTCCACAAAAACCAGCATCAATCTCGATCATTCGAGCTGAAATCTGGAAACATTTTCCAAAAAAACACAAAAAAAAATGATTTACCAAAAATTTCAAACTGTACAAATTCATCCCCAGTGGTCCGAAGACCTAAAACTACACTGGGATTAACTTCTCGGGGGCTTTCTTTCCTAACCTGTTCCAGACATGGCTGACACTTGATCGTACGGGTGTCTGGAATCTTCTAAACAGGTAAAGGCTGAAGCGGGCAGAACTCCGCAATCCTATTCGTGTTGAACGCACCGTGATAGACAACCTTGATTTGGAAGTCGCTGTTGAATCTGACGGATGTTCCCTGTTCCTAAAACTCATGAAGGGGATTAAGGCTGTTGGGAGGTGGAGCGCACCCTCACGGAATTGTGAGCAACGTAAGGCCCCAAACTGGATTGACTAAGGGAAATGTGAGGATGTGGCTCATTTTGTGGCCGAAGGAGTCCATCGGACGATACGTGGTCTATGTGCATTGCACATCAGGAAAAGGCAACTTTGTGGGTGTGTTGACTGAAAACCCTCAAGATCCCCTCATTCGAAGATGTAAAACTACGGCACTTAACTGTGTGAGACTCGTCTTGCTCGCTGACGTAAAATGGATCGGGTGCCTTACCAGCAGAAGAAGCTGGAAGTGGATGAAAATTTCACACTTTTCTCTGCATTTCAGGAAAAAAAAATCACAAAATACCAAAACATTGCAAAATATTTTCAAAAATCACAAAAAATATTTCCCTTGCTTTCAACAAAATATTGTCAAAAATCAAAAAAATATTTCTCTGTCTTTCAAAGAAAATACTTCGAAAAAATCACAAAAAATGTTTCCCTTGCTTGCAAGCCAAAAATTTCAGAAAAACACAAAAAATATTTCCTTTGTTTTCAATAACCAATCTCTATCCTGACCACTCAGGTAAGGATTCGGATCACATATTTACAAAAATCACAAAAAAATTGTCAGTATCCCCAGCACTACACTTCAGGAGTCTTGAACTCCGCTCACTTCACAGTATGGGATGATGGATCCAATCGCTCGCAAATTGAAACCTTGACCAAAACAGGCGACCAAGCACCATCTCAATCACATTTATACCCAGAAGAACATCTTGAAGACGGATAACATCCTCGTACATTCTCATTCGCAAAGAAACAACATCTTGGGATGATGGACCTGATCGACCACGGGTCGGGATCTTGACCAACCTGCTGACCAAACATCCGCATAAAAAAGAAAAAACACCAGGGAAGCACAACCCTGGAAGCAATAAGCTCAAAATTCTCTGCATCTCCAGCAAAAGCAAAATCATCAAACTGAAAGAGAATGAGCCAAAGCCATGCATTCATCATGCATCTCCATGCATCAGCATCCATTGCATCAATCATCATGTTTACCTGCTTTCAAAATAAAAGACGGTTAGCCAAAGACCCCACAGGCATCCCTAATGGAGGCACGTGCAGACCCGATTTCTATTTCAAAAGACAAAAAAAATATTCATATTTGCAAATAAAAACCCCACGGAGTATCACTCCCCAGAGTGGGTATCTTTTCAAAAATCAAAAAAATATTTTCTCAGTAGAGCGTTCTGCCTCCAACACACCAGGAGATCTTCCATATCTCTGGGTAGGAGTCGACGCAAAAATCAAATAAGATCTAATGTCTCGCGGTTTCCCCGGAGGCCATCGGATCCAATGCACTTAAAGTACGGTCGAACTGAACTCCAGTGTCAGTGCGGTCGTACCACATGCCAAGATACAAAAAGATGAAAGCCAAAAGGCTCGGTCACAGAAACCAGTTGAACAGGTGGAAACGATGAATTGTAACCCAAGTATCAAAATCAGCAGATTGGGTGGAAAGAGTTCACCCGCACATACCTAGGCGTGGATGCCTGAAGTACCTTGACTGAGTCCAAGTCGGCGTAGTAGAATCCCGTAAGGCTATCTGACGCAGGGCGTCTAACCACTTTGAAAGTCAAGCTAAACAGGTACTCTTGGAGTGATCTGGGAAAACATCAAACATCACACAAACAGTCTCAGGGTCAGCAACCTCGTAAGACTACGGACGCAGAGGCTCTGTTGTATCTTTCCGATGTTAGTACCGATCGGGAATGGAAGGGTTACGATTGAGTACCCAGGTTGCAGCAAACTGTAGGGACAATCGCAACGTTTTCTCCAAACTCTCGCGGTATGTGTGAGTTATCAATTTTCAGACAATCAACTGACTCAGATACAAAGGACAACAAAGATTCCAGACCACAATCAAGGAAAGAATGAATTGCAAACCAAGCATCGAAACCAGCAGGTCGGGTGGAAAGAGTCCACCCGCACATACCTAGGCGTGGATGCCTGAAGTACCTTGACTGAGTCCAAGTCGGCGTAGTAGAATCCCGTAAGACTATCTGACGCAGGGCGTCTAACCACTTTGACAGTCAAGCGAAACAGGTACTCTTGGAGTGATCTGGGAAAACATCAAACATCACACAATCAGTCTCAGGGTCAGCATCCTCGTAAGACTAGCGACGTAGAGGCTCTACTGTACCTTTCCGATGTTAGTACCGATCAGGAATGGAAGGGTTGCGATTGGGTACCCAGGTTGCAGTGCATGCAGGGACAATCGCAACGTTTTCTCCAAACTCCCGCGGTATGTGCGAGTGATCGGTTTCCAAACGATCAACTGGCACAGATGTAAAGGCAAGCAAAGATTTCAGACCATGATCCATGAATGACCGGGTCAGAAGTGGGGTGTCCACTCGCTTTGACATTCGGTTGCACGCAACCTCTGCCAAAGAGGGGCATCTGTAGACACCCCACCTTCGGCTACACTGTTGGTAGAGATAGCTGGTTGAATGGAGGACCATACCCCCAAATCCCAAGTCCAAACTCAGCCAAACTCACCCTTGTAAGCCCCAATCCATAGCCCAGTTCAAGCCTGAACCCAGTCAACCCAGTCTTAAACATCAGCCTGAAAAACCCCCCATAAGAAAAGCCAGTCAAAAAATCCTAAAAAAGTCAAACTCACTGAGTCAACCCACTGAGTCAACCCGCTGAGTCAGCCCGCTGAGTCAACCCGCTGAGTCAACTCGTCGAGTCAAAACACCGAGCCAACCCGTTGAGTCAACCCGCTGAGTCAAATCACCGAGTCGACCCGCTGAGTCAACTCACTGAGTCAACCCACCGAGCCAAACAGCAGCCCCGAGGGAGCGACCGTACCTCGCTGGAAATCGAGGAATGGACGTACGGGCGGCCCACAGCAGGCCGCCCAAAAATATTTACGCGAAATGCCACTGCCCGCTGCTATAAATACCCCCCTCCCCTTCTCATTTCAGCATCCCTTCAAATCCATTCAATCCGAGAGCTCTGACTCCACCTCTCCACCCTTTTAGCCCATTTTTCCACCAAGGAGAGCCCGAGTGAGGAGAGCCTAGCCCTAGTCCAACCCAGCCTAACCACTGGTCCAAGTCTCCCAAGCCATCCAAGTCTTGATCCAGTCGCTCGAAGCCAACCCTTGCGACACCTCCGTCCATCCAGCTACTCTTTTTCCAGCATCATCTCATTTGCATCTAGCATAAGTGCAACATTTACTTTCCTTCCAACCCCCCTGCTTCACTGCAAGCACCTTGATTATTCAAGCACATGGCATATGTCTTAAATTAAGCACCTGTCAGTTCGAGCGTATGCTCTGGGCTTGCCCGTTGTTGGAACCTGCCCATCAGAAACTCTTACTGTTCAGACCTGCATTCATGCTTCACTATAAAGCACTTTGATTATTCAAACACACTACATACGTCTTATATTAAGCACCTGTCAGTTCGAGCGTATGCTCTGGGCTTGCCCATTGTTGGAACCTGCCCATCAGAAACTCTTACTGTTCAGACCTGCATTCATGCATCATGTCATTTATGAGAATATACGAGGATTAAAACAGACTTTCAAGTATTAGTTCGATTCTGTGAAGTAGAGACCGTACTTCGGTACGGGCAGTGTGTGGGGTGCTTAACCTCTTCTCACCCTGTAACCGTGATCCCTTACCTTGAATCTCTGGCTGCAGATCAAAAGGAGTCATTTTAGAGGAAGGAATCTTCGGATCCCCTTCTCTAACGTTTCTACGGGATCTAGCCGACTGTAGATTCGAAGTAATTGGCTAGTGGCGACTCTGGTCTTATATAAACTCATTTAAACACATCCAGCTTAACACGACAACCAAACAAAGCCCTCGAGAACGAGGTAAGCCAGTGACACAAACGGCGATTTCGCACTCACGCATCCTCCTCTCATTCTTTTCAGAAAGGGGAAGGGCCGAGAACGTCGTGTGGGAGCGCAGAAACGGCGAGGGTCCACAGGTCCCTAGCAAAACCGCGCCGGTCTTGACAACACCATTTGGTACAAGTGGGGGCCATCATTCATTGATCCAAACCCACTGATATCATAGAGCAATTGCAGATGAGGGATGACACTAAATCTAGGATGAAAGATCCCATTGAGGTAGGGTGACACTAGAGATGCTTCTCTCCTTCATCTCTTACATAGAAAGGGGCTTATTGTGTTTCCTCCTCTCAAGCCTAGTCCCATTAGATTCTATCACCTGTTCTCACTAATTATCTATATGAAGAGGAGCATAGATAAATAACAGTACTAATATCTTTGCACCCCTTGTCTCATTTTTTTCATTTGGGTTTTTCTTGGTTTCTTTTTCTTTTTTATTGTATATCTTTTTTCAGCTCCTGATGACCTCTTTAACTAAATACTTTCATTGCATATTTATATAGTTATTATGTACTCTCCTCCTTTAGTGGAAAAGGCTGCCACTAACTACAATCCTAACATCCAACTATTGCCCAATCAGCCAAAGAAATAACATAACCTATGATTTCTGGATGGCTGGTCTAGTGTGGCATGGATCTATATCATTAGCCCAATTCTCTTTAAGATCAGCCAACATGGCTCAACCAATATCAATTTGATCAAAATTTGTCGCCTCCAATCAATAAAAAGCGAAATGGCCACAACAGCCAATTCAACCAAGAGGCTCTAAACCATGGGCCACACATATGAAAGCAATGGACGGTTTTAGACGATGGCAACTATTCACACTCACACGTGTGGTAAACCTGATGAGAAGGCAGGCCTGATTATCTGGCCGGGTCATCTACATGGTGGGGCCCACTAAGTACACGCCCCAAAACCATTTCCCACCGTTGGATTGTATTGAAATTTTAATTGGCTGATGTAGATTCAAGCCCGAAGAGGAAAAAGCTGGTGCTGATACTCGGGTTAACGGTCATACTGGGGACGTTGCTCCTCTTCTTATGCGGCTATTGCTTCCGGAAGAGAAGAAATAAAAGGAAAGGTACAGATAGCTTTGAAATTTGCTTGTGCACTTACTTGCTTTACACGTGAAATCAGGAACGCGTGTGAAAGATTGGAGCCATTCAGTGCGTGATCCCCATTGTCCAGATGCCACATCTCACAAAATAATGCCAATCCGATAATCAGGTGGGCCATACACATATATAAAATCTGGACCGTTAGTCAATTTCTCTTAACGATTTTATCTATATCTGTGGCCCACCTGAGGATCATAGCAGCTTGAATTTTGAGGCATGGCATCTAACCAGTGGTGATCAGCTGATGACACGTTCGGATCTGGTACAAATATTTCCCGTTTACATAAGCTTTCTTCCAAATGTGATATTTAACACGAGAGGTTTGCTAATTCAACGCGCGTGTGAAACCCTGCGCATCCACGCACAGGCATGTACTTCTGTAATTGGAGTCGTGTGAACGTGCAGGAAATGAAGGTGTGGATGTAAGGGAGAGAAGGCATGATAGGTTTTCAATCGAGAATGAGAAGAGCTCAGATCTTCCATTATTTAATCTCGATGATGTGGTGATTGCTACCGATTGCTTCTCGGAATCCAATAAGCTTGGCGAGGGCGGCTTTGGCCCCGTTTACAAGGTAAGGACGCACACATACGTATATACATTCATACATATATACATGCAGGTGCACACGTTCATGCACACATGAGAAATGGACGGTGTGGATAAAACCCATACATTGCGGTGGCCACTCACAGCGCCTGCCCGTTCCCACCTAGAGACGGGCAGGGGTAGGATGCAATCAGCGTTCACCTCATTGGAGGTCGAGTTATGTAGGCCCCACCGTGATCTATGTTGGACATCAACACCGTGCATTTGGCCGGTCACCTCTAATTTATGGGATATCCTAAAATTCAGCCATATCAGGAGCTTAAATGGGTCATACCATGTAAAACCATGTGAATTTGTGCCTAGAACATCTAAAATCAATTGGTGGGGCCACCTATGTTTCTGATGCGGCTAAAACATAGTGTGACCCCCTAATCGAAGTGGGACACACACAATGGATGGGCTAGATGTCTGACCACATCTAAGTGGGCCCTATAAATGATCATGAAGATTTCAATGGGTGGGTATCCTCCCAACCATTGTCTTTAGTGTGGCTTACTTAAGCCCTTCGTTGACCTACCATGGAAGGGTGCATTTGATTGATGAGGTGGATGTCTGACATAGATCATAGTGGGCCCCTCACGGCAAGCTTACAATGAGAGATTAATTGGTTTTTGTTCTTTTTCTTCAGTTTACATATGTTTGCATAATGTCCTAGTTTTTCACAAAAATGACAATTGCCTTTCTTTTTGAACTGTTTTTTTGGCTTCTTTTTCAGCCAACACTCATTAGCATAGTGTCCAAACTTTTTACAATTGTGACATTGTATTTTACTTTTATCCTTCTTTTCCTGACCTGATTCGACTAGGTTAGCCTTTGAAACAGACTCATTGACATCACCAATTTGATCTCTGATTCTATTTGCCTCCTCTATACGTATGTGTACAATTGTATTTTCCAAAGAGACGCCATTCTTTTTATGTTTCATTTTATTTTTGTATTCTTTCCAAGAATGAGGTAATTTCTCAATTAACGCTCCAGATAGAAATACCTCGTCTAATTTTATTCCTTCAATTGTTAATTCATGTGTCAGATTTTGATAATCATGAATTTGATTTGTGACAGGTTTATCATCTGTCATATTGAAGTGAAGAAAGTTCGATATTGCATGTTTTTAGATCCAGCGTTTTTAAGAACATACTTCTTCTGAAGTGCATTCTATATCTCTTTCGCGGAATCATACAAAATATAAACATCATATAGTTCATTTGACAAGGTATTCAGAATGTAATGTTTGCAATTATTGGCATCTTGAACTTCAGTTTGGTTGGCAGGATCAACTATAAATGTATCGGACAAGATGTAAAAGACTTTTAAGGTTTGTAAAGCAAAAGAGATTTTCTGTTTCCATCGTTTATAATTCTGTCCAGAGAAGCGTTCAATCTTTCAGTAGTAGGATTAACTATGATAGTAGCCATGTATGCTTCACTTTGTTTTGAAGAGAAAAGAGTAAAATTCCGCTCTAAATTAGGTTTGGAACAGACAGCACAAGAGGAACTGTAATCTGTTCCAAGTTGAAATTGGAACAGACAACAGAAGATCACAGAAATAAAATCTGTCTGTTGTTTTCAACTTGATTTGGTTTCAAGATTGTAGGAAGTAGATGTTGAAAACAACTGACAGATATTAAAATAAATGAAAATAAAAACGAAATTTAAAGAACTTATTGATTTGAAGAACATTGAGTCGAGGCGTGACGAGTCACTGGGCTTGAAACCAAATCTGCCCTCCTTGGACCGCTTTCCAAATGCAACAGGAGTCACGAACAGTTGGCCTCCAAGATACAACGACAATCACCCTAGTCCCGGCTGTGCACTCGCCGTACAAGGCTTGAACCAGCAAGTACACCGTAAACTTGAAATGCAGTGACTCGGTGAGTAAGAGAAAACAGAAACAACAAAGTGAAGATGATTTCGGATGGATTTAAAAACGGATTTAATCAATTCTATATATAGATTTGATTAGGTGCTTAATGCACCGTTTTGAATTGGGTTAGGTCCGTTGGATTTAAACCCAACTGATGCGACCACCCGAACAGACGCTTCTCTGGACGTTTAAAACAAAAGACAGTTGGTGCAAGTACACTTTCAGTGTTCGTTGGAGCAAAAGGAAGGTGCGCAAGTACACTCACAATAGACCCAGACCCGGCACCGGCCGCACGTGTGTGGTTTTTGGCATAGTACAGTTCAATGTGCATAGCCCCCCACAAACCACAAAATTCACTTGCCCCCTGAGGGCCTAGCCCATGTGTAAAGCCTCTACTTATATACTTACTTTTTTCCTTAGTTCTTTACTATGTGGGATAAAGGAAATGCACAAACTCCAAAACCAAACTTATAAAGGGAAACTATTTTCAAAGGAAAAATTTGAAATAAAATATTTTAAAATTCTTTTTAAAATACAACAGGGTGGTACCTTTCCCACGTGTGATCAATTCTCTTTGTGGGTCGGGATACAAATTCAACGAACAAGTGTCACTAATCGGACCGTTCTAAGATATGGGCCCTGATACAATGGGTCACCAGCTCAACCGTACATAAGCCCCATACTGCCCGTTCTCTACCTGTCTACGTGTTTATATGTGAATGTGTCCGTTGGCACACGCGCGTCAATAGATGAATCGGCTAACGTACGTGAGACACGATCGAATTTCCTAGAGTCTACCAGACAAAAATATCCGTGGGGGCCAACGTGGAGTATTTGTAACATCCACTCCGTCCATCCAGCTCGCCTTAGGAAGAGAGTCCAAAGATTAGGCTGAATCCAAAACTCAAGTGGGCCACACCATTTGGAATACTAGGGTAAGGGAAAACCCACCTCTAAAACATTCTTGAGGTCTACGAAAGTTTTGGATCAGGCTGATATTTGGTTATTCCCTTCGTTCTGGTGGGACTCACCTTTTGAACGGGTTGGATTACATGTAAATGTCCCAGTGGGCCCTCCTTGGCATCCCCATTCCCTCTGTTTCCTTTGGTGTGGCTCACTCGACCTTTCAAACGGTCTGATTTTTGGGATAACCTCTTAACGTGGCCTGGATCAAATGATGTACGGACTGGATGCTACACAGAAATCACAGTGGGACCCACAGAGCTATTTGTTGAGCGGGATCCCTAAGTGCATCATGGACATGGCAGGGACAGTCACTGTTGAAACGTGTGGGCTGTATGATTATCCTAATTAATTAATGAGCAGACATTACCTGCTCAATTAATAAGTTAACAGTCAACGGTCCAGATTCAACGGTCCAGATTCAACGGTCAAGTCGGATGGCTAGTGCCGTGCCATCCCATAGAATGATTGTTCTAGGAAACTACATGGAGCGGATTAGGTGCGGCCCTGGCCTCACCAACATGGAGCGGTCCTGACCGTGGGGCCCACCCTGATGTATGTATTATATATCCATATGGTCCATCCATTTTAGCAGCACATTTTAGGACATGAATAAAAAAATGAATAAGATTCAAATCTCGAGGGGACCATACCTGAGATAACAGTGGTAATTAAACGCTCACCATTAAAAAATTCCTAGGGCCCACTGCAAGTTTTATGGGCTTTCCAACCTGTTGATAAGGTCACACAGACCTTGATGAAGGGAAAAAAACACATATCATCTTGATCCAAAATTCGTGTAACCCACAAGAAGTTTTTAATGATAAATCACCACAGTTTCCTATGGTGTGGACCAAATGAGATTTGGATCTGCTTCATTATTGGGAACACACCGTAAAATCAGCTGAAAAAATGGATGGACGGTGTGGATATACAAAACATACATGACGGTGGGCTCCAAGGTCAGGGTCGCACGGTGTAGGGTGAGCCGGGCCGCACCCGCACCTAATCTCCTTCCCATCCTGAGTACGCTGCGTGTGAATCGCTCTCATGCAGACCTGGCAGCAGGAAATTCCTGCGGTAAGAAGCTAGGTGAGGTCCACCGTGATGTTTTTTTATGAATCCAATGCCTACTGTTGAAACCTCCCTGGGTCAAACGTGGTGTTTATATGCCATCCAAATCGTCCATAGCCCCACTAATGTTTCAATGATGGCGTTCAATCCTCACTGTTATCTATCTGCGGCCCACTTTAGTTTTCGATCTCTCTGCATTTTATGCTCATGTCCTAACATGATCTGTATCAAAACGGATGAATGGATAGAGTTTTCGATCTCTCTCCTTATATCCACATGCTGGTGGGCCATAACCCACAATTAATACTGATCGTACGATTATAACAGCTCAGCAATCCTAATCGACCATTTGGTACACGTAGATCACGCGTACGGCGAGTGGATTCTTTGATAATTTTTCACGCGAATATCCTTTCATTTTGCATACGTGAGCCGGGGATCAGTATCTCTTCACACGTCATGCAAGTGAAGAAATATGAGTCCTGATCGTGTGAGTGGTGGGCCCTGCCGTATAAAAATAAAAAGGTAGAACTTGGAAAAATATGAGTCCTGATCGTGCAATTGAAATTTGAGACCATTGAAAAATAGATCAGTAGAACTTGGCGTCATTGAAAAAGGAAAATTGACAAATGCCGCCTCTTTTATTTTTATTTATTTATTTATTTTATTTTATTATCATGCTCCAGGTAAACCCACCAATCCGCTCAGTTTTTGTTTTACTAATTGAAGATGTGATCTGGTCCATTCATCAGGTGGGGACTAGCCAGATCATGCCTTGGCCAGAAATCTGAAGGGCCACACATAAACATAAGAAAACTGGAATGACCCATGACCTACATTCGAGGTTAGTTGTACACTAGCGGAGTTGAGCCAAGCTCAGCCATGTTCAAGCTAGGCTCGACCAATGACCACCATGACTCATGTTTGGCTCGGCTTGGCCATTGAGTTGGAATTTTATCTTCGAGCTGGCTCGACCAAGCTTTCGAGCTGAATCAAGCCAGTTCTAGCCGATTTCAAGCTTTCTTGAGCTGAATTTGAGCAGAGGGTTGAGCTTGGAAATATGTATATAGAATGAGAGAGAGATTGGAAATATGTATATAGAATGAGAGAGAGAGAGAGAGAGAGAGAGAGATAGAGAGATTTCCGGCTAGACTCGTCGGTCAGACAGGGGGTGCTCGGGGAGGGTAGGGTTTAGGGCAGGGGAGCGTTTGGGTCAAGCAAAGGATATATGAAGAAATGAATTAGAGTTTTTACACACACACATATATATTTCAAACTGAGCCAAATCAAGCTATGAACAAGCTAAGTTTCAAGCCAAGTCCAATTGAGCAAGGCCCAGCTCATGCTCAGCTGAAAATTCACTTCAAGCATTGGAAAAAGGCTTGGCTTGGATGAAAGCCCTCTTTCGAATTGAGCTAAATCGAGCTATTCTGAGCGGAATCGACGGACTCATGCACAGCTCTAGATAGATGCCAACAGATCAGGCTAGAGCCCGGCCATGGCCTATCAAATCCGACTGGGCCCACTAAAGTATCCACTCGGATCATAAGTCAGGGCTCCACTTGTAAGGGAGCATTTCAAAGTTGAACTCAAGAGCCATATTAGCACATGAAACACATGTTAGATGTGTATGTGAGTTCCATGCCACTCATCAGGTAAGATACACCTTCAACATGCCATGGACAAAAATGGTTGGCTAGAAAAAAGAAGTCCAGTAGTTCAAATTCAATGGACGAATGTGGCTGATTTGATGAGTGTACCGCCGTGAATTTTGGCATACGGCATGCTAACAGTAGATCATATATGATGAACGGATTGGATTGGATCTCTGAAATGTGTGCCATTTCATAGTGTTTCCAGTCCTTACCTGTGCCCTCCTTAAGAAGGATGCTTTCATGGTAAGGAAAGCGGATTGCCTGTGACCCCACAGATGTCCACGAGAAATCCACTCCGTCCATTTGTCTTGAAGGACCACAATAGGTCATGATTCTAAAAATCAGACAGATCCAAAACTCATATGGGTCATACCACGCAAAACAGTGGGGATTGAATGCTTGGGGGTGACAGAGATTTTGAACGAGGATGATATTTGTTTCTACATTTTATCTGAGTATTAATAACCCTATGAACCATTTGGATGGTATGTAAACATCATGGTCAGCTTAAGAAGGTTTCAACGGTGGACATTTCTGTTTCCATTGTTTTGTTGGTGTGGTCCACCTCAGTTTTGGGTCTGTCTGAATTTTAGAATGCCCTCCTATTGTGGTTTTTTAAAATATATGGATGGAGTAGATTTGCCATAGACATCTCTATGGGCCCACACGGCTCTCCGCTTCCTCCATATGGGCTGAGAAAATTAGGCGGTTGATATTATCCTTTCAATGAAAAACTTTTGTTATGCTCAATTCATAGTGGGTGGGTCCAGCAATTTGGACGGTTTAGATGTCCTTGCAACGATGACACGTGTATTCTTACTATTATCTTGCAACGATGACACGTGTATTCTTACTATTATCTTTTAGTACAAGCTTCAGTCATCACAAATGATGTACATTGCAAATATGGCAAAAACACCAAAGTGGGCTTGCTAATTCTGGAGATGCATGGAACACTTCTTCTTTTGTGTGTGTGTTAATCACCTTATTTCAAAAGGTAAGGAGACCCGAAATAGGCTTTATTGCATTAACCGCATGCACTTACTTAATTTAACTAATTGAATTTAATAAACACATTAAAATAATTAGTTAGTTATGTATATAAATTTATTATAAAATACTTTAATAACTATAAATAGGCCAGGCCAGGTCGGACTGGACATGGATTAGGGGCGCGGATCAGCTAGTCCCACTGGGACTAGCATAAGGGTTGGTTTCAAATCTCTGTGCACGCCACCATGATGTATGTGTTTTATCCATTATGTCCATCCATTTTTTTCATCTTATTTTAAGACACTAGTATAAAAATGAGACAGATCCAAATCTCAAGTGGACCACACCACAGGGAAACAGTGGGGATTGACGCTTACCATTAAAAACTTTTTTGGGGGCCACCGGAGTTTGGTATCAAGCCGATATTTGTTTTTTTCTCTTCATCTAGGTCTATGTGGCCTTATCAAGAGGTTGGATGGCAAATAAACATTACAGTGGGCCCTAGGAAGATTTTAATGGTGGACGTTCAATCCCCACTGTTTTCCTGTGGTGTGGTCCACCTGAGATTTGGATCTGTCTCATTTTTGGGATTGTGCCTTAAAATAAGATGAAAAAATAGATGGACTGCGTGGATAAAGCACATGCATCATGGTGGGGGCCATGGATATTTGAAACCACCCCTTATGCTAGTCCCAGTGGGACTAGCAGATCCGTGCGACCGTGCCCGTGGATTAGCTACTGACGGCTTTCGCTACTAAAGGGCGTCACCGATTTCTGTGGCATGATATATGTGTTGTATATATCCACACTGTCAAAGAATGAGGAAGTTCCAGAGCTCAAGTGGACCTTACCACCGAAAATAGCAGGGACAGTGACGCCCATGGTTGAAACCTTCCTGGGGCACTATGATGGTTATTTGAGATCCAACTTGTTCGTTAGTTCACACATACAGAAGAAGGGAAAACACAAATATAAGCTCGATCGAAAAACTTCCGTGCCCCCTGAGAAGTTTTCAACAGTGTGCATCACTGTCCCACTATTTTTCTGTGGTAGGGTCCACTTGAGATTTGGATAAGCATCATTCTTTGACTCATGCCTTAAAACGATCTCTCCAAATGGATGGAAAGTTTATACATAACACATACATGATGGTTACTCCGACAAACTTGGTGACATCACTTTAGTAGCAAGATTCGTTGCTGAAGCTGTCAGTAGATAATCGGCATCTTAGCAAAGCGTCCATAGTGGTATATGGAGGGTCCCACCATGATGTATCTTTCTATCCATGCCTTCCATTCCTTTTTCTAAGATTATTATAAGGCATGAGACCATGAATGAGGCAGATTCAACACTAAAGTGGATCACACCAAAACGGTTCTTGCGTTTAATGCAACTTGACTTTAATGCTTTGTGCATGCTTATTATTTACTCCGGTACACTTGAGCTTTAGATCTCCTTCATTCTTGGTCTCATGCCTTAAAATGATCTTGAAAAAGGAATGGACAACATAGATAAAATGATACATCACGGTGAGCCCCTCCATAGAGGAAGGACACTTGGCCAAATGCTCCAACCCAAGCACCCATTGACAACCCTATTTGCGTTACTGGGGTCGCCCATTTGATGAAAGGCTTGGATTTTGCACACGTTGCATGTGTCAACTAGGGCTGCATATATACCGGGTTAACCCGTTTCGAACGGACCCGGCAAAGAAAAAGGTCTGGTTCCGAGTGAATGCCCTGACCTGACAGAGAAAAGGGTTCGGTTCTCAATGAATGTGGCTAGACCATTTTTTATTTAGGTACAGTTTAGGATACATGCTAAACTCGACCAACTCGACCCGTTCTGTCCGACCCGAATCGCCCCAAGTTCTATAAGAGTTTTCTTTAAAAAAATAAAAAAAATAAAAAAAATTCAAGTTTAAGCATACCCTCCTTTGATGGGGAGGACACAACTTTGATGTGAAAAGATGACAAAGAAGCATACAAAAAGCAGAAGGCAGATAAATCTTATTGGTGATATTGTGTAGAGAGAATACTATTTCATACTGTTAGAAACGAGTCAAACACTTCTATTTTTAATATACAAAGTTAAGAAGAATGTGAATAAGCAAAACTCAGTCCTAACTTGACCCGACCCGGCCCGGTTTAGCATATATAGTCAGGTAGGGTTAGGGTTTACCCTTTTGCAAGTAGATTAGGGTTGGGTCAACCTAACCCAATTACAACCCGAACCGAAACCTGAACCTTTAAAGTATGTTTAAGTTTGGTATAGGATTGGACCGAACCTGACCATAACCCGACCCATGTGCAGGCCTACCGCCAACTCATATGATGGGGTCCACAAGAACAGTACTGGCATGGGCGGGGATTGGGTACTACCCCCACCAGGACCTACCTAGAGATGGACAGTCCTTTTAGGGTCTATGTGGGGCCCACCATGATTTATATGTTTTATTCACTCCATTTATCCTTTTTTTTTTTTTTTTTTTTATAATTTTAGGTAATCAGCCCAAAAGTAAGACAGATTGAATGCTCAAGTGGACCACACCACAGAAAACAATGAGGATTAAATACCTACCGCTAAAACCCTCACAGGGATACAAAAGTTTTAGATCAAGATGATATTTATGTTAGCTCTTCATCCAGGTCTATGTGACCTTATGAACAAGTTGGATGGAAAATAAACATCACGGTGGGCCCTAGGAAGGTTTTAACAGTGGGATTTACTATCACCACTACTTCCTGTGGTGTGGTCCATTCGAGCCTTCGATCTGCCTTCTTTTTGGGCTCATGCCCTAAAACGATCTTTCAAAGTAGATGGACAGCTTGGATAAAACACATATATCATGTCGGCCCCCACCGAGCCCCTAACAGGACCATCCCTCTCTAGCTAGGTCCGGCGGGGGTCGTCTGCTCGACAGGCGTGTCACACAAGCACATGTGGACGTAGAAAATTAGTCAAGCCGTCCATTTTTCTCATAAACGTGTGGCCCAACTGATGAATGGACCATACTGATCTACCTGATGGAAAGGCCCAAATGTTACACACGTGTGTCGCCTAGGCATGTGTAGTGCAAAATAGCAATAAAAATTCTCAGTCTTATCGTTATCACTCTGGTACAAATCAAGTTTCGGCGATTCGCAGGCCTGTCTTTTCCACAATGGCCGTTGATTTCTATCCTCTTTCGTCGAACGTGGACCATTTCGGCCAAAACAGCACCCTTTTTTTCAGAAGTTCTTCACATAACCTTCCATTTAGATGGTTAACAAGATTCGTCACCGTTGATTTCATCTATTGACTTTGCTCGGTTTGGACGAGCCGTGGCCGCTCAGAGTCTCAAAGTTGGTGGTGGGACACGACCTCCAACCTTGCGGGCCCTAAAATAGATGGTGATTGGACACTATGGTGACAATCAAGAAAATCCTAACCATCATAATCCATGACATTACCCAGTTGGATGAAGACCTATTCTATCAGGTCACTGATCGGTTCACTAATATCATTAATAGGTGTAATTTTTGCAAATCGGGAGATAGACGGTCTAGATCAACTCTTCGTACAGCCATGTATAGCGAAATGTTTTTGAGATGAACCATTTCAGTCCATCTCAAAGGACAAGAAAGTCGTCCTAATTATCGGACGCGGATTGGGTACTACCCTCAGGAGCTAGGTAGAGACGGACTATCGTGTCAGGGGCTCTGTGGGGCCCACCGTGATGTATAGTTTTTATCCGCACTGTCCATCTATTTTGATAGATCATTTTAGGATATGATTTAAAACTTAGGCTAATCAAAGGCTTAATTGGACCACGCCACAGAAAGCAGTGGGGATTTAACTCCTACCATTGAAATATTTCTGTGGCCCACCATGATTTTTATTTTCCATCCAACCTGTTCATAAAGTCACATAGACCTGGATGAAGAGCTAAAATAAATATTATCTTTATCTAAAACTTCTGTGGCCCCAGGAACTTTTAAACCGTAGGCTTTCAATACCCACTGCTTCCTGTGGTGTGGTCCACTTGAAGTTTAAATCTTCTTTATTTTGATATTAGGCCTTAAAATGATATTTTCAAAATGGATGGACGGCGTGGATAAAACATATAAATGCTGGTGAGCCCCCACAGAAACCCTGATAGGACCGTCCGTCTCTAGATAGTTCCTGGTGCGAGTAGTACGCAATCCGCGGCACTTTTTATCCGGGAGCGAATTAGCTGTTACCCTGTTAACACCTTTGGGTGACGTTCCAAATCTCAGGTGGACCATGCCAATAGAAAAGGTGGTGAATAATCATTAAAAGCATTTTCCGGGCCACAAAAGTTTTAGATCAAGCTGATATTTAAATTTTCCCTTCATCAAGATCTTCTTGGCATTATGAAGAGTTTGGATTGCAAATAAACATTAAAAAAAAAAACCTTACGATGGGTTCTTTGAAAATTTTAATGGTAGGCACTCAATCAGCACTGTTTCCAGTGGTATGGTCCACTTGAGATTTAGATTTACATAATTTTTATAAGATCATCCTAAAATGGGATTGAGAAACGGATGGACGGCGTGGATATATAAAATACTGTCCATATGAGCCACACGGTGGGGGTAACACCCACTAAGCTGTTCCCGGGGTAACACCTAAATCGCTCCCTTATCATCCATAACCATAGTGGTAGTTCTTTGATAGTATGGCTGCATACGACACTTTCTACACAGGCACTACGAAATTATACACGTGGCATAAATAAACTTAAATCAAACCAACCAAATTATGGAAATCACTATCAATAATTCACAGCCCAAAAATCACATTTCTCGAACAATCCTAACCTCTACTTCGTGGACACAAGTGGATATTTTGATATTAACCGTCCAATAAATGTCCACCAACCCAGTATTCAGATAACTTTTGTTCCTAAAACATCTTAGACTGTGACACATGTTTTGGAAATTTTAATTTGAATTTCAGTTATATAACATATACGCAATTTCAATATAAATTATAAGTGCATGCGTATCATCTATCACACTCTACCAGAGTATTAAGGTTTTTTGTTTTTCACGTTACGTTTGTTTTTTTTTAAAAAGGCTGCATTCGTTGACCCGTTCTACACGGCACTGATTTTTACTCTGCTCCCGCAAATTCGGGCGCGACTTGGGTGAGACCCCGAAACCAGCGATGTGGGTGGGACCTTGAACATAGGGTCCACCTGGATGTATTTCTTGTAGATCCATGCCGTTAATCTTCTTTTACATATTATTTTGTACTATTTTACCAAAAATGAAAACGATGAAAATTTTGGGTGGACTACAACATGAGAAACACTGGTTAATGAACATTAAAAACCTTTTGTGAGCCACAAAAGTTTTCTATCATCCTGATATTTGTTTTTTCGTTTCATCCCTGTCTACGTGACCTTATAAACAGATTGGATGGTCTATAAATATTAAGGTGGACTGCAGTAAGTTTTTAATGGTCATGGTTGAATGATAACTGTTTCTTAGGTGTGGTCCACCTAAAATTTGCATCTGTTTCATTTTTGGGATTGCATCCTAAAATAATATGAAGAAACAGATGGACGGCATGGATCTACAAAGAATACATACAGGTGGGCCCTAGGTTCAGGGTCCCACCCACATCGCTGGTTCCGGGGTCTCACCCAAGTCACGCCCCGCAAATTCACCTCACCTTCACACGTGGCAAAGGAAGGTAAATCGAAACCGTCCATCTAGTGGGATGTACGTTGGATGGTCCAGATCTCACCGATCACATAACCCTTGACATAATTTATTGCTCACTATGCACCGTTAACTACTTTTGTTTTTCACTGTCCCTGCCATCCTAACGAATGGGTTCGTCTGATCTATGAAGGCTTTGAAATGTGGTCGATCGGCAGTGGGGCCAACTAGATGGACGGTCCTGATCCACCTTTCCTTTCCCAAGGCAACGTCGGTACGGATTATCATATCATTTTGGGAAGACAGCCGTCCAATCCTGCAGGAAGAGAAGTGTTCTAATCCTAAACGCACGTTCCATACATGCAGCGCATTTATATAGGATGGCACTCACATGGATCTACTCACTGAGGTGAACCGGATTTAAGAAATTTGGACCACTATCGACCGTCCATTATTTTTGCTCACATCTGACAAGTGAGATTGTCCCAACCGATCTAACCCGAGGTTCAGGTTACATCTACATCGGGGCCCACATGATGAACGGATCAAAATATTCACATGTGTTTTCTTTTGACACGTGCTCCCCAGTATAGGTTGGCATGCACGGATGCGTTTGTCGAACAAAAGAGCACGTCCAAGGGACGTCGAAAAAACCAGGTCCAAGTCGAGTTACATTATATTTTGACTGGGGACCATCAGTTCTGGTGGTCCTGCCCTCAAGCATCTCTTTTTTTCAAAGTACAAGTTCGACGGGCGCGGATTAGCTACTGACGGGTTGAGTAGCGAATAACGCTACTGAAGTGACGTCACCATGTTATGTGGACCCCAACATAATGTATGTGTTGTATCCACACCGTCCATCCATTTGGAGAGACCATTTAGGGCATGACTCAAAGAATGAGGCAGCTCCAAAGCTCAAGTGAACCCCACCACAGAAAACAGTGGGGACAATAACATCCACCGTTGAAAACTTCCTAGGCTCACCAAGATATTGATTTGAGATCCAACCTAGCTAATCCGCGCCCAACTTGGATGCGGATTAGCTACTGACAGGTTGAGTAGCGAATAACGCTATTGAAGTGATGTCACCATGTTCTATGGACCCTAACATGATGTATGTGTTGTATACACACCGTCCATCTATTTGGAGAGACCATTTTAGGGCATGAATCAAAGAATGAGGCAGATCCAAATCTCAAGTGGACCCCACCACAAAAACAATGGGGACAATGACATCCACCGTTGAAAACTTCTTAAGGGCTACAGAAGTTTTCGATCAATCTGATATTTGTATTTTCCCTTCCTCCATGTCTGTGTGAACATATGAACAGGTTGGATCTCAAATCAATATCTTGGTGAGCCTAGGAAGTTTTCAACGGTGGATGTTATTGTCCCCACTATTTTCTGTGGTGGGGTTCAATTGAGCTTTGGAGCTGCCTCATTCTTTGAGTCATGCCCTAAAATGGTCTCTCCAAATGGATGGACGGTGTGGATACAACACATACATTATGTTGGGGTCCACATAACATGGTGACGTCACTTCAGTAGCGTTATTCGCTACTCAACCTGTCAGTAGCTAATCCGCGCGCTTGTATTGGAGGGTCACTTTACGTCTCTAGATTGGAGACTCGTTATATCCGATTTGGATCTACTTGAATATGTACCAGATTTGACTAATTTTTAAACTTAAGAATACGTGGAGTGTATATATATGTATTCCGTTACTATTGGGATGTTCTATATAGACATCCCATTCGTAACGGAATAACCAATCATGCTTGATTAAAAATATCGCTTTTCATAGGAAAACCCTGAACCATACATATGTCTAAGTTTATATAAATTCTTTTAAATCACCCCACAAATCCATTTGAACCTACCGAAGCCTATCGAAGTTGTCCAAACTCCAAAATAAGGCCAAACTAGCGACTTGGCAAAAGGGCTCCCACGTTTTCTTCTCCGGAAGCTACTATCACAGCAACCAGCAACTAATTAGTGGTGTCAAGATTTGGTCAAAGATCATGATTAAAAATTGAAGTATTGCTTTTAGTGACGAGCCAATTATGACATTATTTCTTTAGCTTTTTTATCCCTGGAATATGAGAGAGAAGGACAAGGCTCTTCCGATTATCTTCTACCATTGTAAATAGTAGAATTCTAGTATGAAACAACTATTATGTATATGTTTTCATTTTAAACTTTTTTTTTTTCTATTCTTGTGATTGTATGTAATGCCTCGAAATTTCGACTCTCATGAACAACACAATAGGCCGAGTTTTCGGGTGTTATCTGGCATGTGTTAATGATATATTTCCACACATTCATCTTTATTTCCTGCATTCATGGCATTCATAGCAAAATGACGGAATTCAAGGTTCTTATTCGAAGTTTTTTAACTCTACGTTATCAAGATAATGTCCTTAAATCATACAAATTACATAATATTCTACTTATTAGTCTCAATGAGAGGTTTATTACAAGTTACATTAAAAAAAATCTACTCTACAAAGATAATAAACATAATCCATCTTCAAGCCGTGTCGGTTTCATCGTCCGTCACTCGCTGCCACGAGCCTTCGAGCACCTCGTCATGGTATTTGATTCTCTTACTAGATCTTCACCTGGATTATCTGAGATGTGGTTGGATAGCGTTAAACGCTATCATAGTGGAGAATATCCCTTTAAGACAATCATGATAATAATGGCACAGAGTAAACACAAGCAGGATATTATTATTTAATCAAATCAAAACAATTCAATAAAAGATCTTGGTTAATGCAATGTATGACATAGATGCTTTAGCTAAGGCACCCTGACCAAATGAGACGAGATCACTCCATTATTCTCACCAGCCACTAATCACCAGAGGTTCTAACTAGGACAGGGTCACTCCACTCTTCCCATGCACCAAAACCCAACTAGTGAAACAGGCCCATGCACACTTCTGCTGGATAGCGAGAGAGAAACAGGCGCACGCATGCACACTTTCTCTAACGCCCGAGGGGCTGCCCCCACCAAGTCGGTTCCAGTGAATGCGTAATTAGTTTCACCTTTAATTAAATAAGTTTAGCATTCAGCTCATTAAACGATGTACACGTCTAATAATCACTCCTTACCCCAATCAATTCAAGAATTTTCATATTCATCAATTTCATACTTTAGTGGATCCATCACAGGTAACGAATTAATAAGGATCCCTTGGCACGTATCCAACAATGCGCACACGGTAGTGTCAAACTCAACATCATGGCATATGTAACCAATAACACATACACGGTAATGCCAATACTAAATTCTCATGTCAAAGCATATTCATTCAATAAGACACACGGTAATGCCGACTTTCACAATAAGGGATAGTCATCCAAAATCTCCACATGGAAATGCCAACGTAATAAGGCCTCGCACAGCTTTTTCTCTTTACATCATACGGTTACATCAGTATGGAGTTAAGGAGTGTTCATTAGCGTAACATCCATATACAATATCCCATAGCAAACAAAGCATCAATCATCATAAGCATGTGACGATGTAAATCGAGCATTGTCTCCACATAAGCATATACATCATCATAATTCCTTTTCCAGCCACTTAAGTATAGTTCATACATCAAGATTCAACATACACAACAAGGAACATCATACAAATCATATTTACAGGGAGAGATTTCAACAAGCACGGTTTCAAGAAATCATGTAACAAAATCGTAGTTTCTAAAATCAGCATACAATTTAATATTATCATAGATGGGCTTAAAGGAAATTCTCACCTTATGAAATTAGTTGAGTTGAGACGTTGCTAGGGCCGTGTACTTCTCATTAGATTCAAACCCTAATATATAAATGGAATCACAAGGTTAGGGCATAAATTGGTAGGGTTTTCATAGTTTGATCATCTAGGGTCAGATCTCATCAAATATTATAAAATATTAAAGGTAGATCTATGAATAAATAGCTATCTTAGAGGGACTCACCTCTTCAACAGTGGGATGGCTCAGGAACTCAGCCAGGTTAATTCTGTTTGACTCGAATCTCTTTCTCTCTTCTCTCTTTTCTTCTTCTTCTTCTTCTCCTCAAACGTCCATCAACCACTGTCCTCCAACACCATCCACAGAAAACAGCTGTAGCTATTATATGCAGCATCTTCTCATCAACGTCAGCTGCTTCTGCCTTCAAACGTGCCATTGCAAGCTTTGAATCTCCACCATCCAGGTGAGAAAAGCGGAAGTAGATGGCCTTCAAAGCTCCCATCTCATATGCGTCTACCAGCATGGAAACTAGCAGTGAAGACGTCTCCACCAGTTCCATCTTCCATTCTCCTTCATGATCAGCACAAGGTGGACCCCACCATCACCATCAACAACAGTTGGAAGCTTTCTTATCATCATCGTCCAATCTCAGTTATCGTCCAATGATCCCATCACCAATGTCTTCTATAGTTGGAGCATCTTCACCCTTCACACATCAGATCAGCAACTACCATCCATCCTAATCAATGGCCAGCAGCCCAAGGATCTCAAGTAGATCATCTAACGACTGAGAATCTTTCGATAGCTGGTGGATTTCTCTCCACTCTCACAAGTGTAAAACGCCCTTCTCTCTCTCTCTCTCTCTCTCTCTCTCTCTCTCTCTCTCTCTCTCTGACGGCCTCTCTCTGAAGGAAGGAGAAACGGTCTCTCTCTCTCTCTGACAGCCTCTCTCTGAAGGAAGGAGAAACGGATGGACGGTTTTATAAATGGTTAGGTTGGCGGGGAAAGCAGCGTCGGATCCGGGAGTTGGAGTAGGACTCGGTTGGTTCTATAAATGGTTAGGTTGGTGGGGAAAGCAGCGTCGGATCCGGGAGTTCGAGTAGGACTGGGTTTCTGATGTAGAACGGGTTGCTGATTATTTCATGGCCCAGATGGAGCAAAAGAAGACCGGTCGGGGTCGAAAGTGATCCGGACCGTCAGGACCGTAAATCGGTCGTATCTCACAATCCGGAATGAGTTACGGGACGTATAATATATCAATTTGGGGTAGCTCGAGCTACTTTAGCCAACCAACCCGCTATGCCGGGTTGCCCAAGCCGGAATCGCGAGATTCGACCGTATCGACGGTCATTAGGCTAGTTTATTTTTAGTTTTACTATTTATAGTAAGTTTTAATTCGATCATAACTTTGCATCTATAGGGTTTTAGAGTTAGTGCCCAACATGAAAAGGGCTTAGAATATTTCGTAGAACAATGTGGTTGAGGCCGTTTGATAACTTTCTATTTTTTGTCGAAAACCAAGAGTTCTAGTAGGATTGAACAACTTCTATAAATAGTAAGTTTACTATTTATAGTAAGTTATGTTTTCTAGGAGTTTAAGTTGGAGTTGGAGTCTGATACTTTACATAGGGTTTAGTTTCCTATTTATATGCATTGTAATTTCGTTTTTATTCATTGAATCATCAATAAAGCAATTATTCGAA
This sequence comes from Liriodendron chinense, assembly GCA_003013855.2. Lineage (NCBI taxonomy): Eukaryota > Viridiplantae > Streptophyta > Magnoliopsida > Magnoliales > Magnoliaceae > Liriodendron > Liriodendron chinense. The sequence continues at coordinate 159,762 of ML058455.1, read as the reverse complement.
ATTTATTTTCTCTTTTTATCTTTTATTTCTTCTCGTGGATTCGAGAAACTATCGGTTAGGAAGATGGTGATCGACCTACCACGTCCTCCTTGCGTCAGTTTCGGGGATTCTTTACACATGAGGGCCATTGGGAAGCTAGGTGGGGTCCACACGATGAGAGAGGTGAAGGATGAACCGTTCATGAAAAGTGGATCAAAGGATCTTGGATTTCTTAGTTTTGAACGGCTAATTGAAGCGGGCCATACATACAACGATTAGTGGAAATATTTGAAGGGATGATGGATCCAAGAGGGAGGAGACGAATGGACAGCTTGGATCTACAAGATGGGACCCACTGCATAGACGATGTGGAGTGCACGCTGGTTAGGGGATGAACGCTGTTACAGCGTCCGCTGTGACAGCGAAGAAGAAGGAAGGTTTCTATTTTTCTTTTTTTCTTTTTTAACGTGACTTGCAAGGAAGTAAACCGTGGTTCACGCACGGCTCAACAGGTGGGGTCCACTCTTGCGGATTTAGACTATTTCGTCCGTTAGATAGGTCGACAACACAAAACTAACCATTGACAAGAAAAATGAGGCAGATCCGAGTTAAGGTGGGCCACTTATGGACCGATTTCTGATTAGAAAATTTGTAGGATGATCGGAGGGCTGAAATTCGACGTGTATGGCTAAAATGTGCCTAAAAGCTTATATACGAAATTTTGTGTGAAAGTGATAGCCAGAAATCATAATACTTAAAAATGGTGCCTTAACTTAAGTTTATCTAATAGTATTTTCGTAATTAACTAAAAACAATGAGATTTTTGAAATCCGGTCTTTCTACAATGTTTATAGGGTTATTCTAAGCAACTTTTGTAAAGGGTCCCCTATCAGATCTCCTACGGATTGTCTGTTGTTTTCAAAACAAAGTAAACGTACGATATAAAATTAAAATAATTTTTTTTTAAATTCTGAAATAAATCTCGAAAATCCGAGGCGTTACATTGTATCAATACAATGTTCAGGAAAATTATTATCCTCTCCAGTTTTGAGATATTCAACATTCAAGACTCTTGTCTCAAGGTTTCAAAAGTTTTTTTATGGTACTAGAGCCAATATTCGAATGAGATAGTCCTTTGAAGTGCCTCCTAATCCCACGACAAAGAAGGTAGTGATGCCCATTGATAGAAGTCATGCCTCATTATTACATTGAGTACGTAGATCCCCTTAGTGAGTTCTCGTCGCCTAATCTGGATATTGGATTAGAATCACGATCATTATCAGATGACAACTGTGACCTCTGTTAGAACGGATGGATGGTGTGGATTGAAAATCTATCCCAAGGTGGGCTCCACTGTAAAGACTCTTCCCATCCATCGTTAGGCCCCACTCTCGTCATTATTACCTGCTAGAGCTGGGCACAAACCAAGCCAGCTCGAAAGTTCGGCTTGGATTGGTTCGAATAGAAGTTCAAACCAAACCAAGCCTCGAAGTTAAGCTAGTTTGAAAAAACAAACCAGGCTCAAACTAGGGCAATACCAGCTCGACTCGGCTCAAAACTCGGTTTGATTCGGCTAATAGATTGTAAACACACTGTTTTTGTGGTGTGATCCACTTGAGCTTTGAATATGATTCCATTTTGGGATCATGTCCTAAAATGATATGTAAAATGGATGGATGGCATGGATAATACATATACATGATGACATGGATAATACATAAAACATATACATGAATGCAAGTTGTTTCCTTGTACTTGTAAAATTATGCTTGTTTACTTTTGTTTGGAAAAAGGCTTTTACATGTATATTTTGAAGTTGCACTCCTTTGGAGGATGTTAAACATCATGTAGTAAGATACTTTTGTATTTTTTTTTTTTTACTTTTTAAATTCTTTTTTATTTAAATAAATAAACAAAAAAAGAGCCGCCACCTGTTCGAACTTGGCTCAGCTCGGTTCAAAATTTTCGACCAAACCAATCCCGGCTTAAACCAAATTTCTCTCAAGCAAACCGAACTTGGGCTGCATAGGTCAGCCCAAAACCCAAATCGTGCCGATCCACAAACTGGGGTGGCACAAAACCAAGCCAAACCAAACTAGGGCTAACTCGGCTCGGCCTGAATTGTTGCCCACCTCTGTTACGTGCGGGCATAGGACTCAAGGGCGTCCCACAAAATTTTCAAAAAGCATAAAGGATGCTTACACTTGGTAGACATGCAGGGAATTTGTCCATAGGGTTAGTACGATCAAAATCTATAATTAATAAGTAGCTTAAACCATTGAAATATAGGAAAAAAAAATATTTTTCTTAAAATCACAATAACATCCTCATAGATTAAAAACAAAACAAAAGATGAAGTACCGCTGATATTAAATCTCACGATATCATCACAATAATATCATTTGGTGAATTTTCTGCTGGTGATAGCTGCAAAATCCGGGTGATATATATATATATATATATATATATATATATATATATATATATATATATATATAAGAAACTCTCAAGTCCAACCGGTTGGACGTCCAACCACTTTGGTAAAGGTGGAGCTAATTAATGTTAGTAATGGCCATAAATAAGATTAAATAAAGAAGGAAATGAAAAGGGTTCTGCTCCGGTAGGCCCCACCATAGAGTTTATGTGAAATCTACTCTGTTCAATAGGTGTGTCACCCCATGTTAAGCCCAAGTACCAAAAATCAGTCACATCTATGATTCAAATGGACTACATGATTGGAAAAGGTGTGTGTGTCCACTCTTATCCTCTAAACTATAACCTTCATGTGGCCAACCTAAATCACAGGTGAACCTAATTTTTTTGCCTCAGGACTAAGGCGGGATTACATATCTTATGGTCGGAGAGGATCTCAGATACATATCATGGTGGGCCACATCAAATATGAGGGTGGACATCTCCTAAAATTCAAATAGAGGGCAATCGGGTAACATCACATAGCAAGGGTATCGTGTGCCGCTGGTATAGCTTTGTGGGCCCCACCATGTATGTGTTTTATCCACACTATCCATCCATTTTTCTTGTTCATTTTAGTGCATGAGCCAAAAATTTAGGTAGATTCAAATCCCAGGTGGACCATTCCATAGGAAACAAAGGTGAATGGATGCCCACCATTAAAAACTTCTTCGGGGATAGAAAAGTTTTGGATCAAGCTGTTATTTGTGTTTTCCCTTCATCCAGGTCTGTGTGACCTAATCAACAGGTGGGATGTCAAATAAACATTACAATGGGCTTGAAGAAGTTTTTAATGGTGGGCGTTCAATCACCATGTTTCCTGTGGTGTGGTTGGCCTGAGATTTGGAATTGCCTCATTTTTGGGCTAATGCCCTTATATAAGCTGGAAAAATATATGAACGGTATGGATAAAGCACATAAATCATGCTGGCCAACTTGAAATGTCCCCATAACATCAAGTATTATAAGTTTACTTACTAAAGTAATATAAACTAATAAGTTTTCTTAACTAAAGTACCGCTGATATTAAATCTCACGATATCATCACAATAATATCATTTGGTGAATTTTCTGCTGGTGATAGTTGCAAAACTTATTAGTTTATATTACTTTAGTAAGTTTATCAAGTATATGAATTTGGCGTCCTTCCAAACACGGCACCAAACAGTCCCTAGTCTTCCATGATGGTAAATATAAGAAGGCAAGGTTGACCATTGCATGCTTGGACATGGCTTTTCACAATTCATTTCCATATTCCCTTCTCGTTTTCTCCCTTCTCTTCCCAATTTGTACCTCCATTGACACCATCACCCCTTCCCAATCCATCAAAGATGGAGAAACTCTTATCTCCGCTGCCGGTGACTACGAATTGGGATTCTTCAGTCCCGGCAATTCCACCGGCCGGTACATCGGAATATGGTACAAGAAGGCCCCATCTGAGAAGAAGTATATTTGGGTGGCCAACAGAGACAATCCGCTGACAAATTCATCCGGCGTTCTATCGATTGGTGCTGATGGGAACCTTGCCATCTTGATTGTGGGGCAGCCCGCTTTTCTGATCACAAACGCTTCGAAGGTGGTGAATTATACGAGTGCAACACTCCTGGATACAGGAAATCTTGTTTTGCAGGATGACCAAGACCGGGTGTTATGGCAAAGCTTCGATTTCCCGACGGATAGTATGCTACCAGGCATGAAATTCGGGTTCGACCGAAGGACAGGTCGGAGCAGGATCATGACGTCGTGGAAATCTGAGAACGATCCGGCCAGCGGGGACTACGTCATTCGAATGGACCCACATGGGTCCCCTCAGCTCTACCTACACAAGGGATCCGACGTGGTCTGGCGAAGTGGGCCGTGGGTCGGTCGAGGATACAGCGGTTTCCCGTTGATGTTCTATCAGAGTGCGGTCACTTACCACTTCACGAAAGACGACGATGGTATCTACTATTGGTATGATCTGAACAACAAGTCCATCTTCTCCATAGCGTTATTGGATAGCTCAGGTGACTTCCAACGGTTAGTATGGCAAGCTGGGGCCCAGCGATGGACGAAGCTCTGGCGGGCCAACGACGATGAGTGCAATCAGTATGCAAGGTGTGGGACCTACAGCAGCTGTGACGTGAACCGTTTTCAAATGTGTGAGTGCTTGGAAGGGTTCAAGCCCAAGCTGCCGGAGGCGTGGAGCCTGCATGATTGGTCCCGCGGGTGCAATCGACGGCAGGAATTGGCTTGTGGGAAGGGAGATGGGTTCAAGAAAGTGGAGAATGTCAAGCTGCCCGATACATCGGACGCTCGGGTCGCCCGCTTATCGGGTCTGAGGGAGTGTGGAGATGAGTGCTTGAAGAACTGCTCTTGCACTACTTATGCAAGTGCTGAATTTGATAAGTGGGGAGGTGAGTGCTTGATATGGTATGGGAATTTGACTGATGTGAAGCTGTTTTCCGACGGTGGGATGGATTTATACGTGCGTTTGGCGGGTTCGGAGCTCGGTAAGTCGGATTTTTTAACTTCTAAGATTAGCTTAGTAGGGCTGGGGTATCCAGATACAACCCATTTAGACACGACCCATTTGTTAAATGGTATTGGTCAGGCTCAAGCATAGATCCATTTGCTAAACCAGTCTTGGTCTGGTTTCTTTATATTTGGCCTGACCCAACCCGACCCAAACCAACCCAACCTGAATCCATTTAGTAAGTGGGCGGATTTGGTCTATGTATCAAGGGACCGGTCCAGCCCAGACCCATCTAGACTCGGTTTTAAGCCTTATAAAAATGCTTGCATACTAGATACAGACCCAGACCCATTAGACCCGACACATTTATAAATGGGTCTGGGTGGATCTCCCTCTACTAGACCCAGACCCACCCATTTATAAATGGGTCTGATGGGTTGATTCGGACCTGACCCAGACCCGCCCATTTAGTAAAAGGGTCTGGTTCTAAAATTTGGACACAAACCCATTTAGTAAATTGGCGGGTTTGGTTTTGGCTAAACCCGCCGTGAACTCAGACCATTTACAGCCCTAGAGCTTAGTTTTGAATCAGGTCGGGTCTGTTTGGATGGCACATTTGGACGATTGTTTGAAGCGAATTGCGATAGTTCAATGGAAATGACCAAATGGAGGCGTCAATGGAAATGACCAAATGGAGGTGGGGTGGTTTTAATATGTGGTGATAAGGTAGCCCTGATTGCAATTCATTGCATTCAAGGGGTCCCCATCTGTCATTTCCACTCAACTGGATGTGAATTTATTACAATTCAATTCAATTGGGTGTCGTCCAAACGTGGCCTGGGAGCCTGGCTTTAGCTTGGGAAGCATGGTCTGAACCTGATGCCCCCATTCCGTACACGTGGGGTCCCTGGTCGGGCGCGGCTGCGGTGGATCACTATGGGCCTACCTTTATGTATGTGACTTACATCCACGCCGTCCATCCGTTTTGACTCCGAAAATAAGGCATATCCAAATCTTAGGTGGACCACACCAGAGGAGTCAGTGGTGATTGAATACCCACCATTAAAAGCTTCTTGGGGTCACCGGAATGTTTATTTGCCATCTACCTACAAATATCTGGTTGAAGTGACCAAACAAATATCATCTTGATGTAAAACTTTTGTGGCCTATTAGAAGTTTTTAACAGTAAATCACCAATATTTCCTGTGTATGGTCCACCTGAGATTTGGATTTGCTTCATTTATGAGATCAGGCCCTAAAATAACCTTTTGAAACGGATGAACGGAGTAGATGTATGGAACATACATCACGGTGGATCCCGCAGTCAAGGATCCACTGAAGCCACGCCTGGCGAGGTATCGGATTAGGTGCGACCCTCACCTCACCCAACACGGTTCGCCCTGGGCCCACCTTGATGTATGTACAGTATATCCAGATCGTCCATCCGATTTTCCAGATCATTTAATGGCATGAGACTGAAAATGAAGAAGATACAAATCTCCCTTGTTTCCTCTGATGTCCCCACTCGAGTTTTACATCTACCTCATTTTTTGGATTGATGTCCTAACATGAGCCAGAAACTCTGATGGACGGAGTGGATTTATCAGGAATGTCAAGGTGGGTTCCACGTGGCTTCAATCAGCTTCCTTATGGAAGGCCCACAAGCAATTGGCGTCAGCGGCTGTCCATGCAATAGCCTGTGCTTCCTATTCATCTACAAGTCCTCGTCATAGAAGCTTCTCTTGCAATGTGTTGTGCGTGGGCCCACAGTGGTGTGTGTATTTCGTCAACCTGTCCAGCCGGTTAACCCGCTGCGAAAGTTACAGGCCCATGGGCTGACCCTAAACATTAATCAGTTGAGTCGGACCTGGGGTTACAAATCTGTGTAGGCCCAGTAGAATAGCATCGTGGTCCACTGATTTTAACACGATACGGCTACATAGTGTTAAAGGTATTTCAACGGGCTTTTATTTTTAATAAATATGTGTCGGGAAAAAATCCCTAACTCTAAAAGCCTATCTCTGCAAATTGTCGCTCGGTGGATTTGTTTTTGGGCAAACAAAGGTCAGGGTGGTGGTATTGGTATTGGGATTTCTTCGGCTTGTGCACGTTAGAGAGATTGATTGTTCGGCGTTGTATCCTGAAGATAACTTGTTAGGAGCATCTGCATTGGTCCAAATTGTCTAAGGGGCACAAACTATCTCAAAGGAAGTAACGTCATCCGCACAGCATCCCAACAGTAGATAACTTTAATTAACAACCGTCGTTTACTGATCAAATGTGGGTTCTAATTCGATTGGTGTTCCTTTATTTTTCTACTTTGTTTTCAACACATAGCATGTATAGTGCTTTGACAGGACACAGTCTAGCTAGTGACCTGAGCACCAGCCGGTGTCAAAGCTCTGTGGACTCCACCATGAGGAATGAGTTTTATCAACTCAGTCCATCCATTTTGCCGGTTCCTTTTAGGGCATGAGCCCAAAAAATAGGTCGAACCAAAGCTCAAGCGGACCACATCACAAGAAATAATGGAGATTGAACGCTTACCATTGAAAACTTCATGGTGGCCATGAAAGTTTTGGATCAAGCTTATGTTTTTGTTTTTCCTTCATCTAGGGTTATGTGAATTTATGACATGGTTGGATGGCCAATATTAAACATTATGGTGGGCCCTAAGAAATTTTCAACAGTAAGCGTTCAATCCCCACTGTTTCTTGTGGTGTGGTCCACTTGAACTTTGGCTCTGCGTTATTTTTTTATTCATGCCCCAAGGTAGGCTAAAAAATGGATGAACGATGTGGATAAAACACATACGTCATGGTGGGGCCCACAAAGCTTAGACACCAGCTAACTGGTTGGTGTTGGTGTCCCCAACAAAACTGCGGTGGTCTTGACAACACCATTTGGTACAAGTGGGGCCATCATTCATTGATCCAAACCCACTGATATCATAGAGCAATTGTGGATGAGGGATGACCCTAAATCTAGGATGAAAGATCCCGTTGAGGTAGGGTGACACTAGAGACGCTTCTCTCTTTCATCTCTTATATAGAAAGGGACTTATTGTGTTCTCTAGTCTCAAGACTAGTTCGGTTAGATTTTATCACCCGCTCTCACCAATTATCTATATAAGGAGGAGCATAGGTGAAGAACAACACTCATATGTTTGCACCCCTTGTCTCTTCTTTTCCATTTGGGTTTTCTTGGTTTCTTTTTCTTTTTTATTGTATGTCTTTCTTTAACTTTTAGTGACCTCTTCAACTAAATACCTTCCTTATATATTTATATTGTTATTATGTACTCTCCTTAATCAAATCCTCTTTTAAGTTCGGCAAATACTTTCCCAACCGAGGGTCAATCGGCTCAACCAATATCAATTTGGTCAAAATTTGTCGCCTCTAATCGACATCAAGAGAAATGGCCACATATATGAAAGCAATGGACGGTTTTAGACGATGGCAACTATTCACACTCACACGTATGGTAAACCTGATGAGAGGACAGGCCTGATTATCTGGCCGGGTCATCTACATGGTGGGGCCCACTAAGTACACGCTCCAAAACCATTTCCCACCGTTGGATTGTGTTGAAATTTTGATTGGCTGATGTAGATTCAAGCCCGAAGAGAAAAAAGCTGACGCTGATACTCGGGTTAACGGTCATACCGGGGACGTTGCTCCTCTTCTTATGCGGCTATTGCTTCTGGAAGAGAACAAATAAAAGGAAAGGTACAGACAGCTTTAAAATTTGCTTGTGCACTTACTTGCTTTACACGTGAAATAAAGAACGCGTGTGAAAGATTGGAGCCATTCAGTGCGTGATCCCCATTGTCCAGATGCCACATCTCACAAAATAATGCCAATCTGATCATCAGGTGGGCCATACACATATATAAAATCTGGACCGTTGGTCAATTTCTCTTAACGATTTTCTCTATATCTGTGGCCCACCTGAGGATCATAGCAGCTTGAATTTCGAGGCATGGCATCTAACCAGTGGTGATCAGCTGATGACACGTTCGGATCTGGTACAAATATTTCCCGTTTACATAAGCTTTCTTCCAAATATGATATTTAACATGAGAGGTTTGCTAATTCAACGCACGTGTGAAGCCCTGCGCATCCACGCACAGGCATGTACTCGCTAATTGGAGTCGTGTGAACGTGCAGGAAATGAAGGTGTGGATGTAAGGGAGAGAAGGCATGATAGGTTTTCAAACGAGAATGAGAAGAGCTCAGATCTTCCATTATTTAATCTCGATGATGTGATGATTGCTACCGATTGCTTCTCCGAATCCAATAAGCTTGGCGAGGGTGGCTTTGGCCCCGTTTACAAGGTAAGTGGGCCCTATAAATGATCATGAAGGTTTCAATGGGTGGGTATCCTCCCAACCATTGTCTTTAGTGTGGCTTACTTAAGCCCTTTGTTGACCTACCATGGAAGGGTGCATTTGATTGATGAGGTGGATGTCTGACATAGATCACAGTGGGCCCCTCACGGCAAGCTTACAATGAGGTGGACCTTTGTGTGGTCTCCTATGAATTATACCGCTGGAGGCCTTTGTGCGGGCATTTGTGGATGTAAAATTAGACATGATGGCCCCCACTGTGATGTGTTTGTGAAATCTAATATGACCAATAAGTGATAGCAATTTAGTTGTAGGGCTAAAACATCCGGTGGAGTCAAGATTTAGGTGAGCCACACCAAAGGAAACAGTGGGAGAGGGGAATGCGGTGAATTTGATAGGGCCCACCATGATGTTTACGTGAAATTCACTCTAATCATTAGCTGCCTCAAGAAAATTCATGTATGAAAATAAAAAATTAGGCTTGGGTGGCCTCACTATGATATTTTTCGAGGCCCAATGTGATGCTCTAGGTAAAATCTACTCAGACCATTAGATATGTAATCCAACGTTAGGCCCATGGCCAAAAATTAGGTTGACCCGTGATTTAGGAGGGCCACACCAAGGGAAACAGTTGGGAGAGAGACGCCCACCCTTGATATTCTCATCATAGTGATTATATAAAATCCACTCAATCAATTAGATGAGATTCCAATATTTGGGCATGAGGCCCAAAAAAGGCCCATCCGTGATTTAGGTGGGCCACATGAAGGGAAACAAATCGGAGTGTGAGTGTTACCTTGTACATTGTTTCCAATCGTGTGGTCCACTTAAATCATGGATGGACATAATTTTGAGCCCCGGGCCTAATATGGGGTGACACACCGGGTGGTCGGAGTGGATTTCACGTAAACAACATGGTGGTGCCCACCCAAGTTGGACTCCTTTTGCAAATTGCAAATAAGGTGCAATAACTACTATCATGAGTATTTATTAACATTAATTAATCAGGACCTCTCTCTCTCTCTCTCAACAGTGTGTGTATATAGGGTCAACGTATTATGAGGATTGGTTGTCAAAAGCACTTAACAGGTTGGAGATAATCTATTTTCTTTGCGCGCGCACGCCCGTGTGTGTTGGGAGGGGGTACAACTCATGAGAGCGAGATTGAGCTCTGTGGGCCCCACCATGATGTATAATAGACATCCATGCCACGCATTTAGTAGGTCCCCTCTAGGTTATGGATAAAGCTGAACACAAGTTGAGTTCGAGACAAGCTAGGCCAAGCTCAGCTCAGGTCGACCCCACCATGACCCAAGCTCGAGCTCAGATCGACCAGTCTTTGAGCTCACCCCTCTAGCTTGCCTCGGCTTGCTAGTTCGAGCTGAGTTGAGCTAGAATCGAGTCGAGTCAAGTTATATGATTTTTTTAATATTGTTTTAAAAATCGTAATAAAATAATTAAAATAATAAAATCAATGTGCATAACAATAAACGCATTTGTTCCACTCGATGCGTTGGGACTGAGGTAGGGTAAAAGGAAACGGGGGTCAATAGGATTTTACTTTTTACTTTTTACATTTTAAAGCCTTACTTTTTATATAACTTATACATATTTTATATATAATATATATATTTTATATAAATTATATATAAAATTCGAGCAAGTCAAGTTCAAGTAGGGTTCGAGCTTAGTTTCAAGTCAAATCAATTCAAGCTAGACCCCCTAGCTCGAACTCGACTCGATTTTTTTCGAGCTACGTGTTTAGCCGCTTGGATTGACCTGAACCAATCTGCTAGTCGAGTCGAATCGAGCTCAATTGAGTTGGTTTGAGCAAGTTTTCGAGCTAGCTCGACTCGTGTTTAGCTCTAGTTATGGAATTAATGTGCCAAAAATCAGCCATATCTGGAACTCAGTTGGACCATACCATTTGAAACCATGAGAAATTATGACTGAAACATCTAAAAGCACTTGGTGGAACCCATTTGAGCTTTGGAATGGCCTAAAATTTGGTGTGACCCCTCATCCAAGTGGGAGACACACAATGGATGGGCAGGATGTCTAAACCATACTTCACTAAGCCTTACATACAATTAAAAAGGTTTCAATGGACAAGCATCCACTCTCAACTAGTATCTATGATGTGGGCCACCTAAGTCACGGATTGGCCTAATTTTTATGCCCATGGCTCGCCATGGAAGGGTGCATCTAATTGATGGATGTCTGTCTGTCACACATCACGACGAGGTCCATATGGCTTGACCTCATGATAAGATCACATGAGGTCAAACTCATATTACCATTTCCCCATGTGTGTGTGTGTGTGTGTGTGTGTGTGCAAGGATGTCCGTCACACATCACAACGGGGCCCATATGGCTCGACCTCATGAAAAGCTTCCATGAGGTCAACCTCATAGCGTAATTTCCCCATGTGTATAAGGAAATGTTCACACATAACTAATTAGACATGTCAAATTTGGAAGCAGATTGTGTCATGCCCTACTTAAACAATAATTTGTCTAGGCAGAGCTTTGTGAGGCCCATTGTGATGTAGAAGTTTTATCCATGCCATCCATCCATTTTGCCAGATCATTTTAGGGTATGAACTCAAAGATGAGGCAAATCCAAGGCTCGAGTGGACCACACCACAAGAAGGAGCGGTGGTAATAACACCCATCATTGAAACCTTCCTAGGGACCATCATGATGTTTATTTGCCATCCAACCTGTTCATAAGGTCATATAGACTTGGATGAAGGGAAAACACAAATATCAACTTGATCCAAAACTTTTGGGGGTCCCAAGAATATTTTAATAGTGGGCATTCAATCCCCACTATGTGGTCCACTTAAGACTTGGATCTACCTCATTTTTGGGTTGACACCCTATAATGATTTGAAAAAACAGATGGATGGCGTGGATACAACCCATACATCATAGTGGGCCCCACAGAGCCCAACCTAGATGGATTATCATCCACGCAAGGGTAGGGTATGCATAATCCTCTTCCTTCAAATTGGTACAACTAGTTGTGCATTAAATTGAAAAAAAAAAAAAAAAAATTCTATTTGCCTATATAATGTTTCCTATGAAGGGCCATGTAACATCAAATCCTACATAAATACAATGGGAACAAGTGTCAAAGATCTTACTCATTTATCAAATAGGGGTTACTAACCAAATGTTATTTGCTAAAAAATTATAAATGGTCTTCATCATTGGAGCCATACATGCAAGTTGAATTTGGACTATTAGAATAGATTTCTTATAGCCAACTTTTCTTGTAGAAAAATATCTCACTATTGATTAGAAAAATCATGTATTTATGTAATTCACATGTTACAAGGTATCATACTTGATTAACAAACTAGATTTCTTATATATGTGTACAACTCCTCTCTCATTAGCCCCTTTTGCTGGAAGTAGATTGCATCCCTACCCTGCCTGAATGGAATTAGTCTATGTAGGGGCTTTGTGGGGCCTACCATGATATATAGGTTTTATCTATGCCATTCATCTATTTTTCTAGATCATTTTATGTATGAGACTAAAACTTAGGCAAATCCAAGGTTCAAATGGACCACACAATAAGGATTGAACGCCCATCATTGAAAACTTCTTGGGGGCTATAGAAGTTTTAGATTAAGCCAACATTTATGTTTTCCCTTCAGCCAAGTTTGTCAAACCTTATAAATAAATTGGATGGCAAATAAACGTGGTGGGCCCTAGGAAGGTTTCAACGATGGGCATCATTATCACGGTTGCTTGCTATGCAGTGGTCCACTTGAGCCTTGAATCTACCTCATTTTTTTGATCATATCATAAAATGTTCTGGAAAAATGAATTAATAGGGTGGATAAAACCCATACATCACAATGGGCCCCACAGAGCCCCTACCTCAACTAATTTTTATCTAAGGGGGCAGGGTGCAGTCCACTTCCCTTTTTTTTTTTTTAAACAAGCCTCTTCTCTCTCTCTCTCTCTCTCTCTCTCTCCCTCTCTCCCTCTCTCCCTTTTGTTTGATATTATGTATTTCTCTCTTGGTAGCAAATTGAGTACGACCCCGCCTCAATGATAATCTATCCAAGCAGGGCTCTGTGAGGGCCCCCATAATGTATGGGTTTATCCACATCGTTCATCCATTTTCCTAGATCATTTTAGGGTTAAACCCAAAATTGAGGCAAATCCCAAGGCCCAAGTAGACCACACAATGGGGATTGAAACCCCACCATTAAAAACTTCTTAAGAGCTGCAAAAGTTCTAGATCAAGCTGATATTTGTGTTTTCTCTTCATCCAAGTCTATATGACCTTATAAATAGGTTGGACGGCAAATAAGCATTACATTGGCCCTTAAGAAGGTTTCAACGGTGGGTGTCACTATCATTCCTTCTTCCTATGGTGTGGTACACTTGAGCTTTAGAACCACCTCAGTTTTTTGCTCATACCATAAAATGATCTAGAAAAATGGATGGACAGCGTGGATAAAACCCATACATTAGGGTGGGCTCCATAGAGGCCCTATCTAGACGGATCATTGTCCAAGAAAGGTAGGATGCAATCCACTTCTCTCTCTCTCTCTCTCTCTCTCTCTCTCTCTCTTCAAATATGACTCTTTCCTCATTTAATACTCTCTCCTTGTACGATTGCATTCTTTCATGGGAGAGAAGTTGTACAAGCATGGTGTATTTGAGCGATGCACCCACGTATGTAAGAAGTTCAATCCATTATCAGATAGGGTACCTTGTAAGCAAGTAAAGGTTATAAAAATATAATTTTTCTCCAATCAATAGGATGATATTCTTCTACAAGAAAAGTAGCTATTATAAATCCATTCCTACTGTGCATATTCAACTTGCATGTGTGGCTCTAGTGAGGAAGACCATTTATGATTTTGGTAGATAACATCTAATTAGTAGGCCCTATTTGATGAACAAGATGGTCTTTAACATGTGCTCCCATTGTACCTTTGTAAAACTTGATGTTACGTCATCTCTCATGAGGGGGCACTACATGTGCACATAGAGAGAGTTTTTTTCCTGTTTAACGTATAGCTAGTTTGATGAATTTAAAATATCCAACTAGTATGGTAAGCATTCCACACACACACACACACACACACACACACACACGAGGTCGAACTTTGTGGTCCTCACTATGATGTGTGTTGGACATCCACACCATGCATTTGGTGGATCCCCTTTAGGATATGGAATGTCCCAAAAGTCAGTCATAATTGAAACTCAAGCATGCCACAGAATTTGAAACCATGTAAAATCATTCCCAAACAACTAAAAGCACTTGGTGGGACCCACCTAAGTTTTGGAATGGCTTGAAATTTGGTGTGACCCCTCATCTAAACATGACACACAATGGATGGCCGAGATGTTTAAACCATATCTCAACGAGCCCTATAAACAATCAGGAAGTTTTCAATAGATGGGCATCCTCTCTTAACTATTGTCTATGGTGTGGTCCACCTAAGTCATGAATTAGCCTGATTTTTAGGCCTATGGCCCATCATGAAAGGGTGCATCTATGGTGCAAATGTCCAACACATTGCAGTGGGGCCCACAAAGCTGAACCTCATGCAAAGCTGTCATGAGGTCGTCCTTATATAATCTTTCTCTTGCGTGCGTGCGTGCGTGTGTGTGTGTGTGTGTGTGTGTGTGTGTGTGTTGAGCTCCGGATAAGGAAATCTATGTTACAAAATAAAAATGGAATTAGTTTGGATTACGGATTGCAGGGAACACTGCGGAATGGTAAACAAATAGCAGTGAAAAAGTTGTCGACGAATTCAGGGCAAGGAATAGAAGAATTCAAAACTGAGGTGGCACTCATACAACAACTGCAACACAGGAATTTAGTTAGAATACTTGGCTATTGCATTCAAGGAGAAGAAAAGATGTTGATATATGAATACATGCAAAACAAAAGCCTCAACTATTTTATTTTCGGTATGTTGTCTTTTCATGATCATGTTTCATTAATGTCACATGCCTGTAAGTATGGTTACATATACATGCATTCACATTGGTAAAATGATATAATAGAAATGATCAAGACCCTTCATGCACGAGGCACATTTACCATGTAGTGACTTGTGCATGTGGGGCCCACATAAGCATCAACATTTGCCACGCCTCCCCTTTTTACGAGCCTTGATTTTCTGGAATGATGATGGCATACTGTCTACATTAAATACATACTTTCATACATATGCTATTGATACAATCAGGTAACCATCAAATTAGATAGTTGTTGTGAAAATCAGTTATAATTGCCACCCATATCCATGCTCTCAAATGAAACACATTGCATGTGCTTACATTCATTTCACACCTTCCTGAGAACGTTAGCAAAGTCTCCAAAGCCTTTAAATTTATATGTGAAACATTCATTCATCAACCTGGACAAATCATTTATTAACAAGCCATGATACAAAAATTACTCTAAACAAATGTTCCTAACCATCTTATAAATAGAATGAGAAATGGATAGCTTAGATCAGGCATTAAGAGAAACAGATCCGATCATTATCTTGAAACATCTAGTCAATAAGCCCCATGGTGGATAGCTTCTTTTTTTTTCATATTAAGGAGTACTTTAATTAGGTTATATATGTAATCATCCTATCTATGGCTTATAAAAACATATGGTAATAATAAATGACTAGTATTAAACAGGACAATTACCATAATATACACATGACTTGTTAACAACGACATGGAACAAATGAAAGTGTTATCATTGATGATTGGGTATTCCATATATATATATATATATATATATATATATATATATATATATATATATATATATATATATATATATATATATATATATATATATATATATATATATATAATGTGATTGCTTCATGATAATGTATTCATATAGACATTTGGATTGGCCATCACGATGAGGTGTGGCCAATAGTTATCAATTAAAAGCATGGTCCACTTCTGGGACAACATATGTATGCATAAGAGGAGTGGTGCATATTGAAATGCATGTACATATGAGATGTGTTTTTTCTCTAATTTATAAGATGATAGGGATGGGATCTCATAAATACCGACATGATAATTTTCCTACCCGGTCATATCATATAAGCTATGTATAGTAGCGGGGGATAGGTCATTAGTTGATCAAATAGATCTTACATAACATGGTGGCATAGACGATGAATGCTTGATCATTCATGATGTGTGAATTAAGTCACATGTGTTGTGAGACTACTTACTTATAATTGACGGATTTATTTCAATCCAGTCGTTATATCAGTATCCTTATTGCTCTACACTACATGACAAGGTCACAATAAGGTGATGCTACTTTGTAGTGCATTCTTAAGGTTATGCACATATATTTGGCTAAGTTAGAAGCATGTTAGGAAAGTAACTACAGCGAGGCCAGATCATGAAGCTAGGATCAAGAAAGATCTTAGATAATCTCTTGATAGTAATGATGCACAGGAGACTTATCCAAAGCTCCAGATTGAATAGATAATAAAATTTTATTGTGAATTGTCTTGGAAAAAATAGTTGTATATTATTATATTGATATTTTCAACAGGCTTTGATCGATCAAATTTAATAAAGATAAAATTCATTTGATCTCAAAAGTAAATAAATATGCATTAAGATTGAAGCATTAAAATTTATGTGCATACACATCTAAATTAAACATGTTTGAACAAATGTGATTAAATCAACGGCCTATAACAAGTGGTTGAAGGTTAAGATGAATCATTTGTTGTCCATCTGTGAATTTAATGCAATGCCATTCTCGTAAGGTGGACTATAATCTCAAAGATCTCACACTAGATCTATATAATTAATGGGTATAAATTGACTTTTCTAATTAAAAATGAACATGGTAATTTAGTCACCCCATTAACACCACAACATAGACATACTGAAGTTAATATCTAATTGAGATTTCTCTAGAATAGAGATTTATAAATATAGGTATAGCATTTTGGTTTGAGACACCTCTCTCTCTCTCTCTCTCTCTCTCTCTCTCTTTCTCTTTGAAGGTTATAAATTGAGTTTTCTAATTAGGAGGAAGCATGATAATATGATCTACTTACCACCATAACATAGAGACATGCACTGAAGTTAATATCTAATTAAAATTTCTCTATGATGGAGCATTTTAGTTTGAGACACTTCTCTCATTTCTAGCTATAGACTTAGAAAATTTTCTTTTCTAAGAACTTTAGTCCACTAAATTTAAAGATTTTGTAATGTCTAATAGTGTTCTCTTCCTTTGTGGTTGAGAATTAACATCTCTAAGTAGACTTTCCTTCAACTCTATGCATGTTTCCATGTACTGAAGAGGACAATCATTGTTTAGCATTCAAGGTAATTCCATAATTGAAAATTTTATAATTTGTGTTCCGCTTACAATTTACATCCCATAAAGATGAGTATATTATCATTTCCCATATGTGCATGTGTGCATGCACATGTATTTAAATTTTATGAATATATGGAAAAATCTAATGTGGGGATAATCACATGACAGATCAGACAAAGAGAGTATTATTAGATTGGAGGAAGCGGTTTGATATTATCGTTGGGATCGCTCGAGGAGTTCTTTATCTTCATCACGATTCTAGGTTGAGAATCATTCACAGAGATTTGAAAGCAAGCAACATTCTTCTCGATGATGAAATGAACCCCAAAATTGCAGATTTCGGCATAGCCAGAATTTTCAAAGGAAATCAGACTCAAGGCAACACAAATAGAGTAGTTGGCACATAGTAAGTACCACAGGCAGATGCATTCACAAGGCATTGCAAGATTGTATGCATGGGAAGAAAGATTTGGAGAGGCCAATTTGCAAGAGTCTGACATCCAAGCCATGCACCTCATGGGCCGCATTGTGACCATGCCACAGCCCAAAGACCAGACTGGTACACTCATCAGGTGGACCAAAACATGTATGTTGAATATAGCCCTCTGGTGATTCCAGATGGGCCCGGCCGGAATAGTTCAAAATCTGGGCTAAAACCAACCAGGCTGGGCCCGTTCGCAGCCATAGGTCCTGGACAGCCCTATTGATGACTGGCTTGGAACTCACACATGTGTGCCATGCTGGCATGTCTGCCACCATTCAGCTCTTCAATCTCCCCTTGCTTGAATGGCCATAAAATAAGACTTATCATTGTTGAAAAATCCCATCCGTCGAATTGAATTCTCACATTTGACAATCATAATGCAGCGGTTACATGTCGCCGGAGTACGCCATCAATGGGCTCTTCTCAGTGAAATCAGATGTGTTTAGCTTTGGAGTCTTATTATTAGAGATCATTAGTGGAAAACGAAACAACGGTTATGATAATCCCAACTCTAATTTAATGGGCCATGTAAGTATGATTTTTCTTTTTTCTTAAATTTTCTGTCCAACCAAAGACAATGGGCGGGAATCCCAACACTTTTTTTCAAATTAAAGTCGCATTATGGATCCCCATCAGCCCATTTCAGACCATGGGAATAGGTGTGAACCTGTTCCAGTGCCCCAGATGCTCTGGATTTGGACCCAACTTCTCGCCTGAGTCCAACCCATTTTGAGCCAGATTTGTGCTGATTAGGATGGACATGGGTTTGATCTTCCTAACACCCCGAAAAGTGGGCCCAGCACAAGCTGACTTGATTAACATTGATGGAGTAGCCGGGACCCAGTTCCCTTTTCATAGGTTGGGCCAGGACTTGGGTCTTAACATGTGGGCTGGACTTGGACATGTCTTCCACGGACCATTTTCGACCGTTGATTTTAACATGACATTTGGTATACTATTTCAGGCATGGCAGCTATGGAACGAAGGTAGGAGTTTGGACCTGATGGATTCCTCGATCACCGATTCGTGTCCTACCAACGAAGTCCTGAGATGCATCCACGTGGGCCTCTTGTGTGTGCAAGAAAATGTGACAAGCAGGCCTACCATGTTAGCAGTTGTATCCATGCTGAGCAACGAAATGGCCATTCCTCCACCCAAGAAACCAGCCTATTGTGATAAGAAGAATTTCCCGGATGCAGATTCATCGACAAGCTGTCCCGGATCTTATTCCATCAATGAGATGACAGTTTCTGAGGTGCAAGCTCGTTAGGGATGATATAGATTTGTTTGCTGAGGTTCCTCGAGATCTCTGCATTTTCATTGTGTGCGTCAGTGGGATCTGTGTCGTTCATCAGGTGGGACCCAGAGACTGATGCAGCGCAAATGTTGGTTACATGGGTGGGCCACACACACCAAATGCATAGGCCACCAGCCATACGTTTTTCCTTTTGTACACGTATATAGCTCCGTCGAAGATGGGACTGGTCTACTTTTCTCATTCATGGTGTGGCCTACCTGATGAACGGTGCTGATCTCATACATGCCGCTGTTTTGCGACATGTGATCATTTGCATATAGTATTCCCTTAGGTTGTTTGTTTTCTGGATTCTAAGGTATTGCAATGTAAGTTGGCTATCGTTACTATTTCTCAATGTTTATTTAAACAAGTATCATGGCATATGAATTGATAATCAAATTCAAATATTTTGATACATTGTAAAACGATGGACCACATAATTTGATAATTTTGATAATTTTTCATAGTTAAAACAAACAAAGACAATTCATAATCTTGGACAAATGTTGTTGGCATTATCAGACGAAGAAAGTAAATTATAGTTATTGCCCATTTATTTTAATTTGCTGATGGAAAAAAAATCACCACTGAAATATTATTTTTTTAATAAATAATATTTATTTAATACAAAAAAAAATTATCCTTTTATCCAATAATTTTCATGTCTAAATCTCAAAGTGAAAAAAAGTCAGGTGGGTCACACAGTTTTGTTCAATCTAGTTTTGGGGTGAAATTGGACCTGAATTGTTTCCTACAGTTCTAGGAAAATCAACTCCGGGAGCTAGATTGTTCGCACCCTAGAACCGAACCGGACAGTAAAAATTCAGTTTGGTTCTAGTTCAGTTCTACAATTCTGAGCTTTTTTATAACCCAGCCCAATTGCATGGGTTTTTTTTTTTTATATACTTCAGCCCATCCATACCTCAGGGCCTACCATGGGCATGCCTTGATGTGTTTGTTAGATCTACATCGTCCATCCTCATTGTCAGGCAATGTTGAGGTGGGCCACATTAAAAAAAAAATCGAATAAATTCAAATTTTAAGTAGATTACTCGACATGAAATTTGAGGTTTGAACACCCAGAGTTTTGTTCCACGGTTTGGTTATGTGGTCTGGTTTCATTGTTCAATTCTATGGTTCGGTTCACGGTCCGGTTCGATTTTACAGAACCCCAAATGGGAAACCAAACCCTACTAACTAATTATTTGATTTTCAAAACCGGAACTGGAATTGGTGCACTTTAGAGCCAAATCAAATTGAACCGAACTAACCAGTTTACCGGTTCCACCAGTTCGTGTGCATCCCTATCATTCACGAATACAGCCCAGTGAGTGGATTAAGTGCATCCCTGACCGTAGGGCCCACTTTGATGTACAATTTGTATATCCACTCCTTCCGTCCATTTTCGTAGATCATTTTAGGACATGAATTCAAAAATGAAGCAGATCCAAATCTCAGGTGGACCACACCATAGGAAACAGTGGTGATTGGATGTCCCCACCGTTAAAAACTTCCTAGGGCCCACCGTAATGTTATTTACCATCCAACCAACCTGTGGATAAGGTCACAAAGACCTTGATGAAAAAAAAAAAACTAATATCAGCTTGATCCAAAACTTTTGCGAGCCACGTAAGTTTTTTTTATGGTGTGGTCCGCCTGAGATTTGGATCTTCTTTATTTTTGGGCTTATTTTTGTGCTCGTGGCCTAAAATGAGCGGTAAGAACAGGTGAACAGTGTAGATGTACAGAAAATACATCAAGGTGGGCCCCGGTTAGGGCCACGATGTAGTTGGTGAGACTGGGTTGCACCTACATTGAGTCATGTCAATCTCATAAAAATCTCAGAGACAACAATGGCAGATACCGACGCAGAGATGGGACTTGGTAGGAATGGTAATGGGACACGCAGTTGGCCCTCTGAACTTCGCTCAAGGTCCAAGTCAGCCAGCTCTGTTGGTGAACGCCAATAATCAGGCTTAGCATTAGGGAGAGCGGATTAGGTGAGACCCCGGGCTCACCTAAGA
This sequence comes from Liriodendron chinense, assembly GCA_003013855.2. Taxonomy (NCBI): domain Eukaryota; kingdom Viridiplantae; phylum Streptophyta; class Magnoliopsida; order Magnoliales; family Magnoliaceae; genus Liriodendron; species Liriodendron chinense. Next base: position 138,345 of record ML058455.1, on the reverse strand, counting down.
CGGTGCCGTCTTTACTGTGGGTTACCGTGGGGCCCACCTTGATGTATGTATTATGTATCCACGCCGTCCATCCATATTTTCAGATCATTTTAGAGGATTATACCAAAAATGAAGCAGATCCAATCATCAGGTGGACCATAACGTAGGAAACAGTGGTGATTGACCATTAATGGGCCACAGAAGTTTTGGATGAAGCTGATATTTGTTTTTTCCCTTCATCCAGGCTCATGTGACCTTATCAACAGATTGGATGGTGAATAAACACTGCAAAAACATGAAGGTACGTCCTATGAAATTTTTAATGGTAGGATGGTCAATCACCACTGTTTCCTATGGTATGGTCCGCCTGATAATTTTATCTGCTTCATTTTTGTGATATTGCCCTAAGATGATCTGGAAAAACGGATGGACAGCATGGATATATAATACATACATCAAGGTGGGCCCCACAGTAACCCCATGGTGACGTCACTTCAGTAGCGTTATTCGCTACTCAACCTGTCAGTTGCTAATCTGCGTCCACGGTAAAGGGCCGCACCATCTTAGGTGAGCCCGAGGTCTCACCTAACCCGCTCTCAGCATTAGGTAGAATGGCAGGCGTAGCACCCTGTGGTTGCGCGTGACTATTGGAAGCAAATTGTCATGTGACAAGACCTGGCGCGGGCTTTCTTCGAGTCACGCGCGGGCTGTGAGAGATAAGGCCGTCACTATGTTTGAAATGACGTGGATTGGGCACTGCTGGTGCATGCTCGGAGAGCTCCGCATAGGTAGGCCTATGAGAGGCTACCATGATGTATGGGTTTTATCCACGTTGCACATTTATTTTATATGTGACTTTAGGGTGTGTTTGGTCGCATGGTATTAAATGAGATTAGAAAAGCATCATTATATTGCTGGTGTCATGAGATTGTCTCGTGATGCTGCCGGAAACCATGGGATGAAGAAACTCTATATCATGTTTGGCATTATGTCTCGTGGTGCTATTAGAAACCATGGGATTCACGGGAAGAAATTTACACTTGTTATTATGGGACACACATGGATGAACAAACTCTATACCAGCATTTGGAATCATTGATCCCATGACGTATGTGTTATATCCGCACCGTCCATCCATTCCGCAACATAATTTTATGGCATGGGCTTAAAAAAGAAGTAGGAAATACAATGGACCTACTTTCAATAGTAGGCGTTCAATCCCACCTACTTTCTATGGTGGGGTCCACTTGAGCAGGCATAGCAGAAGTTTCAATAGTAGTTGTTCAATCCCACCTACTTTCTATGGTGGGGTCTGTTGTGGGAAAATACTTGCCACGAGCTAACCTACTCACAAGACCTCGGCCAATGGTCAATCTGAAGCGGCGGTGTTATCAAGAGGTCGGTTCGGATCGCAATAGAGGTTGGTTGGTGAATAAAAACCGACCTTATCTCCACTATTATCGGCGAAGAGCAGGAAACGCATCCCCCCGAGATCGGAACGGCCCGAGATACTTGCCGGGATATCTAGCTTGATACCAGTCATAATTTCGGCCTAGAAAATCTCCCTCAATGCCTATAAAGAAAGGAGAACACCTTGACTACAGGTATGCATAATTCATCACTAAAGAAGTGTTTATTATCCTTAGAATTGGTCAACTGACTTTGGCATCGGAGGGCTAACGGCCGGAACCCGGCCACCTCCTAGTTTTTGGTTTCTTACAGGGATTCTAGATCGGGATCAAGGTTTTGTTCTTAGAATTATATTGCGCTTTTCATCAGCCAGTTGGTTCTCATACTTCATTTTTTGTTGTCACGAGGAATCGGCGACAACAGCTGGCGCCGTCTGTGAGAACACACTGCTAAAATTATATTCATCTGAAAACTCTTTCACCCAAAAGCGAGAACCAATGGCTGGTGGAAAAGGCAATAGGAAGGGAAAGACTCCCGCGCATGCCGAACCTTCCTATGAGCAACAATCCGAAAATGAGGAACCTCATTCATCACTAAAGAAGTGTTTATTATCCTTAGAATTGGTCAACTGACTTTGGCATCGAAGGGCTAACGGCCGGAACCCGGCCACCTCCTAGTTTTTGGTTTCTTACAGGGATTCTAGATCGGGATCAAGGTTTTGTTCTTAGAATTATATTGCGCTTTTCATCAGCCAGTTGGTTCTCATACTTCATTTTTTGTTGTCACGAGGAATCAGCGACAACAGCTTGCGCCGTCTGTGAGAACACACTGCTAAAATTATATTCATCCGAAAACTCTTTCACCCAAAAGAAAGAACTAATGGCTGGTGGAAAAGGCAATAGGAAGGGAAAGGCTCCAGCGCATGCCGAACCTTCCTATGAGCAACAATCCGAAATTGAGGAACCTCAGCAAGAGATGCCAGTCCTCCACTTGGGAAGTTCGTCTCGCCACTTCAACCTCCTAAGTGGACGGCAGAGGACCCGCAATTTGCGGGACCAGACTGTCCACCTTAGAGGAGCAAGTGGGAGGTGTGGCGGAGCGTTTGGGGGGAGTAGATCGACGTTTCAAGCATGTGGACGAGAAACCAAATGAAATTACGGCCCTATTGAACGACTTAGTTCGGCATTCGCCCATACTCGAAACTGACTTTCAACATCAGTCGCCTCAGCAAAGCTCTCGCCCACCACATTCGCATTTCGATCGTCAACGACCCGATGAAGACGAGGTCACGAGTCGAGCATCTGGCTCAAGACTCCGACCAGCCACGGAGCTTCCTGCGAACGACCTGAGACATAAGATAGAGGAAAGACGATCAGCTCGGGCTAGTCAAGGTGAGGATCGAATGGACGATAACATCACCCCTCTTGAGGCCGAGCTGAAGGAGCTTCGGGAGAGAGTCGGGGATATCCAGAGAGCGCAACGTGCCCGAGCACCAACTGCAGCTGATGTCCTTGTGGATTCATTTGAATCCCCGTTTACCGACGAAATTCGCGGTGAACCCCTTCCGAAGGGGTTCAAAATCCCTCAACTCAAACAATACTCTGGGATTGAAGATCCAGTCGAGCATCTTGAAAACTTCAAAGTCCAAATGAAACTCCATGGAGTCAATGGGCACATCATGTGCAAGGCCTTCCCACTGTCTCTAACCAGCTCGGCATGGACCTGGTTCCGTAATTTAAAGCCAAGATCCATTTCTTCATTCGCCGAACTGAGCAGAGCCTTTGGGACACAATTTATCGGGAGCACCGATCCGAGGAAGCACTCAACACACCTCGTTGCAGTCAAGCAAAAAGATAACGAATCACTGAAGGATTACCTCTCACAATTCAACGCTGAAGCAGTTCAGGTGGAGAACCTATCTCAAGATGTGTTGCTGCATACGATGATAGGAGGGCTACGTGACGAAAAATTCCTCTGGTCGGTAGGGGAACAGCCACCTCAGTCCGTAGCAGAATTCCTCGATCGAGCCACCAAACACATTAATGCAGAAGAGCTAGTGAACGCCCAAGGGTCATCTCACAAGAGAAGAGACCGCAAAGAGGAGAACAGCACAAAAAGACACCGACCTGATCGCAGGTCGCCAAACTCGAATACTGCAAAGCACGGGGCTAAAATTTTGATCCCTTGGTTTGAAAAATACACCCCGCTTAATACGACGATTGAGCAGGTGTACCTGGCCGAGAAGGACAAACGGATGTTCGGATGACCCGCGAAATCAAAACCGAACCTGATAGAAGGTCAAAATCCAAGTACTGCTTGTATCACAAAGATCACGGGCATAATACGGCGGACTGCTTCGACTTGAAATGACAGATAGAGGCCCTTGTTCGGCAGGGTTTCTTGAAGGAATACATTGCCCAACGTCGTGAAGACCAAGCAGCAATGGATCGGGAAAATGCCAGAGAGCGGGTCGACAACAACCCCATAGAAGAAATCCATGTGATTTTCGGTGGGCCCATCACCGGCGATTCTGGCAACGCCCGTAAGTCTTATGCGCGACAAGGTCTGATATCCGAGCCGGGGTTACAGGTAAACTTGACCAGCAGGCCCTCGAAGATTTCGAAGGTCGCCGGCTGTGCGATATCCTTTTCAGAAGAGGATGCTGGAGGAGTATTACACCCGCACGATGATTCTCTCGTAGTGTCGATGGTGGTCGCTAATAAAAAGCTTCACAGAATGATGGTAGATACGGGGAGCTTGGCCGAAATCATGTACGCCTCGGCGTTCGACAGAATGAAGATAGATTGATCCAGATTGAGGCTGGTCAGAACCGCATTATCCGGATTCACAGGGGAGTGTATTATGCCTGAAGGGGAAATAATCCTACCAGTCACGGTGGGAGACGAGCCCAATCAGAGGATGATCATGGTCGACTTTCTCGTCGTCAACACCCCATCGGCTTATAACGCGATAATAGGCCGACCCATTATCCGAGCTCTGAAAGCTTGTATTTCTATTTATCATCTAGCCATGAAATTCAAAATCGACGGCGGGGTCAGTGTGGTCAGGGCAGACTAGCAGGAAGCTCGTCGATGCTACGAACTGACCCTACGGGGAAAAAGCAAAAAGGTAATTTCTGTTGTCTCACACACAACTCCTTTGGACCCGAGAGAAGATACAAAGGAGCGCGGATCATCAGCCGAAGAATTAGATGAGGTACCTCTGTCGGACGACGATCCCATCTTGGTTGTTAAGATCGGATCTCAAGTACGCGGTGGTACTCGGGAACGGTTGATTGCTTTCCTGAGGGAGAATGCGGATGTTTTCGCATGGTATCACAAGGACATGCCTGGGATCAATCCTGAAGTGACGGTCCACTGACTTAACGTTGATTCGACCTTTAAACCAATCAGGCAAAAACGACGAGCATTCAACGCAGAGAGGTGTGCCGCGATCGAAGAAGAAGTTCAGAAATTACGCCAGGCAAGGTTTATCCAGGAGATTCATTACCCCGATTGGCTCGCCAACATTGTCTTAGTCAAAAAGGCCAATGGGAAGTGGAGAGTCTATGTCGACTATTCCGACCTGAACAAGGCCTGCCCTAAGGATAGCTTCCCACTGCCCAGGATAGATCAGCTTGTAGATACGACATCAGGCTTCGAACTCCTCAGCTTCATGGACGCATACTCCAGATACAATCAGATCCAGATGTACGCCCCCGACAGGCAAAAAACAGCGTTCGTAACTGATCGGGGCCTTTATTGTTGTAAGGTTATGCCTTTCGGGCTTAAGAACGCTGGAGCAACGTACCAACGATTGGTCAACAAAATGTTCACCGACCAGATTGGTAAAACAATGGAAGTCTACGTGGACGACATACTCGTTAAAAGCTTGAAGTCGGAAGACCACGTTAACGACCTCTGCATTATGGTGCACATCTTGAAAAAGTATGGAATGAGGCTCAATCCCAAAAAATGCGCATTCGGGGTGAGCTCGGGAAAATTCCTTGGCTTTATTGTAAACCAAAGAGGAATAGAAGCCAACCCGGAAAAAATTCGCGCCCTAGTTGAGATGAGCTCACCGACCTCCGTAAAGGAAGTACAACACCTCACCGGGCGGGTTGCTACGCTTAATAGGTTCGTTTCTAGAGCTACAGACCAATGCCTGCCGTTTTTTAAACAACTCCGCAAGCTCAACAAGATGAGTTGGACACCAAAATGCAAGCGAGCCTTCAAAGACCTCAAGGCTTACCTCGGATCACTTCCATTACTGTCTAAACCGATGCAAGGAGAAGAGCTACTGCTATACTTATCTGTATCTCCGGCCGCAGTAAGCTCGGCTTTAATTCGCGATGATCAAGGCACGCAGAGGCCGATTTACTACGTCAGTAAAGCCCTCCTCAATGTGGAAACCTGATATGCTAACTTAGAGAAGCTAGCACTAGCATTAATAACAACGGCAAGGAAACTACGACTAGGGCTGTCAACGGGTCGGATACGGGCCGGATCAGTGATGATCCGTATCCGATCCGATTAAGGATATATCCGACCCGAATCCGACCCGAATCCGATTCGGATCACAAGTAGATGATCCGAACCCGACCCGTTTAAATACATCGAAATCCGTTTCCGATCCGAATATGATCCGACCTGAATATTAACATGGGCCATACCCAAAAGCATCATCATCAGCTTTAGGCCATTCAAGGTCGTAACTAGAAGATGGATGGATCCAATCATCCGATCAGATTTTCATGTGGGCCCTATTGGCTGATGAATGTTGGATGAACTACGGTGGGGAGTCCGGAATGTGCTCACCATTTCACCTGTTGTGAAGAGGATTCGGTCCTGCTGGAACAACTCTCTTTCCTTCTGTTGCAGCATTGAAACGAGGAGGAGAAAAAGAAGAAGAAGAAGTAGATGATGAACGGCCACAAACGCCTGCGATTTCTCGAGCCATTGCGCTGGACCAAAAAATCACAAGGACCAACATGGTCATTGCAATCACAAGCCTACGGCTCTACACATATTCGCCGTTGGATGTGCCGACGTTGTCACTGGATCTTGGAATGACCGAAATGCCGATATTTGAGTCATGACCAGATGATGTGCGACCTGGTTTTTAACGAACTTGAAAGATGTACATTGGGGCCCACCATGATACGTGAATGCCATCTCCATGTTAGGCCGAGATCCCAAAGTCCATCCATCTTGATCCATAGTTTAGATGGGCCACACCAAAGGAACAATGAGGGACATTGGGGAAGATGACATCTTTTTTTTATAATTTATTTAATCGGGTCGTTAACGGGCCGGATCAAGGCTGATCCGAATCCGACCCGAATATTAAACGGATCATCTTTGGGTATCCGTATCCGACCCGATTACCCGATTATTGATCCGAATCCGATTAAATCGGATCGGATACGGATCAAGATCCATGACGTTGACAGCCCTAACTATGACCTTACTTCCAAGCACATCCAATAATGGTGCTCACAGACCAGCCACTGAAGCAAATTCTGCAGAAACCAGACACGTCAGGTCGTTTGGCTCGATGGGCCATTGAGCTCGGAGAATTCGATATCCGGTACCAACCCCGTACGGCCGTCAAGGGACAGGCTGTGGCCGATTTCATCTCCGAACTAACCAACCCCCCCCCCCCCCCCCCCCCCCAATCCTCGAAACCGATGCTTCTCCAACAGAGGACATCTGGGGCACTAAGCCGGAAGACTGGTCGACAACTCCTATATGGTCGTTATATGTCGACGGTTCATCAAATTCCCAAGGGTGCGGAGCTGGAATAATCCTGACCTCTCTCGACGGCGTAAGAATACAGTACGCTCTGAGGTTCGGTTTTAGAGCTTCCAACAACGAGGCCGAATATGAAGCCCTCCTTGCCGGATTACGATTGGCCTCGGCGATAGGGATCCGAAACGTCAGAGTACACAGCGACTCACAGCTAGTCGTGGGGCAGGTAACGGCTGAGTATCAAGCAAAGGGAAAGAAGATGTCTGCATACTTGCTGAAATATCGAGAATTGTCGGCTCGGTTCGATTGCTACAACGTTATTCAGGTACCTAGGACTCATAACACCAACGCAGACTCACTCGCCAAGTTAGCATCCGCGGGGGACGATGAGCTCGAAAAATCAGTTCCTATCGAATTCCTTTCCCGAAGAAGTATGATCGACGAAGCCAACGAGGTTTATCCAGTTGCCGCTGAGCCTAACTGGATGGACCCAATCGTTTGTTTCTTACGAACTGACAACCTACCCGAGGAAAAAAGCGAAGCTAGGTGGATACTGTATCGAGCGGCTCGGTACACACTGATCGACGATATATTGTATAAGAAGGGTTTTTCGCTACCCTGCCTCCGTTGCCTCGGGCCCGATGAGGCCGACTACGTCTTAAGAGAAATTCACTCTGGCACATGTGGAAATCATTCCGGGAGTAGAGCCCTGGCATAAAAAGCAATACATCAAGGATACTATTGGCCGACGATTCAAAAACATGCTCGAGAAGTAGTCAAGAGGTGTGACAAATGTCAAAGGTTCGCACCAGTCTCTCATGCACCGCCCGAGGAACTCACCCCTATGTCCGGCCCATGGCCCTTCGCACAATGGGGAGTCGATATCATCGGTCCTCTCCCAATCGAAAAGGGCAGGTCAGGTACACGATCGTAGCCGTTGATTACTTTACAAAGTGGGTCGAATCAGAAGCCCTCGCAAAAATTACCGAAAAGAAGACGACAAACTTCATCTGAAAATCGATTATATGTCGGTTCGGCATTCCAAACACCATTATCACAGATAACGGACCTCAGTTCGACAATGCGAAGTTCAAGGAATTTTGTCAAAACCTAGGCGTGAAAAACGTATATTCATCCCCCCATCACCCCCAGGCCAACGGGCAAGTCGAGGCAATCAACAAGATCATTAAGGGCCACTTGAAGACGAAGCTCGACGAATGTAAGGGAGCTTGGGCAGAACAGCTCCCCGAAGTATTGTGGGCATACCGGACCACGGCTCGGTCAACCACAGGAGAAACTCCGTTCTCGTTAACATTCGGAGCATAAGCCGTAGTCCCAATCGAGATAGGGCTGCCAACCAACCGAACCAGTCGTTTTCGGTCTGATCAAAACAACGACGAACTTCGCACGAACCTCGACCTAATCGAGGAGGTCCGAGAAGCCTCCCAAGTTCGAATTGCGGCCTACCAACAACGCGTCGCTAAATTCTATAATTCGCGAATCAAAGAAAGACGATTCAGGGTAGGAGACCTCGACCTACGAAGGAACATGAAAGAGAAGAAAGATAGGATCGCAAGCGCACTCAACCCGAACTGGGATGGGCCGTATAAGATTGTAAGGTCAGTTTGTACGGGAACCTACTAGCTCGAAGGCAGGCAGGGCCGACCCCTATCTCACCTAGAGATGCACACGAGCTGAGCTCAAGCCGAGCTTTACAAAGCTTGAGCTTGGCTTGATCAGTGGCCCACTGAGCTTGAGCTTGGCTTGGCTTGAGCATCGAGCTCAAAACAGGCACTCGAGCTTGGCTTGCTGGTCGAGCCGATCAAGCTTTGTTCGAGCCAAGCCGATCGAGCTCATCAAGCCAAGCCGAGCCAAGCTCGAGCTGTCTTCTTCTTCTTCTTCTTCTTCTTCTTCTTCTTCTTTATGACAGTCTGACCCAACCCTCCCCTACCCAACCAAACCCAACCCACTCGACCCAACCCTACCCGGCTACCCGATCCACTGACTCAACCCAACCCACTCGACCCAACCCTACCCAACCCACTGACTTAGCCCAACCCTACTCGACCCACTGACTCAGCCTAACCCACTCGACCCAACCCTACCCGACGGTCCCAACCCACTGACTCAACCCAACCCTACCCAACCCAACCCACTCAACCCAAACCCTACCCAACCCAACCAGCTGACCGGACGAGCGACGGCCCGACCCAAAAAAACCCAATGTCATTCTGACATTCTCTATTAAAAAAAACTAAATAAGAAAAAAATAAAAAGAAGCCTACCTGGTCTGGTCGCTTGCTACCTCACTGGGCTGGGGCGTTCGTTGTTGGTGCTGGGTCGGGAGTCCGGACTCATGGGTCTGGTCACTCGCTGGCCGGCGGCCGCTCACTAACTGGGCTGGGGTGTTCTCTCGTTGCCACTGGAGGGTGGAGCAAGGAAGCCGGAGAGAGAGAGAGAGAGAGAGAGAGAGAGAGAGAGAGAGAGGGCCGGACTCCGGAGGGGTAAGTCAACCGGGCGAGCAAAGGGGCGCAGCAGGTAGGGTTTTGTCTTTTTAAGAGAGAGGGAAATGAGGTGGGGTCGGGCGTCGGGTAGGGTTTTGTAACTTAATAACTTACAATTATATTATATATATAAATTTATATTATATATTTTATAATATATATAAATATTTTTAAACGAGCTCAAGCCGAGCCGAGCTCGAGCCGATCAAGCTTTTTTCGAGCTACAAGCTTCGAGCCAAGCCGAGCCAAGCTCATTCATGCTCGAGCTTGGCTTATTTTCAAACAAGCTCCAAAAATCGAGCTTGAGCTTGGTCGAACTGGCCTATGAGCCAAGCCAAGCCGAGCTTAAATGAGCCAAGCCGAGCAAGCTTTTCGAGCTAGCTCGGCTTGTATGCAGCTCTAATCTCACCCATGGAATGCGGAACATCTAAAAGTCTACTATCAATAAAACCAAGTGTTTATTTTTTGCCAAAACGAAGTTATATCTCCACTGAGAAACGTGGAACACCAGCAGAGGCTAATAACGCCCAAAGCTGAGGTCAAGCTTGATATCAGCAATGGTCAAGGCATGTGAGCTAACCATTGCCTTCACGGATCTTAACTTACAACACTTCAACACGATCTATCATGCTCGACCACGAAGTAAGTAAAGTTAAGAAAATAAGTGAAAGTAATCCAAAGAATAGAAAAACGACGATCTAATAAACATGAGAATATCAGGAAAACTCTTTCGATTACAGGACCTAAAAAGGGTCAACATTACAAGAGTATCTGTTACAAAAACCCCAACACTTGGGTTAATAAAAAGAAATTTTTTTTAAGAGGGACCGGCAGCCGGATCTGCTGCTGCGGAAGGGTCCACCTCTTCAGCCTCAGAATTGAGGAAAGAGAGGTCTAGGTCCGGATGACGTCCCTGAACTGTCATCCTGCATTTTTCGTAGCCGAAGTCGAACATCTCGTCGGCTTCAGCGACTTTGACCTCCAAGTCGGACCGGGCTTTCGCCAGTTCCGATTGCAGCGTCCCCTCGGCTGCCTTCAGCTCTTCCACTTGAATGATGAGCTCGGCCTCCGCCCTTTCCTTATTTGACAGCTCGGCCCGGAGAAATGTAATCTCACGCTCACGAGCTTCCAGGGCCCTCGCCGCCTCCTCTCCGGACTTCAGAGCCTCGTCCAAAGACCGTTTTGTGGCTGCCAGCGTCCCCTCGAGGCCGGAGATCATTCCCTTGTCGCGGGTCATCTCCTCCCTTAAAACCTGGCACCCGAAGGCCACCTGCAAAGTTACCAACTGTAACGACCCGAGATTTTCGACTCTCATGTATAACACGATGGCCGAATTCCTAAGTAATTTATGAAATAACTAATTTGTCAAATAATAAAATATAGCATTCAAGCACAATGGCGGAAACAATTATCATCTTATTCTATCAAACTTACTACGTCATCATCAATGTTTAAATAAGGGAACCTACCAATATCCATACTGATTAATTAAAATACAAAACTATGTCTTCTCTTGAAGACTCATTACAATTCCATAAATGTATCAACTACTCGAAAGAAATATTTTATAAATGATAACATCAACTAGGTTTCTCTAACATCGTCATCCGCCATATGATCGTACGAACCATTAAACTCTTTTCCTTAAAAATCGGGTTCAATACCTGGATCTTCACCTGTATCATCTAAATTGTGTTTGGGATAGCATTAAACGCTATCATAGTGGGGAATATTTCCTCCAAGACAATCAAGAATAATAATAATGGTACAGAGTAAACGCAAGCAGGATATTATCATTTAATCAAATCAAAACGACCAACTAAAAATCTTTGTTAATGCGATGCATGGAATGCATGCTCTGGCTAAAGCACTCTGGCTAGAAATCAGTTGCTCTGGCTAAGGCACCTTGTCTAAGGACACTCATAGCCCAAATCTACACGTGACAGTGTACGGGAGAAGTAGGACGCTCTAGCCTATTCTCAATTCCGTACACCCACATGGAGCCAAGTGAATACATGACTTTAGTTTCACCTTTATTTAAGTGTTTTCGCATACAACCAATTTAAATAAAACTCAATGGTCACTATTGGGAGTCGTAAGCAACCCAACATAGGCCGACAGCTCGGGCTTAGTGTCTATGGCACCAACCCCGGCTCATGAGAATTTGTATACCATTAGTGTCCACTCATTGTCCCGTTTTATGATTTCATCATATCCTAAAAAGCCAATGTTGTACATCATGACCAAATTCATTAAAATACTCGTATAATGTAAATAGATCCAATCAAGCATCATGTACATGTAAGGATCCATTGACAAACAATCACTTCATTCTCTCAGTTAAGTCAAGAGATGTTCTTCCATCATGGACACCTCTCATGGGTTCCATCTCTCTATATCGAATAATTTTACCAAATTAGGGACAAAGAGTATACAATAATGGGATGTCTATATGATGATCTTATACATATAGTTCATATATATCACAATATGAAAACCAATGTTACTTGTAACACATAGATTAAGGAAATAAGGGCATAGATTTCACAAAGATAAATAACACAAATGCACATGCTTCTTAGTAAAAAATCTAAACAAGGAATCACATCGTTATATAATGATATTCATTACTGTAGACACCCCACCTTCGGCTACACTGTTGGTAGAGATAGCTGGATGAATGGAGGACCATACCCCCAAATCTCAAGTCCAAACTCAGCCAAACTCACCCTTGTAAGCCCCATTCCATAGCCCAGTTCAAGCCTGAACCCAGTCAACCCAGTCCTAAATATCAGCCTGAAAAACCCCCCATAAGAAAAGCCAGTCAAAAAATCCTAAAAAAGTCAAACTCACTGAGTCAACCCGCTGAGTCAACCCGCTGAGTCAACCCGTCGAGTCAAAACACCGAGTCAACCCGTCGAGTCAAATCACCGAGTCGACCCGCTGAGTCAACTCACTGAGTCGACCTAGCGAGTCAAACAGCAGCCCCGAGGGTGTGACCGTACCTCGCTGGAAATCGAGGAACGGCCGTACGGGCGGCCCATATACTACAAAAAAATGAGGCAAAATCTACGGATTATATTCGTAGCTATACATCTATAGCTACGGATATAATCCGAAGCAGGCCCGTATCCGATCTGTAGCTATTAGTGCTGTAGCCATAGCCTTTTAAGATATAGCTACGGATATAGTTCGTAGCTATACTTTTACTGCTACGGATAGAAGCCGTAGCTATAAAAATCCGATCTGTAGATTTTTTTGTCTACGTAAAGCTACGGACTTTTTTAAGGGCTGCGGACTATATCCGTAGCTAGTGTATTTAATTTTTTTAATAACGACAGCATATCTAGCCGTTTCTGGTACATGCCCTAATAGTTCAATCCATCTCAAGCTAAAACAATAAAGACTTCATGGCTTATACTCTAATAGGCTATCATCACAAATATGTGTTCAAGTCTCACCTGTTGAATCCAAATGCATAAATCTTATTCTCCGAATAGCATAAAAGAGAATGTTGAAAACGCAGACAATGCAACTCTCCTTTATTAAATAAATAAAAAGAGCAGGAAATCACACTTGTACTTCATTGAAAAATAGAATGGTAATTAACAAGTTCACTTTTTAAACTACATAGCAAACGAGTGTTGAAACAGAAGATATTTTCAATGGAGAGAAACCACACCTGTACTTCATTGACAAACATAAGCTTTTGCTCCATGGTTTTCTATGTCCGTTGCACCAATAACAAAAGAAGATCGGGGATGCATTCACCACTGTGGTATCACAAACACAGATGTTTCAAAAAATCAAATGCAAAAAACTGTCATGTCAGTGGCACATAAAACAAAAATCAGTGTTTAAGAATTTGATCAGAATGGATTACAATTGCACTTATGAGAACAACAAACACAATTCGGAATTATGTTTCCTATTCAATGTTTTAGTAATAGGAATATTAACTTTGTCCAAGATTGTGCTGCTGTTGGTTCTTCTTCCAGTTGCTGGAACGGGCGGTGTTGAATTAGATGTAATAACAAACAGCAAAATATTCTTTGATGTAAAATATTCTTTCACCTCAACAATGCTTAGCGACATATTTTGCTACGTAAATTTAAATGGCCTTAGGAAATGTTGAATTAGATGTAATAACAAACAGCAAAATAAGGCTTAAGTCCACATTTCTCGTTTTTCCAAAATTCTCTTGGTAAAAGTTCAACCAAGACAAGCCAATATAGGTAAAGTATAACTGTTTACAGAATTAGGAGCGATGTCAGTATGCCTCCCAAAGGCATTAACTCTTTTAAGGGTTGGAGCCATTACAGGTCAGATTTAACTACTGATAGCTAATGATAACTGCACAGATATCATTCAAAGACAAGGAAAACCACATCACAATCACTCTATCGCATACCTGTTTTAGCAAAAACAAATAGCAAAAATCCTTTTACAGCCTATGAGAATGGGAAGACGGAGATTTCTGTTGAAGATTTTGAAGAGATACTGTACCTGTATGACATTGACTACTTGTTTGATTGCCCACCCAAACAGAGCCAATGTGACTAGAAATAAGAGCAAAGAGATTGGTTTTACAGACTTCACCAAGACCTACCATAGGATAAACAATAAAATAAAAATAAAAATAAAAAATGAAAAAAATAAGAAAAAAATGAAAAAGATGAGCTAGCAAAGTTCAATCATAGATTCACATGCAAACATAGCAAAGCTACAAATGAGAAAGGCTTACATCAATAAAGCTTTTTGAATGGTTCTGAGCAGGGAAGAAATGGATGATGTAAAGAACCTGTATCATTATAGTGCACCATGTTTAACATAAAAATAGACCAACAAGATGTGGGAATGTTTAGGAAGGAAACGAAAAAAATAAAAATAAAATACAACTAGTGCATAGTCATACAAGATGGGACTGTCTTGGCATGTGACTGGAGTCAACATGTGCCTTTGTCGTAGATGAGGAAGCAATTCATGCAGCCATTAGAACTTAAAATGGTGAAATTAAGTCAGAGAATACAAAGCAAATATAAGGTTGTAAGTTGTAACACCAAACACCTACATTCACATGATTACGTAAGTGGTCACCTGAAAAATAAAATAGATCACCAACAGCCTCTAAACGATTTAGACATTAAGAATAGATCACCAAACACCTACCAACATGATTACTGGATCTTCACTGTTGCATTAACCAAAACCTGTGGCTCAATGGCATGTGTTTACAATCACATGCTTAATATCATGCAACTCAGTGTCTGCACAAAATAAAATTATGCAGTTTAATCCAAGAAAATTTGTCTATCGATTAAGTAGTTTCCTTCAATCAATAGATTTCGCAAAGTTTGCTTTACCTGAAGGGCGAGCACATACAAGCTAGCTTTTTCACATAGCTGCCTGATGAGAGGACGGTCATAGTGACTAAACATTCCATTAGCTAAGATAGCATCTGCTACGTTGGAAATGTCACAAGATCTATCTCCAAGTCTTGTAAGGAGGACAAGCATTATAGACCTAAACAAAATTGAAAGAAAAGAAAGAAAATACTAAGTAAATCTACTAAAAATGATAACCTTGGTTTGGAGGTAAGCATGTTCTGGTAAATTTGGCTTCAAAACATCTAATAAGAAGGTCGTTGCCTCACGTATCATGTTCCTCTGCAATGGAACACCAAAAGAGAAGGTCTCCAGTCAAAACAACATATCGATAAGAACATTAGCAACCAAACGAGCATATTTAAGCAAGCATAAACAAAATATTCAAGCACAAACGACTTTTTTTATGAATGTTTAGGACTAAATCAGGGTTTGCTTGAGAAAAAAGTATATATGCATGCAATGACTTTTTTATGACTGAACGATGAACGTAATTTCAGTTTACCTGTCCCAACTCATTTCGTTTCTCTTTCGTTTGGTCCTAGTGACTCGTTTTGTTGCCCACAACATTTTCGGGTTTGTTCCTTAGGGCCATGTGCAAGTGTCAAATAGGTAGGGATTTCATAAATTTTTTTCAGTTTGAACGTGGCAGCTAGTGTTTGTGGGTTCAGATCTCCCAAACCGACATTGCCTGTCTTCTATCAACTCCAACACAACTTACCAACCACCCATCAGAAAAGCAAAATCAATGACAGAGATTGAATGGAAAAGAGGGTTCTCCTTATCACCCTCACACACCCCAATATCGATGTCATGAAAGTCTAGAACATTCCCAATTCAACATTTGAGCTAACTGGACTAAAAAAGAAAAAGAAAAAGAAAAATGCAAGACAACTCTCCAAATTCAGTATCAGAGATGTCTTTAAGGACTCAAAAAATAAGAAAATGAAAATGAAAATCCACAAAATCAACAGCTTCAACATCTAACGCAGCCGCCTGCTGACTAGCAAAAGGGCCGCCAAAGCAGAGTTCATAGCATACACAAGGCCACCTTTGAACAGAGCTACAATTACAACTTGGACTGACCAAATCAGCCCCTAGCAGCATCACCAGCATTTGTGGTGGGGTCTGCTGTTACAGAATTTTGAATAGGACTGGCCCAAAATAGTGGTGGGGCCTGCTGTTTCGGCTTCCCATGCTAAGCTGGTTCAGTTATGATGGTGGAAGTTTGCTTAGGGCCTGTTTGGTTGGCATCTAGAAACCTGTTTCTAACTTAAAATCTAGAACTGGGTGTCCATGAAAAATTAGGAAATCAATAGCAGAAAATGCTCAGAACAACTTGGAAAATCTTTAGAATCCCGGTGTTTACAGCATGAATTCATCATCCTTGATGATTTATAACAATATACTTCACAAAAATAGAAGTAACTTCGATCTTCAAGTAGTTTGTCAAACTACCCATACAGCCACTGCTTTGATCTTCTAAACCATATGGCTGACCATGGGAAGAGTGAAGGTCACAACTAAGTGATGATGAATTTCTAATGCCATCAATAAAGACAATAAATGAAGTTTCCAAACATTTATGTTGGTTGGCATCGAAAACCAGTAATATACTACAAAAAACAGAGGTATGAAATAATTTGCATTAACTGATGGAATACCGAATACCTTCTCATGAGGCCCATCAACAGCCATGAGCAGAAGTCCAGATGCCAGAAGTACAGTACAAAATAGCATAAGCCAACCACCTCTTGTAAGAATATACAAAATTGACCGTTTCAGATATTGAACTGCAACCAAAGCGAAAAGCTTTAATGTCTTGAATGGTTGTGTTGTTAATGTCAAATTTTCTAGATCCAATCGATGCCTCTCATGTAAATTTGCAAATAAATAATAAAAATAAAGAATCAGCTAAGGAAATATCGAGAACTTTCTCCAACTTCTTTGTAGCTTATTATCATAAGTCATTTTCTTTGATATTCAAAAGAAAATTCACACCATTACAGACATCACAAAATCCAGTCAATGCATTGCCTTCAATTACTTCAACTTTCTAATGCTGCCATCAGATCAGATTTTGGGCTGGATTGGAGATTAGAAGAGTTGAAGTTGAGATGGAAGGACAATGCATGAACACATGAATTTATACTCTCTCAAGAAATGCTGAGGGATAAAAAAAAAGAGAAACAAAATGGAAAAAAAAAAAAAAAAAACCAAACAAAGTTCCATGAAGAGTTGAAGGGATCGGCCCTATTTACTGATTGTTCTTCAATGTCCTACATTGAAACATTTCCAAAAAATGACCAATCTACCAAATAAATCAGAAATGGTACTGACAATTCCTCAAGCTGTTTGAGCCTAGACGTCGAGCACGGAATATCTCCAAACAAGAAGTTGCTGGATAAATCCAAGCATTCCACCAATAACCAGCTTGCACCATGACTGATTTTCATGGTCCGGTAATCCAAATGGGAACAGCATATCAACCATAAAATGACAATATACATACCTGAGTAAAGAGGCATGTTGCCTCTCAAGTGGGGCAACTTTCCATAGTGCTCATCAAGGTAAGTAAACTGCTCCTTAAATTGAGGCAGCTTGGGCTGTACTGGATTGGATCCTTCAATCCCTTCATTGCTCCTCAAGGTAAGCAACTTCCTCTTTTCTTGCATTGAAAAACTTGAAGGACGATTAATAACAATATGTAACAAAACATTAATGAATTTAAAACAAAGAAAATGTATCCATTAACTAAAGCCCCAGAAATACATTAAATTGGTCATCCTTCCCATCTCTCTGAACTAACTCCTCTATCATCTCTAGGAGATTGGTGCATGATCTCCTAACCTGTGCAGCATTAGAAATCAACAACAATAAAAGATCGCTGCTTGAAACTGTTTCCCAAATATCACCCAAAGTCCCATTTGCCTCTGTAAATCCAACATCATGTGCTTCAGCAAATGAGCAGGAACCTTTCCTTAGCCCAATCTGCACTTTTTGCAACTGTAAAAATGGTATTAATGCACATGTCAAGAACATGATGAAGAACCTAACTTTAAAACAATGGCTTAGCTCCTATGAGATAGAAAAATTACAGGAGAAGCTAGAAAGGTGTGGTGAGTACGTTAGCCATAGAAAATGTAGTCCTGTTTGCACGTACATTAAGAACTGCCAAGATTCAAGGAGAGTCAAAGGCCCAAGTTTAATATTAAAAATGCCTCCAAACACTTACCAAATGCAAATCACATATGAAAATCTAAAAAAATAAAAATAGAAACAAAATAAAATAGTCACAATTGTTAAGAAAAAGTAAAGGGCAATAAACAATTGAACACTCCCAACCAAAATCTAGATTGTAACAAGCACAAGTAATTTATGTTTGTAAGAGGAGGTATAAGACACATAATTAATATAGCCCATCTGTTCACCAATTCCAGTTCGCTTTCCCCAAATGCTAAATCTTATTGGGGCCCAATTGACCAATAGTCTGGATAAGTAAACCTTGGTCCCCACCTTGTTGTGGAAAAAGATATAAATTTCAAATTCACCTCCACAATGCAAAAATCAGCAAACCAACAATCCATTATTAACAAAAAAAAAAAAAAAATGGATGCACCTCTATTCTTCCAACACAACTTCAAAAATAACCCAAGATAACTGATCGCCCACAGCCCATTTTTATAAGCGTCTCGCTGGAAATAAGTGCAAACAGACCAGGACATGCGGGATTTAGTTTTAATGATTCCCTGGCCCCAAATTGGTAGTAGATGTGTTCCAGGTCGGACTATAAATTAATTCAATATCACATCCAACTGCTGCAGAATGTCTGTTCAGACCCTTAACCACCAAACGAGTAATTGAATTCTAGTGCTTAACCGCCAAACAAGTAATTGAAAAGACGTTGGTGGAAGAAAAATTCAGTCTAACCTGGGTTTGGACTCTGATGATAGAAAAATAAGAAAACAACATTCGATGTAATAAAAAATCAGAGGAAAGAAAAACCTTCCTGAAATTTTACAATGGCTGATTTCTTTCTAATGGTGGGGCCATCCTATTGGATGGGTTGAAAACTGCCCAAACCTGAAATTTGAGCTATCCTCAGGGCAAACCCAAGCAACTAACAAGACCAAAATTTCACAAGAACTTGGAGATAACATTCATGTTGAAGAAAAGGAAGGATGTACTTACTATTAGTCTTGTGCATTCATCAAGGATGTAAACTGTTTCATTCAGTGCCTCTACAACACCTCTTGAATCATCATGAACCAACCTCCTATATATATAACAAGAGGAACACTAAGAGAGCTTAGAAAATATTTTGTCGAAGAGATTTATGATGGAAATTGTGGCATAAGTTTGACATTGGCTGCCAACCTGATGCAACCCTCTATCCGGACTAGGACTGGCAATGAGAGCTTGTGCTAATAAGAGGCCAGTTTTCCATTCCATTAGACCCTCTACTCCATTCCTGTGGTGTGGTCCATTTGAGCTTTGGTGATATGCCTCAATTTTGGGCTCACATCGATGCGGTGTCAAAGCTTTCAAAGTTCTTTTATCTGATTTTTTCTTTGGTTGAACTCTTTTGCTTGAGCCTCCACATGCGCTGTTAAGTAGATTTGACTCTGCCCTTAATCCAGTGAAGTGATATGCAAAACAGAATACTGCTAATCAGCAGAGAATTTAAATAGTAAACTCAATTCACCCCTTGGTACAGTAAAGTGGAATGCAAATGGAACAATACATAACAGACTTGAAATAGTAAATCCAATGGCATATTCGAGGACATGTACTATTTTTATGGAGATAGACATGTATTTTTTATTTTATTTTTTGTATATTAAATATCATTTTTCTTTGCTTTTTATATTTATTTTCATACATATGAAGCATTATAGAAAAGATGATACAAAGAGGTGCACGCATTAAAAAAAGTAGGTGAAAATATCAATCCAGGAACAAACAAAGGCCCTGACAAAAAGCAATAACCAATGAACCTTCTCTAGCTTGCTAGATTCATTTTTTCTTTTCTTTTCTATTTCTTCTACAATTATAGACTTCAATCCCCATTTATAGATTCCATTAAAGCAGTTTATTCATCTCAAAACCCATCGTTCTTCAGTGGTAATTTCTTACATTAGTGTCATGCATACACATGACCTAGAATCTTACAAAACAAAAGAACAAGAACACTCCATAGAAAATGAAATAACTTACAAAATTGTGGACACATACTCTTCAAGAAGAGATCATACATTTTAGGAATCCCAAAACTCAAAATATTCTGCTTTTATTTTTATTTTAATTAATTTGGTGGAATATTCATTCATTACCTCCTAGAAGTTCTGGACAGACTCATCCTGGATCATGCCTGGGGAGAGTAGGTGTCTTAACAAGCTTATTGAGCTAGAGACCACAACCAACATTCTTTTTTCTTGTCATCCCCATCCACAGCATGGCTCAGTAGATCAATACAACAATAAATGTTTTCAATGGCAAAATGAAAAAGGCAAAAGGCAAAAGATTAGAGGGTTAGTATCTTCCAAAATGAGATAATCATCTTCATGCCATCCCAATGTGTGTGAAGAAACAATAGAGAGCTTACATATAACCAAATAAAAATATTTTATACTTTGCAGCAGCTTGATGCATGATACCAAGGCACTAAAAGATGGTACATATGACATAACAACAATACAAATTAAACTAGCAAAATTACGTAAGTATTCAAATTAAACTAACAAAATTATGTGTCCTAATTTTATGTGCCATAAACAAAGACCTACACTTAATTATATAACTATTGGATTTTTGGAGTCTTTGGAGGATTTATTGGACGGTTGAAATGAAAAATATCAAACGGCCCTGTTTCAGCAAACAGGGTCATGAATCAGAGGTTAGGATTGTTTAAACAATCTGATTTTGAGATTTGTGGTTTAGTTACAATGGATTCCACAAGTTAAGCGGTTTAATCTGACAATGTATGTAAACAAGTAACCTTTTAACTACTGAGAGAACATGAAATCTCATAGAAAATTAAGACAACTGAAGATGGGAGTTTTCAGTTTTCGGTCTACTTTTTGTTATAAGTCATTGGGCCTGAGTCTTGAATCCTATAACCATGATGAACCATGGGTCTGGGCTTGACTTATTGACCACTCTATGCAACAGATGTACAAGTAAGAAGTAAGAATAATGTAGCCAATGATACAAACGAGACATTATGTTGTACATTTGGCATAATGCATCAACCAGTGATAAATCCATTGCACGTATAGAACAGTAGCACAAATTGAGTTAAAATTGAGTTACACTGACCAACTGGTTTTATCATCTGATTTTGCCAGTTCAGTTTGAATTTTGGGAAATTTTCTTTATACCGCCTACTCCATGACCAATAACTGGATGGTTAATCACTTCGATTCTCATGCTATGCTCCATCAGCTGACAATTTGGACAGCTATGATTGGTGTAGCTTAAGTTCTGACGTCTAAGAAAAAATAGCTAGGAATTCAATAACACAGATCTCAAAAACTTGAAAAAAGGCTGCACCAAAATCTTTTTAAACTCAATAAAGTACTTGACCTACATAAACCATCGAATTTTCCTTTACACGCCATTAGAAGCATAGTACAAATTTTTAAAAGGAGAATTAGTACAAGTTTCTATTCATCTGTACACAGATATCGGCATTTTGCAGTTTTCAAGGTCATGTACTACGCCACACACCAGCAGCATCCAAGTTACTGTTACTTTCATTACAACTAACCAGCACACATTCGATTAATAATGAGGTTACCTTATTTCACTCAAAATAACAAACGAGCCCCCAAATTGCAATTCTTTTTTTTAGTTGAACATGAAATTAGGCTTTCAACATCATTACAAATTAAAATGACATGGAGAATGAGAAGCACACAAGAAAATCAAACCAATAAACCATAAAGGTGAGATTTTTTAGGAAAGCCCTAATCCTTTTTCCTGTTACAGATTTTGGAAAAAAAAAAAAAAAAAACAGATCTGAACCTATTTCACCTAAAATTCTTTTCCCATTATAGATTTACAGAAAACGGAACCCTAAATCTCCTTTGATAATCTATGGATTTGCAGATCCAGAAATAAAAACCCTAAATCACCATTTGATAAATAACAACAACAACAAACAGAAATACAAACCGAATTACACGAGTATGTATGAGTACCTAGTCAAAGAGGGAAGACGGAGAAGAGGTGAAGGGCGAGGGCTGCTGGCCGCATCAGATCTGAGTTGCGGCAGGGCCCGAAACGCAGCTCCGAAAGAGAACGTTGATCCCCCATCTCCTGATCTTAACACCGAAATCCCGAAGTCGCCGGTTGGATGCTCACCTGAAGATAGATCACCGGATTTGGGGATGAAACCCTCCGTAAAAAAGGGAGACCGGCAGCGAGATTTAGAGGGAGAGCGAGAGGGAGCGAGAGAGGGAGATGGAGAGGGAGCGAGAGAGGGTGAGAGAGAGTGAGCGCAAGGGAGAGAGGGATCGGGAGGGACAGCGAGCGGGCGCGAGAGAGGGCGAGAACAGGGCGCGGGGATTTTTCTTTTTGGGGGAAAAAGGGCGCTGAGGTTTTTTGGGACCACGAGAATGTAAACGGGAGGCGGACGGTCTTGACAACAACTCGTGGGGCCCACCGTGATGTAAGTGGTCTATCCACTCCGTCCATTCATTTTGAAATTTAATTTTAAGGCAGTATCCCAAAAATGAGGCAGAAAAAATATTCTAGGGAACCACAACAAATATCAACGAAAGACACTTAATATCCGCCGTTTCCTATGGTGTGGTCCACTTGAGCCTTTGATCTACCTACTTTTTTAGGCTCATGCCTAAAAATAAGCTGTAGAAATGGGTGGACGGTTTAGATAAAACACACACAATGTAGTGGGCCCTATAGAGCCCCTTATAGGTCCGTCAAGGTTAGGAGTGGGTTGGTGGGTAGTAACTGTAGCTACGGATTAAATCCAGCAGTACTTTTACTACGGTTTATATCCGAAGCTAAAGGTCCATGTAGTTCGTAGCCTTTGTCCCATTTTTTGGTAGTGATAGCAGGCCGTCCAAAAATAATTACGAGCTCTGCCACTGCTCGCTGCTATAAATACCCCCCTCCCCTTCTCATTTCAACACAACAATCCGCCCAGTCCAGCGACCGTCCGTCTGAGTCCTTCTCCACCACTTAGCCCATTTTCCCACCAAGGAGAGCCCGAGTGAGGAAAGCCTAGCCCTGGTCCAGCCCAGCCTGACCACTGGTCCAAGCCTCCCAAGCCATCCAAGTCTTAATCCAGCCACTCGAAGCTAACCCTTGCGACACCTCCGTCCATCCAGCTACTCTTTTTCCAGCATCATCTCATTTGCATCTAGCATAAGTGCAACATTTACTTTTCTTCCAACCCCCCTGCTTCACTGCAAGCACCTTGATTATTCAAGCATACTGTATATGTCTTAAATTAAGCACCTGTCAGTTCGAGCGTATGCTCTGGGCTTGCCCGTTGTTGGAACCTGCCCATCAGAAACTCTTACTGTTCAGACCTGCATTCATGCTTCACTAAAAGCACCTTGATTATTCAAGCACACTGCATACGTCTTAAATTACGCACCTGTCAGTTCAAGCGTATGCTCTGGGCTTGCCCGTTGTTGGAACCTACCCATCAGAAACTCTTACTGTTTAGACCCGCATTCATGCATCATGTCATCAATGAGAATGTACGAGGATTAAATTAGACTTTCAAGTATTCGATCGATTCTGTGAAGTAGAGACCGTACTTCGGTACGGGCAGTGTGTGGGGTGCTTAACCTCTTCCCACCCTGTAACCGTGATCCCTTACCTTGAATCTCTGGCCGCAGATCAAAAGGAGTCATTTTAGAGGAAGGAATCTTCGGATCCCCTTCTCTAACGTTTCTACAGGATCTAGCCGACTGTAGATTCGAAGTAACTGGCTAGTGGCGACTCTGGTCTTATATAAATTCATTTAATCACATCCAGCTTAAACACGACTACCAAACAAAGCCCTCAAGAACGAGGCAAGCCAGTGGCACAAACGGCGATTTCGCACTCACGCATCCTCCTCTCCTTCTTTTTCCCGAAAGGGGAAGGGGCGAGGAGAACGTCGTGTGGGAGCGCGGAAAAACGGCGAGGGTCCACTAGAATGGCGACTCCACTGGGGATAAGCTAGTCCCACTAGTCGTGATCCGACTTGAAAAACAGAATCCTTCCCGTACTTGAAAGTCACTAATCCTCATACAATCTCATCTGCATAGCATTCTACCCAAAACCCAAAACAAAAAAAAATAGAAAATCCCAAACCAGAAAAAAAATAGAAAATCCCAAAACCCAAAAAGAGTAGAGTATAGTCCTCACCATTGCGCCTCCTCGGGCTCAACGTGTTCGGAGACAACTTCCCTTCCGCAGCATAATCCGCACTTGGGCTCAGCAAGCCATGTCCGACCACGAAGAAGAAACTCGTCTCTTCCCTGCTCTCGAGATGACCGAAGTGCAACCTCCAGCGCAACAGCCTATTGATAATACACCAATCATACAAGAATTGGCACAAGGAATGAGAGCAATGCAAGAAATGCTCTTGCAATTCATGCAAGCACAAGCCACCGCAGCAGCCAACAATCAGGTTGGCCCAGTTCAGCAATCTCAGCAACCATGCCGGATCCCTCCGGCCTCCAGTTTAAATCAAGCACAACCATCGGAGTCTGCCCAAGACTACCGACAGCAGCCATCTCAGCCCTTCGCTATGGGGCATCCTCCTCAGTACCTTCCTGCTACGACAGGGCCATCTCAGAGCGCTCCCTTCGCAGGGACTTCCAGCCAGCTTCCAGTCAATCTTGCAAACAACAGTCTCAGTAGATCTCAGCATGTCCTCACCGATGGGACACCTTTTCAATTTCAGCACATCCCCGTCGATGGGATTTCAATTCAATTTCAGCAACAGGGACAGCACTGGCGAATGCCCACAACGGGGGTCAGTGTCAAGCCCACATCAATCAGCGGACAGTGGCGAATACCCAACAAGGGGGTCACTTCCCAGCATCTCAGCCTCCTGCAAATAAGAGCATTTTTCAATTCCAGCACATCCCCGCCAATGGGATTCCAGTCAACTTTCAGCAATCTTCAATTCAGCAAACTCTAGTTAATTTTCAGCAATCTTCAATTCAGCAAACTCCGGTTAATTTTCAGCAATCTTCGATCAATTCAGCAAACTCCAGTTAATTTCCAGCAAGTTCCAGTTCAACCTTCAGTACAGTCTCCAATTCAATTACAATCCTCTCAAGCACAAGCTCATCAGAATCCAGTTCAGTCATCAAATCCATTTCAGCAACCCGCAGTTGCTTTTCAGCAAGCACATAGGGTCGAAGACATCGACCACTATGCCGAAGAAGAACGTGCCTTACTCCAAGAGGCACCAGTCGCTCGAACCGATCACTCAGGACTGGACGAGTTGCGGGAGCAGTTCCAGATCTTGCAAAATCAGCTTCAGCGACAACAAGGAGCGACCAAGTTCAGAGACTTGTGTCCTTTCCCAGATGCTCAAGTACCTCAAAACTTTAAGGTACCAAAATTCAAAAGATACGATGGCAGCGGTTGTCCCACAGCACATCTCAAGGCCTTCTGTGGAGAATTGAGTGCAATCTCAGGAAATGAAGGGGCCCTCATTCGCTTGTTCCAAAAATCTCTGAAGGGCGACGCCCTAGATTGGTACACCTCATTGGACTGCCACCGCATCAGGACATGGGAACAGCTTTCCCAAGCTTTCGTCGACAGATTTGCATACAATCTCAACATGGCACCCAGAAGAGCTGATCTCGCGGCTCTCAGGCAAAGAAGTGATGAAACACTGTCAGCTTATGTGGGACGTTGGCGAGCTATGGCAGCTCAAATGCGAACGCCTATCGACGACGAAGAACAAATCTCCATGATTGTTCATTCAACATATCCAGGCATATCTGGATATCTCATCTCGCATCCATATGCGAATTTCTCACAGCTAATCCGTGCTGGAGAGCAAGTCGAAGCAGGAATCCGGGCCAGGACGATCTCCCCATGGCCTCATCAAGCCACTCCAGTCAAGAGGAACGAGTGGAAGGAAGACCTATCGGGTATGGGAACGGAAACTGCAGCGGTTCTCCTCCTCGCCCGACAGAGGTAAACAACATCAACACCACTGCTCAAGGAAATCAACATGCTCCCCCACAGGGACGTCAACAGTATCAGCAGAATCAAGTTCAGCATCAGCCTCAACGGTATCAGCCACAACCGAATCCTCAGCCACAACCACCTCGACAACAGCAGCAGTTCAGAGGAAACGATCAATACTCATATCAAAATAGGCAAAACTACAGGGAGTTCAGGAAATTTACTCCCCTCTCTCAACCACTCAGTCAAGTCATGGCTACGCTGGTGCAGAAGCAATTACTTACTTTAATGGCACCTCGGCCTCCGCCTCATCCTCTGCCATCAAACTACCGAGAAAATGAGTACTGTGCCTACCATCAAGGACGTGGCCATGCCAATGATCGATGCTATACTTTGAAGAATGCCATACAAGACCTAATTGATGACCGCAAGATCGTCATCTCGGTCCCTAGGACTCCTGCAAACAGCTTCCACCAATATTCTTCAGAATCCTCTGCCTCAGCATCCAACGGACCCCAGTTCGTCTCGTGGCCCTGCAGTCAATAGTATAGAAGAAGGGGATCATCTCGATCGCTTCTTCTCCCCAATCCAGTCCATTCATGCTTACACTTACGGGCCGACAAATCCTCCTCCAATCTTGCAAGGGGCAAGTCCCTTTCTTCCTTCAGTCTTCGAGCCAGTAGTACTCGAAGGAGCACTTCCATACGAGGTGCCAGTAGTGCAAGGGGCATCTTACGGCCCCTCATGTTGGGAACCAGTTGTCCTGGAAGGAGCACAATCATACATCGAGCCCACATACGAACCTGTCATCTTGCAAGGGGCAATCCCAATTCAAGAACAATCCAATCTACGAGGGAAGGATTATACTCATCAGCAGCAAGAGCCCATTGTCTTGGAAGGAGCTCCTCCAGTTGAGCCAGTCATATTGCAAGGGGCAAATCCCGGAGGCGTGTCAATCACACTACGGCAGCTGGGACGAACAGAGAAACCTACTGCCATATCAAGAGGACCGGTATTTATTCCATGGGAGCCTCCTGCTCCAGGAACAGTTAAGCCAGGACCACGACCTTATGTGGTCTATGAAGATAAGCCTCGATATTACCCCTTTAGCACAGGCAACAATGTAGTTCTCAAGGCAAAAGCTCCGTATGAGGAAGATCTGGTACCCACACCAACACCGTCGCAAGAACCGGTAGTCCTAGAAGGCAAAAGGGAGGAAAATTATAAAGAGGTCCCATGACACTATCTAGGATGCGCGGAAGTAGGGAACATGAATCCCAATGGGCGTTGCATCCGAAGAGATAATCAGAACAGAGGAGATCCCAAAGGCGCTCTTTCAGGCCTCGGTAACAAAAATGAAGCCGCATACGATGTGGCGACTCAGCTCAAGTCAATCCCTGCACAAATCTCAGTATGGGAATTACTCTGTACATCTCGCATACACCGAGAATGTTTGCCAAGACCTTGAACGATGCTCACGTCTCCTCTGATACGGCACCAGAAATGATAGCATTGATGATTGGACAACTCCTGGCTCCACGCGCCATCACCTTCACCGATAACGAGTTGCCACCGGAAGGACGCGATCATGGGCGATCCCTCAACATAGCCTTACGATACAAAGACCTTTGTGTCCCGCTGGTCCTTATCGATAATGGCTCAAGCTTAAACGTCTGCCCACTTAAGACTGCGGAACGTCTAAAAATCAGTCCTTCTTCATTCCGACCCAGCACCATATGCGTCAGAGCATTCGACAACACCCGCCGATCAGTGGAAGGGGAGGTCGACATAGAGGTATAGATAGGTCCGGAAATCTCCATTATCACATTCCAAATTCTGGATATATCAGCCTCTTTCAACATGCTGCTCGGACGGCCTTGGCTGCACAAGGTTGGAGCTGTGCCATCAACCCTGCATCAACGAGTGAAATACATCTATGGAAATCAAGTAATCTCTATCCACGCAGAGAAAGAGCTCATCATTCCTTCCAATGCTGCTGCCACGGAACCAGACATCCCTGTCATCGATATTCAGCACTCTGAAGAAGACATCCCGTTTCATAGTTTCGAATTCGAGACTGTAAACTCTATCGCCAATCCAGAACCGATAAGGGTGGACCGTGTCTTTTCACCGGCAGAACGTCTAAGCCTCAAATACCGAATGAAGAATCATTTCAAGTCTAGAAAGGTACCACTGGTATATAACCAACGCAAATGGGGACTCAGATACAAGACAACCTTCATGGACAAAAGAAGGAAGAAATTTCGGTGCTCGCCCATCCAATTCGTCAAGCCAGGAGAACCTTGCAAAGATCCAGGAGGGAATCAACCGACTGCACTACACAAAGGCCTCCCGATGAGCCTAGTTTGGGCCACATGGCCCCCCATTCGATGGGATCAGATTCTCGAACCATCTAAGCCTCCAGAAGAAGAAGAAAAAGATGAAGATGAAGAAGAACGTCAAGTACAACAGCTTCAGGACCAGGTTACTCTGACACCTGCTCCCAACCAGGGGCACAACCTACCCACTTCTCTCAACCAGGGGCACAACTTGCCCATCTCAATATCAATCAGCAAGGGGCACGACTTGCCCATCTCTGCGAAGTCAACATCATCAATCATCAGCCAAGGGCAGAAGCAGCCCATCCATTGGACCAAGAAAGGGAAGTGGCCAGCCCTAGATTGGTCTGATGTCCAGATTCCAAACTCATGTCTAGCCGTGAAACCAGACGAACTGCAATGTGAAGTAAGTGATCCGGGAGGGACTGAGTACGACTTAGATCCCGAACCCAACCAGCGAGAAATCATGGTCATTGGGCTAGACCATGATTCTTCGCCTGAATCATCAACCCCCACCTCTTCAGGGGAGGAAGTGTGGGGTCCTGAATGGTCATCCGTTCCCCTAACTTTGAATCAGCCAAAGAGCCATCTGAGGGCTCTGGCTTAAAAAAAAAACGCCTGTTTAAGCAGCGATCGGAACTTTGGAACAAGTTGGGCTCAATCATGGTCTGCAATGCCCACTTGTTCAAGGTCCCGTGAATTCAAAAACCCAAAAAAATAAAAAACTTTCAAAAGCCAAAAACATCTAGCATTTCAATTTCAGAAAATTCTCAAAAAAATAAAAAAAATATTTCTTTTCCTGCATTCAATAGTGTGCCAAGTTCGTCTAAAGAGTTGCATGAGTTTGAAGTCGAATCATATGATTTCGACATCGAATTAGACTTCGAGCTCATAGGTCTGGACGAAGCTCGGGATGAGGAAGATGATGATCCTGCTCCCGAACTTGAGGATCTCCTCAAAAGGTTCGAATCTAAAGCCAATGTTGTAGCCGATGATTTTGAGATAGTAAACTTGGGGACACCTGAGATCCCTAGGGAAGTACGCATTGGAAAATCGTTGCCACCTAAGATGAAACAGAAAATGATAGAGTTCCTAGCTCCACGATTGTCCAACTTCGCGTTCTCATATGAAGACATGCCGGGGCTCAATGAAGAGCTCGTTGTACACCATCTGCCAACCAAGGCAGATATGAAGCCAATGAAGCAGAAACTTCGAAGAATGAAGCCAGAATGGGCTCTGAAAGTCCGAATGAAGTCATCAAACAATACAATGCGGGATTCTTGGTAGTCTCCAACTACCCTGAATGCTCGCCACATCGTACCAGTACCAAAGAAGGATGGCAAGGTTCGAATGTGCATCGACTTTCGAGATCTCAACGAAGCCAGTCCAAAAGATGACTTCCCTTTGCCACACATCGACACTCTGGTCGACAACACTGCTGGATACAAGATCTTCTCATTCATGGACGGGTTCTCAGGTTACAATCAGATCAAGATGGCCGTTGAAGATCGCGAGAAGACATCATTTATCACTCCTGGGGAACCTTCTGTTACAGGGTGATGCCGTTCGGTCTGAAGAACGCAGGAGCAACGTATCAGCGGGCAAATGATAGCATTATTCCATGACATGATGAACAAAAGAGCTTGAAGTATATGTGGACGACATGATCGTCAAATCTCGCACAATTGAAGGATACTTTGAAGATCTGAAGAAAATTATTCAACAGATTAGAAAAGTACAAGCTCCGCCTCAACCCTCAGAAGTGTGTCTTTGGTGCAATGGGAGGTAAGCTCCTCGGCTTTATGGTGAGCGAGGACGGCATCAGGGTCAACGAGACCAAAACTAGAGCAATCATCGAGATGCCCCCTCCTAGAACAGAGAAGGAAATTCGTGGCTTCCTCGGCAGAATTCAATACATCAGTCGCTTCATCGCACAGCTCACACCATTTGTGAGCCCATTTTCAAGCTCCTTCGGAAGAAACGTTCCAAAAGAATGGAATGATGATTGCCAAGTCGCCTTCGATCGCATTCAAGAAATATCTCATGAATCCTCCAATCCTAGTGACGCCCACTCCCTGGACGGCCATTATGTTATACATCTCAGTAGCAGCAGAAGCCATGGCTGTGTCCTCGGCCAGCACGACGAAACCGGGAAGAAGGAACAAGCAATATACTATTTGAGCCGAAAGTTCACCGGACTACGAGACCAGGTATTCCCCAATCGAGAAGACTTGCCTCGCCCTAGTCTGGGCAACTCAGCGACTCCGTCAATACATGATTGCATTCCCTTAAGAGGAGGAGCGAGTGTACCTAGACGAGTTCATGGACAATCTCTTTAGCCGTGAGTGACCTTCCTATCGATTTACCCTCGATGAGGATAGACTCAAGCTGTAGTGGATACAGTGAGTCTTCCGTTAGTTCCCCGTCCGGGAGCGGCTAGTAGAACGCCGGGTGAGGGAGGACCTAATAGTTGGCGAGTTCTGCAAGAAGGGACTACTTCTAGAGAACGAATAACTTCTTCTTCTTTTCTTCTTTCTACTCACCTGCAATAAGAAGCTGCCGCGTCGTTTAAGATTTCCCTCACCATAACCTCGTTAGGAGATGAGAGGTCTACTGCAGGGATAAGAATAGAGTTCCGCGTATCGTAAGCTCACGTGGTTGTTGTACCGTCTCATGCTTCGTACGTAGCGATCGAATTCCCTTCGGTATTAGGACCCGCAGTTCTTCGACGCTCATAAACCTCTGAGTGTCGAATAGTAGTTAGTCTGGTTACCGCTTACCTTTTGGTTCCTGCTCTTCAACTATGGTATAGTACACATAGAACTGTTAGACTAGCTTCTCAAGTTTCTTTAGTGGAAGAGTATGTACGGGTCTCGGTTCTTAGTCAAACGTCTACGAGAGCGGAACGTAGTTACGAGCTCTAGGGCTTTCCTCGAAGTCTTCCCCTCGAGTGTCAGCTTCAAGTTCTACTTGGACGAAAGACAGACGTTTATCTTCTTTGGCTTCGACAGGGACTGTTTGGGACCATACGGCTGTAGTTCGTATAGAGCTTTGGGTTCTCATAGGTCTCAGTCGTTGTCGCTGTCTAACGGCTTGGTAAGTCGCAAACCGGCCGGTTAAGTGGTAGTCACCTTCAAGAAATGTTCGCTAGGATATTAGTGTAGGAGGAAGCTACGCAGCTACTTTGTCTTCGACGTTTCTAGTACTTTCTTTATGTGCTTCCTTAGACACCGGGTGTGTACTTGCCCGTGTACTACCGTTTCTTCTAAGATGCTGAGCCGATGATAACCGAGTGGTACCTCTGTCTGACAACGGTCGTGCAGTCTTTTACGAAGTTCAGAGTCCTCGTACGCTTAGTTTAGGTATGGGGAAGTAGTCTTAATATGTTGGACTGGTGGGGGACCGGGAAGAGGTACACCCCTGAGCTGTAGTAGCCGTTCTAGTCAGGGTTTCGTAGTTTACCAGTACTCATGTATGAACACCGTCAGCTGATGAAGTGGTTCACCCATCTCCGTCGGAGGATGTGGTGCTAACGTCGTAGAGTCCACTAATTTAAGTACTTCTTGTTGTAGTATACGGCCATACCTTAGGGATTACGATAGTAGTGTCTATTACCCTGGGGCAAGCAGTTGTTCTTCTACCTACTGAAGGAGTCGTTTAAGTTCTAGGTTGCAGTAGCTAGTTCGGGGATGGCAGGGGTCTACTTACCACCCCATCTTCGGCGTTTGTTCTGTTAGCAGTCCTATGAGCTCTTCTACCAGCACTGGATAGCTCTAACCAGTCTATACGAGGGTATACGTGAAACCCGGATAGCTTGCAGACATGCCAGACGATGCCCGCAATGAGGAAAGCTCGAATGAATACCTTACCTCCGTCAAGATGGTCAGCTCCACCTTTATGGTAGTAATGCCCACAATGATCTTTCGCCTCAACTTCTTCCTCTTACCGTTGCCCGGTCTAAGCTAGTTAACGTCGATCTCCTACTTTTCGCGTACGCACGTGATTCAGTAAGTGTCACGATAGTCTTTTCCTAGCGAGCCCGAATGTTGTTCTCTCAGGCTTTTTCTTCAAAGTTCCATCCGCTGTACCAGTACTTCTTCTAGGATGACAGCGTGGAAGGTCTGGGGTCTCCTTTCAAGTTTGGGAGCACCCTGCCTGGCGACTAGTAGTCTCTTCAAAGGCCTCCGCGGGAGTCTGAGTGGTCGTACTCTCCCCACCTAGAAGGACTCGGTTGGTTGCGGCTGTTGCACTTCTAGAAAGTGCCCATTCAATAAGACTGGAATAGTTCTCAATGAAATTATCTCGACTTCAGTTCTCCAGCTTCGATTCTGGAGACTCTTTAGTAAAAGCAGGTGGTTATTCACAAAGTTCATTTTCCTAAGTTTTCCTTTTCTTTTTTTTTTCTCTGTTTTTTTTCTCTCTTTTTTTCTATGTTTTCTTTTTCTTTTTTTTTTTTCTTTCTTTTTCCCTTCGGTTTCGTTCCGTGGGTTCTTTTTTTTTAGTCGGGTTCTTCTTTGTGTCAGTAGGTAGGTAAGTAGAGTTTTCCCAGATATCGTTTCTGGCTGTCGAGATAATAGCATTGAATCCTATTCCCGACTTTCTGACGGCAGCCGGCCGTTTCAAAACCGGAATCGGAATTGGTGCACTTTAGAGCCAAATCAAATTGAACCGAACTAACCAGTTTACCGGTTCCACCAGTTCGTGTGCATCCCTATCATTCACGAATACAACCCAGTGAGTGGATTAAGTGCATCCCTGACCGTAGGGCCCACCTTGATGTACAATTTGTATATCCACTCCTTCCATCCATTTTCGTAGATCATTTTAGGACATGAATTCAAAAATGAAGCAGATCCAAATCTCAGGTGGACCACACCATAGGAAACAGTGGTGATTGGATGTCCCCACCGTTAAAAACTTCCTAGGGCCCACCGTAATGTTATTTACCATCCAACCAACCTGTGGATAAGGTCACAAAGACCTTGATGAAAAAAAAAAACTAATATCAGCTTGATCCAAAACTTTTGCGAGCCACGTAAGTTATTTTTTATGGTGTGGTCCGCCTGAGATTTGGATCTTCTTTATTTTTGGGCTTATTTTTGTGCTCGTGGCCTAAAATGAGCGGTAAGAACAGGTGAACAGTGTAGATGTACAGAAAATACATCAAGGTGGGCCCCGGTTAGGGCCACGATGTAGTTGGTGAGACTGGGTTGCACCTACATTGAGTCATGTCAATCTCATAAAAATCTCAGAGACAACAATGGCAGATACCGACGCAGAGATGGGACTTGGTAGGAATGGTAATGGGACACGCAGTTGGCCCTCTGAACTTCGCTCAAGGTCCAAGTCAGCCAGCTCTGTTGGTGAACGCCAATAATCAGGCTTAGCATTAGGGAGAGCGGATTAGGTGAGACCCCGGGCTCACCTAAGACGGTGCCGTCTTTACTGTGGGTTACCGTGGGGCCCACCTTGATGTATGTATTATGTATCCACGCCGTCCATCCATATTTTCAGATCATTTTAGAAGATTATACCAAAAATGAAGCAGATCCAATCATCAGGTGGACCATAACGTAGGAAACAGTGGTGATTGACCATTAATGGGCCACAGAAGTTTTGGATGAAGCTGATATTTGTTTTTTCCCTTCATCCAGGCTCATGTGACCTTATCAACAGATTGGATGGTGAATAAACACTGCAAAAACATGAAGGTACGTCCTATGAATTTTTAATGGTAGGATGGTCAATCACCACTGTTTCCTATGGTATGGTCCGCCTGATAATTTTATCTGCTTCATTTTTGTGATATTGCCCTAAGATGATCTGGAAAAACGGATGGACAGCATGGATATATAATACATACATCAAGGTGGGCCCCACAGTAACCCCATGGTGACGTCACTTCAGTAGCGTTATTCGCTACTCAACCTGTCAGTTGCTAATCTGCGTCCACGGTAAAGGGCCGCACCATCTTAGGTGAGCCCGAGGTCTCACCTAACCCGCTCTCAGCATTAGGTAGAATGGCAGGCGTAGCACCCTGTGGTTGCGCGTGACTATTCGAAGCAAATTGTCATGTGACTAGACCTGGCGCGGGATTTCTTTGAGTCACGCGCGGCCGTGAGAGATAAGGCCGTCACTATGTTTGAAATGACGTGGATTGGGCACTGCTGGTGCATGCTCGGAGAGCTCCGCATAGGTAGGCCTATGAGAGGCTACCATGATGTATGGGTTTTATCCACGTTGCACATTTATTTTATATGTGACTTTAGGGTGTGTTTGGTCGCATGGTATTAAATGAGATTAGAAAAGCATCATTATATTGCTGGTGTCATGAGATTGTCTCGTGATCTGCCGGAAACCATGGGATGAAGAAACTCTATATCATGTTTGGCATTATGTCTCGTGGTGCTATTAGAAACCATGGGATTCACGGGAAGAAATTTACACTTGTTATTATGGGACACACATGGATGAACAAACTCTATACCAGCATTTGGAATCATTGATCCCATGACGTATGTGTTATATCCGCACCGTCCATCCATTCCGCAACATAATTTTATGGCATGGGCTTAAAAAAGTAGGAAATACAATGGACCTACTTTCAATAGTAGGCGTTCAATCCCACCTACTTTCTATGGTGGGGTCCACTTGAGCAGGCATAGCAGAAGTTTCAATAGTAGTTGTTCAAT
Organism: Liriodendron chinense; assembly: GCA_003013855.2. NCBI lineage: Eukaryota > Viridiplantae > Streptophyta > Magnoliopsida > Magnoliales > Magnoliaceae > Liriodendron > Liriodendron chinense. The sequence goes on along the minus strand of ML058455.1, from coordinate 103,115 downwards.
CCCACCTACTTTCTATGGTGGGGTCTGTTGTGGGAAAATACTTGCCACGAGCTAACCTACTCACAGACCTCGGCCAATGGTCAATCTGAGCGGCGGTGTTATCAAGAGGTCGGTTCGGATCGCAATAGAGTTGGTTGGTGAATAAAAACCGACCCTTATCTCCACTATTATCGGCGAAGAGCAGGAAACGCCTCCCCCGAGATCGGAACGGCCCGAGATACTTGTCGGGATATCTAGCTTGATACCAGTCATAATTTCGGCCTAGAAAATCTCCCTCAATGCCTATAAAGAAGGAGAACACCTTGACTACAGGTATGCATAATTCATCACTAAAGAAGTGTTTATTATCCTTAGAATTGGTCAACTGACTTTGGAATCGGAGGGCTAACGGCCGAACCCGGGCCACCTCCTAGTTTTTGGTTTCTTACAGGGATTCTAGATCGGGATCAAGGTTTTGTTCTTAGAATTATATTGCGCTTTTCATCAGCCAGTTGGTTCTCATACTTCATTTTTTGTTGTCACGAGGAATCGGCGACAACAGCTGGCGCCGTCTGTGAGAACACACTGCTAAAATTATATTCATCTGAAAACTCTTTCACCCAAAAGCGAAGAACCAATGGCTGGTGGAAAAGGCAATAGGAAGGGAAGACTCCCGCGCATGCCGAACCTTCCTATGAGCAACAATCGAAAATGAGGAACCTCATTCATCACTAAAGAAGTGTTTATTATCCTTAGAATTGGTCAACTGACTTTGGCATCGAAGGGCTAACGGCCGGAACCCGGCCACCTCCTAGTTTTTGGTTTCTTACAGGGATTCTAGATCGGGATCAAGGTTTTGTTCTTAGAATTATATTGCGCTTTTCATCAGCCAGTTGGTTCTCATACTTCATTTTTGTTGTCACGAGGAATCAGCGACAACAGCTTGCGCCGTCTGTGAGAACACACTGCTAAAATTATATTCATCCGAAAACTCTTTCACCCAAAAGAAAGAACTAATGGCTGGTGGAAAAGGCAATAGGAAGGGAAAGGCTCCAGCGCATGCCGAACCTTCCTATGAGCAACAATCCGAAATTGAGGAACCTCAGCAGAGATGCAGTCCTCCACTTGGGAAGTTCGTCTCGCCACTTCAACCTCCTAAGTGGACGGCAGAGGACCCGCAATTTGCGGGACCAGACTGTCCACCTTAGAGGAGCAAGTGGGAGGTGTGGCGGAGCGTTTGGGGGGAAGTAGATCGACGTTTCAAGCATGTGGACGAGAAACCAAATGAAATTACGGCCCTATTGAACGACTTAGTTCGGCATTCGCCCATACTCGAAACTGACTTTCAACATCAGTCGCCTCAGCAAAGCTCTCGCCCACCACATTCGCATTTCGATCGTCAACGACCCGATGAAGACGAGGGTCACGAGTCGAGCATCTGGCTCAAGACTCCGACCAGCCACGGAGCTTCCTGCGAACGACCTGAGACATAAGATAGAGGAAAGACGATCAGCTCGGGCTAGTCAAGGTGAGGATCGAATGGACGATAACATCACCCCTCTTGAGGCCGAGCTGAAGGAGCTTCGGGAGAGAGTCGGGGATATCCAGAGAGCGCAACGTGCCCGAGCACCAACTGCAGCTGATGTCCTTGTGGATTCATTTGAATCCCGTTTTTACCGACGAAATTCGCGGTGAACCCCTTCCGAAGGGGTTCAAAATCCCTCAACTCAAACAATACTCTGGGATTGAAGATCCAGTCGAGCATCTTGAAAACTTCAAAGTCCAATGAAACTCCATGAAGTCAATGGGCACATCATGTGCAAGGCCTTCCCACTGTCTCTAACCAGCTCGGCATGGACCTGGTTCCGTAATTTAAAGCCAAGATCCATTTCTTCATTCGCCGAACTGAGCAGAGCCTTTGGGACACAATTTATCGGGAGCACCGATCCGAGGAAGCACTCAACACACCTCGTTGCAGTCAAGCAAAAAGATAACGAATCACTGAAGGATTACCTCTCACAATTCAACGCTGAAGCAGTTCAGGTGGAGAACCTATCTCAAGATGTGTTGCTGCATACGATGATAGGAGGGCTACGTGACGAAAAATTCCTCTGGTCGGTAGGGGAACAGCCACCTCAGTCCGTAGCAGAATTCCCTCGATCGAGCCACCAAACACATTAATGCAGAAGAGCTAGTGAACGCCCAAGGGTCATCTCACAAGAGAAGAGACCGCAAAGAGGAGAACAGCACAAAAAGACACCGACCTGATCGCAGGTCGCCAACTCGAATACTGCAAAGCACGGGGCTAAAATTTTGATCCCTTGGTTTGAAAATACACCCCGCTTAATACGACGATTGAGCAGGTGTACCTGGCCGAGAAGGACAAACGGATGTTCGGATGACCCGCGAAATCAAAACCGAACCTGATAGAAGGTCAAAATCCAAGTACTGCTTGTATCACAAAGATCACGGGCATAATACGGCGGACTGCTTCGACTTGAAATGACAGATAGAGGCCCTTGTTCGGCAGGGTTTCTTGAAGGAATACATTGCCCAACGTCGTGAAGACCAAGCAGCAATGGATCGGGAAAATGCCAGAGAGCGGGTCGACAACAACCCCATAGAAGAAATCCATGTGATTTTCGGTGGGCCCATCACCGGCGATTCTGGCAACGCCCGTAAGTCTTATGCGCGACAAGGTCTGATATCCGAGCCGGGGTTACAGGTAAACTTGACCAGCAGGCCCTCGAAGATTCGAAGGTCGCCGGCTGTGCGATATCCTTTTCAGAAGAGGATGCTGGAGGAGTATTACACCCGCACGATGATTCTCTCGTAGTGTCGATGGTGGTCGCTAATAAAAAGCTTCACAGAATGATGGTAGATACGGGGAGCTTGGCCGAAATCATGTACGCCTCGGCGTTCGACAGAATGAAGATAGATTGATCCAGATTGAGGCTGGTCAGAACCGCATTATCCGGATTCACAGGGGAGGGTATTATGCCTGAAGGGGAAATAATCCTACCAGTCACAGGTGGGAGACGAGCCCAATCAGAGGATGATCATGGTCGACTTTCTCGTCGTCAACACCCCATCGGCTTATAACGCGATAATAGGCCGACCCATTATCCGAGCTCTGAAAGCTTGTATTTCTATTTATCATCTAGCCATGAAATTCAAAATCGACGGCGGGGTCAGTGTGGTCAGGGCAGACTAGCAGGAAGCTCGTCGATGCTACGAACTGACCCTACGGGGAAAAGCAAAAAGGTAATTTCTGTTGTCTCACACACAACTCCTTTGGACCCGAGAGAAGATACAAAGGAGCGCGGATCATCAGCCGAAGAATTAGATGAGGTACCTCTGTCGGACGACGATCCCATCTTGGTTGTTAAGATCGGATCTCAAGTACGCGGTGGTACTCGGGAACGGTTGATTGCTTTCCTGAGGGAGAATGCGGATGTTTTCGCATGGTATCACAAGGACATGCCTGGGATCAATCCTGAAGTGACGGTCCACGACTTAACGTTGATTCGGACCTTTAAACCAATCAGGCAAAAACGACGAGCATTCAACGCAGAGAGGGTGTGCCGCGATCGAAGAAGAAGTTCAGAATTACGCCAGGCAAGGTTTATCCAGGAGATTCATTACCCCGATTGGCTCGCCAAGCATTGTCTTAGTCAAAAAGGCCAATGGGAAGTGGAGAGTCTATGTCGACTATTCCGACCTGAACAAGGCCTTGCCCTAAGGATAGCTTCCCACTGCCCAGGATAGATCAGCTTCGTAGATACGACATCAGGCTTCGAACTCCTCAGCTTCATGGACGCATACTCCAGATACAATCAGATCCAGATGTACGCCCCCGACAGGCAAAAAACAGCATTCGTAACTGATCGGGGCCTTTATTGTTATAAGGTTATGCCCTTCGGGCTTAAGAACGCTGGAGCAACGTACCAACGATTGGTCAACAAAATGTTCACCGACCAGATTGGTAAAACAATGGAAGTCTACGTGGACGACATACTCGTTAAAAGCTTGAAGTCGGAAGACCACATTAACGACCTCTGCATTATGGTGCACATCTTGAAAAAGTATGGAATGAGGCTTAATCCCAAAAAATGCGCATTCGGGGTGAGCTCGGGAAAATTCCTTGGCTTTATTGTAAACCAAAGAGGAATAGAAGCCAACCCGGAAAAAATTCGCGCCCTAGTTGAGATGAGCTCACCGACCTCCGTAAAGGAAGTACAACGCCTCACCGGGCGGGTCGCTACGCTTAATAAGTTCGTTTCTAAAGCTACAGACCAATGCCTGCCGTTTTTTAAACAACTCCGCAAGCTCAACAAGATGAGTTGGACACCAAAATGCAAGCGAGCCTTCAAAGACCTCAAGGCTTACCTCGGATCACTTCCATTACTGTCTAAACCGATGTAAGGAGAAGAGCTACTGCTATACTTATCTGTATCTCCGGCCGCAGTAAGCTCGGCTTTAATTCGCGATGATCAAGGCACACAGAGGCCGATTTACTACGTCAGTAAAGCCCTCCTCAATGTGGAAACCTGATATGCTAACTTCGAGAAGCTAGCACTAGCATTAATAACAACGGCAAGGAAACTACGACTAGGGCTGTCAACGGGTCGGATACGGGCCGGATCAGTGATGATTCGTATCCGATCCGATTAAGGATATATCCGACCCGAATCCGACCCGAATCAGATTCGGATCACAAGTAGATGATCCGAACCCGACCCGTTTAAATACATCGAAATCCGTTTCCGATCCGAATATGATCCGACCTGAATATTAACATGGGCCATACCCAAAAGCGTCATCATCAGCTTTAGGCCATTCAAGGTCGTAACTAGAAGATGGATGGATCCAATCATCCGATCAGATTTTCATGTGGGCCCTATTGGCTGATGAATGTTGGATGAACTACGGTGGGGAGTCTGGAATGTGCTCACCATTTCACCTGTTGTGAAGAGGATTCGGTCCTGCTGGAACAACTCTCTTTCCTTCTGTTGCAGCATTGAAACGAGGAGGAGAAAAAGAAGAAGAAGAAGTAGATGATGAACGGCCACAAACGCCTGCGATTTCTCGAGCCATTGCGCTGGACCAAAAAATCACAAGGACCAACATGGTCATTGCAATCACAAGCCTACGGCTCTATACATATTCGCCGTTGGATGTGCCGACGTTGTCACTGGATCTTGGAATGATCGAAATGCCGATATTTGAGTCATGACCAGATGATGTGCGACCTGGTTTTTAACGAACTTGAAAGATGTACATTGGGGCCCACCATGATACGTGAATGCCATCTCCATGTTAGGCCGAGATCCCAAAGTCCATCCATCTTGATCCATAGTTTAGATGGGCCACACCAAAGGAACAATGAGGGACATTGGGGAAGATGACATCTTTTTTTTTATAATTTATTTAATCGGGTCATTAACGGGCCGGATCAAGGCTGATCCGAATCCGACCCGAATATTAAACGGATCATCTTTGGGTATCCGTATCCGACCCGATTACCCGATTATTGATCCGAATCCGATTAAATCGGATCGGATACGGATCAAGATCCATGACGTTGACAGCCCTAACTACGACCTTACTTCCAAGCACATCCAATAATGGTGCTCACAGACCAGCCACTGAAGCAAATTCTGCAGAAACCAGACACGTCAGGTCGTTTGGCTCGATGGGCCATTGAGCTCGGAGAATTCGATATCCGGTACCAAACCCCGTACGGCCGTCAAGGGACAGGCTGTGGCTGATTTCATCTTCGAACTAACTAACCCCCCCCCCCCCCCCCCCCCCCCCCCCCCCAATCCTCGAAACCGATGCTTCTCCAACAGAGGACATCTGGGGCACTAAGCCGGAAGACTGGTCGACAACTCCTATATGGTCGTTATATGTCGACGGTTCATCAAATTCCCAAGGGTGCGGAGCTGGAATAATCCTGACCTCTCTCGACGGCGTAAGAATACAGTACGCTCTGAGGTTCGGTTTTAGAGCTTCCAACAATGAGGCCGAATATGAAGCCCTCCTTGCCGGATTACGATTGGCCTCGGCGATAGGGATCCGAAACGTCAGAGTACACAGCGACTCACAGCTAGTCGTGGGGCAGGGTAACGGCTGAGTATCAAGCAAAGGGAAAGAAGATGTCTGCATACTTGCTGAAATATCGAGAATTGTCGGCTCGGTTCGATTGCTACAAGGTTATTCAGGTACCTAGGACTCATAACACCAACGCAGACTCACTTGCCAAGTTAGCATCTGCGGGGGACGATGAGCTCGAAAAATCAGTTCCTATCGAATTCCTTTCCCGAAGAAGTATGATCGACGAAGCCAACGAGGTTTATCCAGTTGCTGCTGAGCCTAACTGGATGGACCCAATCGTTTGTTTCTTACGAACTGACAACCTACCCGAGGAAAAAAGCGAAGCTAGGTGGATACTGTATCGAGCGGCTCGGTACACACTGATCGACGATATATTGTATAAGAAGGGTTTTTCGCTACCCTGCCTCCGTTGCCTCGGGCCCGATGAGGCTGACTACGTCTTAAGAGAAATTCACTCTGGCACATGTGGAAATCATTCCGGGAGTAGAGCCCTGGCATAAAAAGCAATACATCAAGGAACTATTGGCCGACGATTCAAAAACATGCTCGAGAAATAGTCAAGAGGTGTGACAAATGTCAAAGGTTCGCACCAGTCTCTCATGCACCGCCCGAGGAACTCACCCCTATGTCCGGCCCATGGCCCTTCGCACAATGGGGAGTCGATATCATCGGTCCTCTCCCAATCGAAAAGGGCAGGTCAGGTACACGATCGTAGCCGTTGATTACTTTACAAAGTGGGTCGAATCAGAAGCCCTCGCAAAAATTACCGAAAAGAAGACGACAAACTTCATCTGAAAATCGATTATATGTCGGTTCGGCATTCCAAACACCATTATCACAGATAACGGACCTCAGTTCGACAATGCGAAGTTCAAGGAATTTTGTCAAAACCTAGGCGTGAAAAACGTATATTCATCCCCCCATCACCCCCAGGCCAACGGGCAAGTCGAGGCAATCAACAAGATCATTAAGGGCCACTTGAAGACGAAGCTCGGCGAATGTAAGGGAGCTTGGGCAGAACAGCTCCCCGAAGTATTGTGGGCATACCGGACCACGGCTCGGTCAACCACAGGAGAAACTCCGTTCTCGTTAACATTCGGAGCAGAAGCCGTAGTCCCAATCGAGATAGGGCTGCCAACCAACCGAACCAGTCGTTTTCGGTCTGATCAAAACAACGACGAACTTCGCACGAACCTCGACCTAATCGAGGAGGTCCGAGAAGCCTCCCAAGTTCGAATTGCGGCCTACCAACAACGCGTCGCTAAATTCTATAATTCGCGAATCAAAAAAAGACGATTCAGGGTAGGAGACCTTGACCTACGAAGGAACATGAAAGAGAAGAAAGATAGGATCGCAAGCGCACTCAACCCGAACTGGGATGGGCCGTATAAGATTGTAAGGTCAGTTTGTACGGGAACCTACTAGCTCGAAGATAGGCAAGGCCGACCCCTATCTCACCTAGAGATGCACACGAGCTGAGCTCAAGCCAAGCTTTACAAAGCTTGAGCTTGGCTTGATCAGTGGCCCACTGAGCTTGAGCTTGGCTTGGCTTGAGCATCGAGCTCAAAACAGGCACTCGAGCTTGGCTTGCTGGTCGAGCCGATCAAGCTTTGTTCGAGCCAAGCCGATCGAGCTCATCAAGCCAAGCCGAGCCAAGCTCGAGCTGTCTTCTTCTTCTTCTTCTTCTTCTTTATGACAGTCTGACCCAACCCTCCCCTACCCAACCAAACCCAACCCACTCGACCCAACCCTACCCGGCTACCCGATCCACTGACTCAACCCAACCCACTCGACCCAACCCTACCCAACCCACTGACTTAGCCCAACCCTACTCGACCCACTGACTCAGCCTAACCCACTCGACCCAACCCTACCCGACGGTCCCTAACCCACTGACTCAACCCAACCCTACCCAACCCAACCCACTCAACCCAAACCCTACCCAACCCAACCAGCTGACCGGACGAGCGACGGCCCGACCCAAAAAAACCCAATGTCATTCTGACATTCTCTATTAAAAAAAACTAAATAAGAAAAAAATAAAAAGAAGCCTACCTGGTCTGGTCGCTTGCTACCTCACTGGGCTGGGGCGTTCGTTGTTGCTGCCGGGTCGGGAGTCCGGACTCGTGGGTCTGGTCACTCACTGGCCGGCGGCCGCTCACTAACTGGGCTGGGGTGTTCTCTCGTTGCCACTGGAGGGTGGAGCAAGGAAGCCGGAGAGAGAGAGAGAGAGAGAGAGAGAGAGAGAGAGAGAGAGAGAGGGCCGGACTCCGGAGGGGTAAGTCAACCGGGCGAGCAAGGGGGCGCAGCAGGTAGGGTTTTGTCTTTTTAAGAGAGAGGGAAATGAGGTGGGGTCGGGCGTCAGGTAGGGTTTTGTAACTTAATAACTTACAATTATATTATATATATAAATTTATATTATATATTTTATAATATATATAAATATTTTTAAACGAGCTCAAGCCGAGCCGAGCTCGAGCCGATCAAGCTTTTTTCGAGCTACAAGCTTCGAGCCAAGCCGAGCCAAGCTCATTCATGCTCGAGCTTGGCTTATTTTCAAACAAGCTCCAAAAATCGAGCTTGAGCTTGGTCGAACTGGCCTATGAGCCAAGCCAAGCCGAGCTTAAATAAGCCAAGCCGAGCAAGCTTTTCGAGCTAGCTCGGCTTGTATGCAGCTCTAATCTCACCCATGGAATGCGGAACATCTAAAAGTCTACTATCAATAAAACCAAGTGTTTATTTTTTGCCAAAACGAAGTTATATCTCCACTGAGAAACGTGGAACACCAGCAGAGGCTAATAACGCCCAAAGCTGAGGTCAAGCTTGATATCAGCAATGGTCAAGGCATGTGAGCTAACCATTGCCTTCACGGATCTTAACTTACAACACTTCAACACGATCTATCATGCTCGACCACGAAGTAAGTAAAGTTAAGAAAATAAGTGAAAGTAATCCAAAGAATAGAAAAACGACGATCTAATAAACATGAGAATATCAGGAAACTCTTTCGATTACAGGACCTAAAAAGGGTCAACATTACAAGAGTATCTGTTACAAAAACCCCAACACTTGGGTTAATAAAAAGAAATTTTTTTTAAGAGGGACCGGCAGCCGGATCTGCTGCTGCGGAAGGGTCCACCTCTTCAGCCTCAGAATTGAGGAAAGAGAGGTCTAGGTCCGGATGACGTCCCTGAACTGTCATCCTGCATTTTTCGTAGCCGAAGTCGAACATCTCGTCGGCTTCAGCGACTTTGACCTCCAAGTCGGACCGGGCTTTCGCCAGTTCCGATTGCAGCGTCCCCTCGGCTGCCTTCAGCTCTTCCACTTGAATGATGAGCTCGGCCTCCGCCCTTTCCTTATTTGACAGCTCGGCCCGGAGAAATGTAATCTCACGCTCACGAGCTTCCAGGGCCCTCGCCGCCTCCTCTCCGGACTTCAGAGCCTCGTCCAAAGACCGTTTTGTGGCTGCCAGCGTCCCCTCGAGGCCGGAGATCATTCCCTTGTCGCGGGTCATCTCCTCCCTTAAAACCTGGCACCCGAAGGCCACCTGCAAAGTTACCAACTGTAACGACCCGAGATTTTCGACTCTCATGTATAACACGATGGCCGAATTCCTAAGTAATTTATGAAATAACTAATTTGTCAAATAATAAAATATAGCATTCAAGCACAATGGCGGAAACAATTATCATCTTATTCTATCAAACTTACTACGTCATCATCAATGTTTAAATAAGGGAACCTACCAATATCCATACTGATTAATTAAAATACAAAACTATGTCTTCTCTTGAAGACTCATTACAATTCCATAAATGTATCAACTACTCGAAAGAAATATTTTATAAATGATAACATCAACTAGGTTTCTCTAACATTGTCATCCGCCATATGATCGTATGAACCATTAAACTCTTTTCCTTAAAAATCGGGTTCAATACCTGGATCTTCACCTGTATCATCTAACTTGTGTTTGAGATAGCATTAAACGCTATCATAGTGGGGAATATTTCCTCCAAGACAATCAAGAATAATAATAATGGTACAGAGTAAACGCAAGCAGGATATTATCATTTAATCAAATCAAAACGACCAACTAAAAATCTTTGTTAATGCGATGCATGGAATGCATGCTCTGGCTAAAGCACTCTGGCTAGAAATCAGTTACGACTGTGTATTGGAGAAATCAGTTGCTCTGGCTAAGGCACCTTGGCTAAGGACACTCATAGCCCAAATCTACACGTGACAGTGTACGGGAGAAGTAGGACGCTCTAGCCTATTCTCAATTCCGTACACCCACATGGAGCCAAGTGAATACATGACTTTAGTTTCACCTTTATTTAAGTGTTTTCGCATACAACCAATTTAAATAAAACTCAATGGTCACTATTGGGAGTCGCAAGCAACCCAACATAGGCCGACAGCTCGGGCTTAGTGTCTATGGCACCAACCCCGGCTCATGAGAATTTGTATACCATTAGTGTCCACTCATTGTCCCGTTTTATGATTTCATCATATCCTAAAAAGCCAATGTTGTACATCATGACCAAATTCATTAAAATACTCGTGTAATGTAAATAGATCCAATCAAGCATCATGTACATGTAAGGATCCATTGACAAACAATCACTTCATTCTCTCAGTTAAGTCAAGAGATGTTCTTCCATCATGGACACCTCTCATGGGTTCCATCTCTCTATATCGAATAATTTTACCAAATTAGGGACAAAGAGTATACAATAATGGGATGTCTATATGATGATCTTATACATATAGTTCATATATATCACAATATGAAAACCAATGTTACTTGTAACACATAGATTAAGGAAATAAGGGCATAGATTTCACAAAGATAAATAACACAAATGCACATGCTTCTTAGTAAAAAATCTAAACAAGGAATCACATCGTTATATAATGATATTCATTACTGTAGACACCCCACCTTCGGCTACACTGTTGGTAGAGATAGCTGGATGAATGGAGGACCATACCCCCAAATCTCAAGTCCAAACTCAGCCAAACTCACCCTTGTAAGCCCCATTCCATAGCCCAGTTCAAGCCTGAACCCAGTCAACCCAGTCCTAAATATCAGCCTGAAAAACCCCCATAAGAAAAGCCAGTCAAAAAATTCTAAAAAAGTCAAACTCACTGAGTCAACCCGCTGAGTTAACCCGCTGAGTCAACCCGCTGAGTCAACCCGTCGAGTCAAAACACCGAGTCAACCCGTCGAGTCAAATCACCGAGTCGACCCGCTGAGTCAACTCACTGAGTCGACCCAGCGAGTCAAACAGCAGCCCCGAGGGTGTGACCGTACCTCGCTGGAAATCGAGGAACGGCTGTACGGGCGGCCCATACACTACAAAAAAATGAGGCAAAATCTACGGATTATATCCGTAGCTATACATCTATAGCTACGGATATAATTCGAAGCAGGCCCGTATCCGATCCGTAGCTATTAGTGCTGTAGGCATAGCCTTTTAAGATATAGCTACGGATATAGTTCGTAGCTATACTTTTTCTGCTACGGATAGCAGCCGTAGCTATAAAAATCCGATCTGTAGATTTTTGTCTACGTAAAGCTACGGACTTTTTTAAGGGCTGCGGACTATATCCGTAGCTAGTGTATATAATTTTTTTAATAACGACAGCATATCTAGCCGTTTCTGGTACATGCCCTAATAGTTCAATCCATCTCAAGCTAAAACAATAAAGACTTCATGGCTTATACCCTAATAGGCTATCATCACAAATATGTGTTCAAGTCTCACCTGTTGAATCCAAATGCATAAATCTTATTCTCCGAATAGCATAAAAGAGAATGTTGAAAACGCAGACAATGCAACTCTCCTTTATTAAATAAATAAAAAGAGCAGGAAATCACACTTGTACTTCATTGAAAAATAGAATGGTAATTAACAAGTTCACTTTTTAAACTACAAAGCAAACGAGTGTTGAAACAGAAGATATTTTCAATGGAGAGAAACCACACCTGTACTTCATTGACAAACATAAGCTTTTGCTCCATGGTTTTCTATGTCCGTTGCACCAATAACAAAAGAAGATCGGGGATGCATTCACCACTGCGGTATCACAAACACAGATGTTTCAAAAAATCAAATGCAAAAAACTGTCATGTCAGTGGCACATAAAACAAAAATCAGTGTTTAAGAATTTGATCAGAATGGATTACAATTGCACTTATGAGAACAACAAACACAATTCTGAATTATGTTTCCTATTCAATGTTTTAGTAATAGGAATATTAACTTTGTCCAAGATTGTGCTGCTGTTGGTTCTTCTTCCAGTTGCTGGAACGGGCGATGTTGAATTAGATGTAATAACAAACAGCAAAATATTCTTTGATGTAAAATATTCTTTCACCTCAACAATGCTTAGCGACATATTTTGCTACATAAATTTAAATGGTCTTAGGAAATGTTGAATTAGATATAATAACAAACAGCAAAATAAGGCTTAAGTCCACATTTCTCGTTTTTTCCAAAATTCTCTTGGTAAAAGTTCAACCAAGACAAGCCAATATAGGTAAAGTATAACTGTTTACAGAATTAGGAGCGATGTCAGTATGCCTCCCAAAGGCATTAACTCTTTTAAGGGTTGGAGCCATTACAGGTCAGATTTAACTACTGATAGCTAATGATAACTGCACAGATATCATTCAAAGACAAGGAAAACCACATCACAATCACTCTATCGCATACCTGTTTTAGCAAAAACAAATAGCAAAAATCCTTTTACAGCCTATGAGAATGGGAAGACGGAGATTTCTGTTGAAGATTTTGAAGAGATACTGTACCTGTATGACATTGACTACTTGTTTGATTGCCCACCCAAACAGAGCCAATGTGACTAGAAATAAGAGCAAAGAGATTGGTTTTACAGACTTCACCAAGACCTACCATAGGATAAACAATAAAATAAAAATAAAAATAAAAAAATGAAAAAAAAAGAAAAAAATGAAAAAGATGAGCTAGCAAAGTTCAATCATAGATTCACATGCAAACATAGCAAAGCTACAAATGAGAAAGGCTTACATCAATAAAGCTTTTTGAATGGTTCTGAGCAGGGAAGAAATGGATGATGTAAAGAACCTGTATCATTATAGTGCACCATGTTTAACATAAAAATAGACCAACAAGATGTGGGAATGTTTAGGAAGGAAACGAAAAAAATAAAAATAAAATACAACTAGTGCATAGTCATACAAGATGGGACTGTCTTGGCATGTGACTGGAGTCAACATGTGCCTTTGTCGTAGATGAGGAAGCAATTCATGCAGCCATTAGAACTTAAAATGGTGAAATTAAGTCAGAGAATACAAAGCAAATATAAGGTTGTAAGTTGTAACACCAAACACCTACATTCACATGATTACGTAAGTGGTCACCTGAAAAATAAAATAGATCACCAACAGCCTCTAAACGATTTAGACATTAAGAATAGATCACCAAACACCTACCAACATGATTACTGGATCTTCACTGTTGCATTAACCAAACCTGTGGCTCAATGGCATGTGTTTACAATCACATGCTTAATATCATGCAACTCAGTGTCTGCACAAAATAAAATTATGCAGTTTAATCCAAGAAAATTTGTCTATCGATTAAGTAGTTTCCTTCAATCAATAGATTTCGCAAAGTTTGCTTTACCTGAAGGGCAAGCACATACAGGCTAGCTTTTTCACATAGCTGCCTGATGAGAGGACGGTCATAGTGACTAAACATTCCATTAGCTAAGATAGCATCTGCTACGTTGGAAATGTCACAAGATCTATCTCCAAGTCTTGTAAGGAGGACAAGCATTATAGACCTAAACAAAATTGAAAGAAAAGAAAGAAAATACTAAGTAAATCTACTAAAAATGATAACCTTGGTTTGGAGGTAAGCATGTTCTGGTAAATTTGGCTTCAAAACATCTAATAAGAAGGTCGTTGCCTCACGTATCATGTTCCTCTGCAATGGAACACCAAAAGAGAAGGTCTCCAGTCAAAACAACATATCGATAAGAACATTAGCAACCAAACGAGCATATTTAAGCAAGCATAAACAAAATATTCAAGCACAAACGACTTTTTTTATGAATGTTTAGGACTAAATCAGGGTTTGCTTGAGAAAAAAGTATATATGCATACAATGACTTTTTTATGACTGAACGATGAACGTAATTTCAGTTTACCTGTCCCAACTCATTTCGTTTCTCTTTCGTTTGGTCCTAGTGACTCGTTTTGTTGCCCACAACATTTTCGGGTTTGTTCCTTAGGGCCATGTGCAAGTGTCAAATAGGTAGGGATTTCATAAATTTTTTTCAGTTTGAACGTGGCAGCTAGTGTTTGTGGGTTCAGATCTCCCAAACCGACATTGCCTGTCTTCTATCAACTCCAACACAACTTACCAACCACCCATCAGAAAAGCAAAATCAATGACAGAGATTGAATGGAAAAGAGGGTTCTCCTTATCACCCTCACACACCCCAATATCGATGTCATGAAAGTCTAGAACATTCCCAATTCAACATTTGAGCTAACTGGACTAAAAAAGAAAAAGAAAAAGAAAAATGCAAGACAACTCTCCAAATTCAGTATCAGAGATGTCTTTAAGGACTCAAAAAATAAGAAAATGAAAATGAAAATCCACAAAATCAACAGCTTCAACATCTAACGCAGCCGCCTGCTGACTAGCAAAAGGGCCGCCAAAGCAGAGTTCATAGCATACACAAGGCCACCTTTGAACAGAGCTATAATTACAACTTGGACTGACCAAATCAGCCCCTAGCAGCATCACCAGCATTTGTGGTGGGGTCTGCTGTTACAGAATTTTGAATAGGACTGGCCCAAAATAGTGGTGGGGCCTGCTGTTTCGGCTTCCCATGCTAAGCTGGTTCAGTTATGATGGTGGAAGTTTGCTTAGGGCTTGTTTGGTTGGCATCTAGAAACCTGTTTCTAACTTAAAATCTAGAACTGGGTGTCCATGAAAAATTAGGAAATCAATAGCAGAAAATGCTCAGAACAACTTGGAAAATCTTTAGAATCCCGGTTTTTACAGCATGAATTCATCATCCTTGATGATTTATAACAATATACTTCACAAAAATAAAAGTAACTTCGATCTTCAAGTAGTTTGTCAAACTACCCATACAGCCACTGCTTTGATATTCTAAACCATATGGCTGACCATGGGAAGAGTGAAGGTCACAACTAAGTGATGATGAATTTCTAATGCCATCAATAAAGACAATAAATGAAGTTTCCAAACATTTATGTTGGTTGGCATCGAAAACCAGTAATATACTACAAAAAACAGAGGTATGAAATAATTTGCATTAACTGATGGAATACCGAATACCTTCTCATGAGGCCCATCAACAGCCATGAGCAGAAGTCCAGATGCCAGAAGTACAGTACAAAATAGCATAAGCCAACCACCTCTTGTAAGAATATACAAAATTGACCGTTTCAGATATTGAACTGCAACCAAAGCAAAAAGCTTTAATGTCTTGAATGGTTGTGTTGTTAATGTCAAATTTTCTAGATCCAATCGATGCCTCTCATGTAAATTTGCAAATAAATAATAAAAATAAAGAATCAGCTAAGGAAATATCGAGAACTTTCTCCAACTTCTTTGTAGCTTATTATCATAAGTCATTTTCTTTGATATTCAAAAGAAAATTCACACCATTACAGACATCACAAAATCCAGTCAATGCATTGCCTTCAATTACTTCAACTTTCTAATGCTGCCATCAGATCAGATTTTGGGCTGGATTGGAGATTAGAAGAGTTGAAGTTGAGATGGAAGGACAATGCATGAACACATGAATTTATACTCTCTCAAGAAATGCTGAGGGATAAAAAAAAAGAGAAACAAAATGGAAAAAAAAAAAAAAAAACCAAACAAAGTTCCATGAAGAGTTGAAGGGATCGGCCCTATTTACTAATTGTTCTTCAATGTCCTACATTGAAACATTTCCAAAAAATGACCAATCTACCAAATAAATCAGAAATGGTACTGACAATTCCTCAAGCTGT
Source organism: Liriodendron chinense (assembly GCA_003013855.2). Taxonomy (NCBI): domain Eukaryota; kingdom Viridiplantae; phylum Streptophyta; class Magnoliopsida; order Magnoliales; family Magnoliaceae; genus Liriodendron; species Liriodendron chinense. The sequence goes on along the minus strand of ML058455.1, from coordinate 86,968 downwards.
TTGAGCCTAGAAGTCGAGCACGGAATATCTCCAAACAAGAAGTTGCTGGATAAATCCAAGCATTCCACCAATAACCAGCTTGCACCATGACTGATTTTCATGGTCCGGTAATCCAAATGGGAACAGCATATCAACCATAAAATGACAATATACATACCTGAGTAAAGAGGCATGTTGCCTCTCAAGTGGGGCAACTTTCCATAGTGCTCATCAAGGTAAGTAAACTGCTCCTTAAATTGAGGCAGCTTGGGCTGTACTGGATTGGATCCTTCAATCCCTTCATTGCTCCTCAAGGTAAGCAACTTCCTCTTTTCTTGCATTGAAAAACTTGAAGGACGATTAATAACAATATGTAACAAAACATTAATGAATTTAAAACAAAGAAAATGTATCCATTAACTAAAGCCCCAGAAATACATTAAATTGGTCATCCTTCCCATCTCTCTGAACTAACTCCTCTATCATCTCTAGGAGATTGGTGCATGATCTCCTAACCTGTGCAGCATTAGAAATCAACAACAATAAAAGATCGCTGCTTGAAACTGTTTCCCAAATATCACCCAAAGTCCCATTTGCCTCTGTAAATCCAACATCATGTGCTTCAGCAAATGAGCAGGAACCTTTCCTTAGCCCAATCTGCACTTTTTGCAACTGTAAAAATGGTATTAATGCACATGTCAAGAACATGATGAAGAACCTAACTTTAAAACAATGGCTTAGCTCCTATGAGATAGAAAAATTACAGGAGAAGCTAGAAAGGTGTGGTGAGTACGTTAGCCATAGAAAATGTAGTCCTGTTTGCACGTACATTAAGAACTGCCAAGATTCAAGGAGAGTCAAAGGCCCAAGTTTAATATTAAAAATGCCTCCAAACACTTACCAAATGCAAATCACATATGAAAATCTAAAAAAATAAAAAAAGAAACAAAATAAAATAGTCACAATTGTTAAGAAAAAGTAAAGGGCAATAAACAATTGAACACTCCCAACCAAAATCTAGATTGTAACAAGCACAAGTAATTTATGTTTGTAAGAGGAGGTATAAGACACATAATTAATATAGCCCATCTGTTCACCAATTCCAGTTCGCTTTCCCCAAATGCTAAATCTTATTGGGGCCCAATTGACCAATAGTCTGGATAAGTAAACCTTGGTCCCCACCTTGTTGTGGAAAAAGATATAAATTTCAAATTCACCTCCACAATGCAAAAATCAGCAAACCAACAATCCATTATTAACAAAAAAAAAAAAAAAAAAATGGATGCACCTCTATTCTTCCAACACAACTTCAAAAATAACCCAAGATAACTGATCGCCCACAGCCCATTTTTATAAGCGTCTCGCTGGAAATAAGTGCAAACAGACCAGGACATGCAGGATTTAGTTTTAATGATTCCCTGGCCCCAAATTGGTAGTAGATGTGTTCCAGGTCGGACTATAAATTAATTCAATATCACATCCAACTGCTGCAGAATGTCTGTTCAGACCCTTAACCACCAAACGAGTAATTGAATTCTAGTGCTTAACCGCCAAACAAGTAATTGAAAAGACGTTGGTGGAAGAAAAATTCAGTCTAACCTGGGTTTGGACTCTGATGATAGAAAAATAAGAAAACAACATTCGATGTAATAAAAAATCAGAGGAAAGAAAAACCTTCCTGAAATTTTACAATGGCTGATTTCTTTCTAATGGTGGGGCCATCCTATTGGATGGGTTGAAAACTGCCCAAACCTGAAATTTGAGCTATCCTCAGGGCAAACCCAAGCAACCAACAAGACCAAAATTTCACAAGAACTTGGAGATAACATTCATGTTGAAGAAAAGGAAGGATGTACTTACTATTAGTCTTGTGCATTCATCAAGGATGTAAACTGTTTCATTCAGTGCCTCTACAACACCTCTTGAATCATCATGAACCAACCTCCTATATATATAACAAGAGGAACACTAAGAGAGCTTAGAAAATATTTTGTCGAAGAGATTTATGATGGAAATTGTGGCATAAGTTTGACATTGGCTGCCAACCTGATGCAACCCTCTATCCGGACTAGGACTGGCAATGAGAGCTTGTGCTAATAAGAGGCCAGTTTTCCATTCCATTAGACCCTCTACTCCATTCCTGTGGTGTGGTCCATTTGAGCTTTGGTGATATGCCTCAATTTTGGGCTCACATCGATGCGGTGTCAAAGCTTTCAAAGTTCTTTTATCTGATTTTTTCTTTGGTTGAACTCTTTTGCTTGAGCCTCCACATGCGCTGTTAAGTAGATTTGACTCTGCCCTTAATCCAGTGAAGTGATATGCAAAACAGAATACTGCTAATCAGCAGAGAATTTAAATAGTAAACTCAATTCACCCCTTGGTACAGTAAAGTGGAATGCAAATGGAACAATACATAACAGACTTGAAATAGTAAATCCAATGGCATATTCGAGGACATGTACTATTTTTATGGAGATAGACATGTATTTTTTATTTTATTTTTGTATATTAAATATCATTTTTCTTTGCTTTTTATATTTATTTTCATACATATGAAGCATTATAGAAAAGATGATACAAAGAGGTGCACGCATTAAAAAAAGTAGGTGAAAATATCAATCCAGGAACAAACAAAGGCCCTGACAAAAAGCAATAACCAATGAACCTTCTCTAGCTTGCTAGATTCATTTTTTCTTTTCTTTTCTATTTCTTCTACAATTATAGACTTCAATCCCCATTTATAGATTCCATTAAAGCAGTTTATTCATCTCAAAACCCATCGTTCTTCAGTGGTAATTTCTTACATTAGTGTCATGCATACACATGACCTAGAATCTTACAAAACAAAAGAACAAGAACACTCCATAGAAAATGAAATAACTTACAAAATTGTGGACACATACTCTTCAAGAAGAGATCATACATTTTAGGAATCCCAAAACTCAAAATATTCTGCTTTTATTTTTATTTTAATTAATTTGGTGGAATATTCATTCATTACCTCCTAGAAGTTCTGGACAGACTCATCCTGGATCATGCCTGGGGAGAGTAGGTGTCTTAACAAGCTTATTGAGCTAGAGACCACAACCAACATTCTTTTTTCTTGTCATCCCCATCCACAGCATGGCTCAGTAGATCAATACAACAATAAATGTTTTCAATGGCAAAATGAAAAAGGCAAAAGGCAAAAGATTAGAGGGTTAGTATCTTCCAAAATGAGATAATCATCTTCATGCCATCCCAATGTGTGTGAAGAAACAATAGAGAGCTTACATATAACCAAATAAAAATATTTTATACTTTGCAGCAGCTTGATGCATGATACCAAGGCACTAAAAGATGGTACATATGACATAACAACAATACAAATTAAACTAGCAAAATTACGTAAGTATTTCAAATTAAACTAACAAAATTATGTGTCCTAATTTTATGTGCCATAAACAAAGACCTACACTTAATTATATAACTATTGGATTTTTGGAGTCTTTGGAGGATTTATTGGACGGTTGAAATGAAAAATATCAAACGGCCCTGTTTCAGCAAACAGGGTCATGAATCAGAGGTTAGGATTGTTTAAACAATCTGATTTTGAGATTTGTGGTTTAGTTACAATGGATTCCACAAGTTAAGCGGTTTAATCTGACAATGTATGTAAACAAGTAACCTTTTAACTACTGAGAGAACATGAAATCTCATAGAAAATTAAGACAACTGAAGATGGGAGTTTTCAGTTTTCGGTCTACTTTTTGTTATAAGTCATTGGGCCTGAGTCTTGAATCCTATAACCATGATGAACCATGGGTCTGGGCTTGACTTATTGACCACTCTATGCAACAGATGTACAAGTAAGAAGTAAGAATAATGTAGCCAATGATACAAACGAGACATTATGTTGTACATTTGGCATAATGCATCAACCAGTGATAAATCCATTGCACGTATAGAACAGTAGCACAAATTGAGTTAAAATTGAGTTACACTGACCAACTGGTTTTATCATCTGATTTTGCCAGTTCAGTTTGAATTTTGGGAAATTTTCTTTATACCCGCCTACTCCATGACCAATAACTGGATGGTTAATCACTTCGATTCTCATGCTATGCTCCATCAGCTGACAATTTGGACAGCTATGATTGGTGTAGCTTAAGTTCTGACGTCTAAGAAAAAATAGCTAGGAATTCAATAACACAGATCTCAAAAACTTGAAAAAAGGCTGCACCAAAATCTTTTTAAACTCAATAAAGTACTTGACCTACATAAACCATCGAATTTTCCTTTACACGCCATTAGAAGCATAGTACAAATTTTTAAAAGGAGAATTAGTACAAGTTTCTATTCATCTGTACACAGATATCGGCATTTTGCAGTTTTCAAGGTCATGTACTACGCCACACACCAGCAGCATCCAAGTTACTGTTACTTTCATTACAACTAACCAGCACACATTCGATTAATAATGAGGTTACCTTATTTCACTCAAAATAACAAACGAGCCCCCAAATTGCAATTCTTTTTTTTAGTTGAACATGAAATTAGGCTTTCAACATCATTACAAATTAAAATGACATGGAGAATGAGAAGCACACAAGAAAATCAAACCAATAAACCATAAAGGTGAGATTTTTTAGGAAAGCCCTAATCCTTTTTCCTGTTACAGATTTTGGAAAAAAAAAAAAAAAAAACAGATCTGAACCTATTTCACCTAAAATTCTTTTCCCATTATAGATTTACAGAAAACGGAACCCTAAATCTCCTTTGATAATCTATGGATTTGCAGATCCAGAAATAAAAACCCTAAATCACCATTTGATAAATAACAACAACAACAAACAGAAATACAAACCGAATTACACGAGTATGTATGAGTACCTAGTCAAAGAGGGAAGACGGAGAAGAGGTGAAGGGCGAGGGCTGCTGGCCGCATCAGATCTGAGTTGCGGCAGGGCCCGAAACGCAGCTCCGAAAGAGAACGTTGATCCCCCATCTCCTGATCTTAACACCGAAATCCCGAAGTCGCCGGTTGGATGCTCACCTGAAGATAGATCACCGGATTTGGGGATGAAACCCTCCGTAAAAAAGGGAGACCGGCAGCGAGATTTAGAGGGAGAGCGAGAGGGAGCGAGAGAGGGAGATGGAGAGGGAGCGAGAGAGGGTGAGAGAGAGTGAGCGCAAGGGAGAGAGGGATCGGGAGGGACAGCGAGCGGGCGCGAGAGAGGGCGAGAACAGGGCGCGGGGATTTTTCTTTTGGGGGAAAAAGGGCGCTGAGGTTTTTTGGGACCACGAGAATGTAAACGGGAGGCGGACGGTCTTGACAACAACTCGTGGGGCCCACCGTGATGTAAGTGGTCTATCCACTCCGTCCATTCATTTTGAAATTTAATTTTAAGGCAGTATCCCAAAAATGAGGCAGAAAAAATATTCTAGGGAACCACAACAAATATCAACGAAAGACACTTAATATCCGCCGTTTCCTATGGTGTGGTCCACTTGAGCCTTTGATCTACCTACTTTTTTAGGCTCATGCCTAAAAATAAGCTGTAGAAATGGGTGGACGGTTTAGATAAAACACACACAATGTAGTGGGCCCTATAGAGCCCCTTATAGGTCCGTCAAGGTTAGGAGTGGGTTGGTGGGTAGTAACTGTAGCTACGGATTAAATCCACAGTACTTTTACTACGGTTTATATCCGAAGCTAAAGGTCCATGTAGTTCGTAGCCTTTGTCCCATTTTTTGGTAGTGATAGCAGGCCGTCCAAAAATAATTACGAGCTCTGCCACTGCTCGCTGCTATAAATACCCCCCTCCCCTTCTCATTTCAACACAACAATCCGCCCAGTCCAGCGACCGTCCGTCTGAGTCCTTCTCCACCACTTAGCCCATTTTCCCACCAAGGAGAGCCCGAGTGAGGAAAGCCTAGCCCTGGTCCAGCCCAGCCTGACCACTGGTCCAAGCCTCCCAAGCCATCCAAGTCTTAATCCAGCCACTCGAAGCTAACCCTTGCGACACCTCCGTCCATCCAGCTACTCTTTTTCCAGCATCATCTCATTTGCATCTAGCATAAGTGCAACATTTACTTTTCTTCCAACCCCCCTGCTTCACTGCAAGCACCTTGATTATTCAAGCATACTGTATATGTCTTAAATTAAGCACCTGTCAGTTCGAGCGTATGCTCTGGGCTTGCCCGTTGTTGGAACCTGCCCATCAGAAACTCTTACTGTTCAGACCTGCATTCATGCTTCACTAAAAGCACCTTGATTATTCAAGCACACTGCATACGTCTTAAATTACGCACCTGTCAGTTCAAGCGTATGCTCTGGGCTTGCCCGTTGTTGGAACCTACCCATCAGAAACTCTTACTGTTTAGACCCGCATTCATGCATCATGTCATCAATGAGAATGTACGAGGATTAAATTAGACTTTCAAGTATTCGATCGATTCTGTGAAGTAGAGACCGTACTTCGGTACGGGCAGTGTGTGGGGTGCTTAACCTCTTCCCACCCTGTAACCGTGATCCCTTACCTTGAATCTCTGGCCGCAGATCAAAAGGAGTCATTTTAGAGGAAGGAATCTTCGGATCCCCTTCTCTAACGTTTCTACAGGATCTAGCCGACTGTAGATTCGAAGTAACTGGCTAGTGGCGACTCTGGTCTTATATAAATTCATTTAATCACATCCAGCTTAAACACGACTACCAAACAAAGCCCTCAAGAACGAGGCAAGCCAGTGGCACAAACGGCGATTTCGCACTCACGCATCCTCCTCTCCTTCTTTTTCCCGAAAGGGGAAGGGGCGAGGAGAACGTCGTGTGGGAGCGCGGAAAACGGCGAGGGTCCACAGAATGGCGACTCCACTGGGGATAAGCTAGTCCCACTAGTCGTGATCCGACTTGAAAAACAGAATCCTTCCCGTACTTGAAAGTCACTAATCCTCATACAATCTCATCTGCATAGCATTCTACCCAAAACCCAAAACAAAAAAAAATAGAAAATCCCAAACCAGAAAAAAAATAGAAAATCCCAAAACCCAAAAAGAGTAGAGTATAGTCCTCACCATTGCGCCTCCTCGGGCTCAACGTGTTCGGAGACAACTTCCCTTCCGCAGCATAATCCGCACTTGGGCTCAGCAAGCCATGTCCGACCACGAAGAAGAAACTCGTCTCTTCCCTGCTCTCGAGATGACCGAAGTGCAACCTCCAGCGCAACAGCCTATTGATAATACACCAATCATACAAGAATTGGCACAAGGAATGAGAGCAATGCAAGAAATGCTCTTGCAATTCATGCAAGCACAAGCCACCGCAGCAGCCAACAATCAGGTTGGCCCAGTTCAGCAATCTCAGCAACCATGCCGGATCCCTCCGGCCTCCAGTTTAAATCAAGCACAACCATCGGAGTCTGCCCAAGACTACCGACAGCAGCCATCTCAGCCCTTCGCTATGGGGCATCCTCCTCAGTACCTTCCTGCTACGACAGGGCCATCTCAGAGCGCTCCCTTCGCAGGGACTTCCAGCCAGCTTCCAGTCAATCTTGCAAACAACAGTCTCAGTAGATCTCAGCATGTCCTCACCGATGGGACACCTTTTCAATTTCAGCACATCCCCGTCGATGGGATTTCAATTCAATTTCCAGCAACAGGGACAGCACTGGCGAATGCCCACAACGGGGGTCAGTGTCAAGCCCACATCAATCAGCGGACAGTGGCGAATACCCAACAAGGGGGTCACTTCCCAGCATCTCAGCCTCCTGCAAATAAGAGCATTTTTCAATTCCAGCACATCCCCGCCAATGGGATTCCAGTCAACTTTCAGCAATCTTCAATTCAGCAAACTCTAGTTAATTTTCAGCAATCTTCAATTCAGCAAACTCCGGTTAATTTTCAGCAATCTTCGATCAATTCAGCAAACTCCAGTTAATTTCCAGCAAGTTCCAGTTCAACCTTCAGTACAGTCTCCAATTCAATTACAATCCTCTCAAGCACAAGCTCATCAGAATCCAGTTCAGTCATCAAATCCATTTCAGCAACCCGCAGTTGCTTTTCAGCAAGCACATAGGGTCGAAGACATCGACCACTATGCCGAAGAAGAACGTGCCTTACTCCAAGAGGCACCAGTCGCTCGAACCGATCACTCAGGACTGGACGAGTTGCGGGAGCAGTTCCAGATCTTGCAAAATCAGCTTCAGCGACAACAAGGAGCGACCAAGTTCAGAGACTTGTGTCCTTTCCCAGATGCTCAAGTACCTCAAAACTTTAAGGTACCAAAATTCAAAAGATACGATGGCAGCGGTTGTCCCACAGCACATCTCAAGGCCTTCTGTGGAGAATTGAGTGCAATCTCAGGAAATGAAGGGGCCCTCATTCGCTTGTTCCAAAAATCTCTGAAGGGCGACGCCCTAGATTGGTACACCTCATTGGACTGCCACCGCATCAGGACATGGGAACAGCTTTCCCAAGCTTTCGTCGACAGATTTGCATACAATCTCAACATGGCACCCAGAAGAGCTGATCTCGCGGCTCTCAGGCAAAGAAGTGATGAAACACTGTCAGCTTATGTGGGACGTTGGCGAGCTATGGCAGCTCAAATGCGAACGCCTATCGACGACGAAGAACAAATCTCCATGATTGTTCATTCAACATATCCAGGCATATCTGGATATCTCATCTCGCATCCATATGCGAATTTCTCACAGCTAATCCGTGCTGGAGAGCAAGTCGAAGCAGGAATCCGGGCCAGGACGATCTCCCCATGGCCTCATCAAGCCACTCCAGTCAAGAGGAACGAGTGGAAGGAAGACCTATCGGGTATGGGAACGGAAACTGCAGCGGTTCTCCTCCTCGCCCGACAGAGGTAAACAACATCAACACCACTGCTCAAGGAAATCAACATGCTCCCCCACAGGGACGTCAACAGTATCAGCAGAATCAAGTTCAGCATCAGCCTCAACGGTATCAGCCACAACCGAATCCTCAGCCACAACCACCTCGACAACAGCAGCAGTTCAGAGGAAACGATCAATACTCATATCAAAATAGGCAAAACTACAGGGAGTTCAGGAAATTTACTCCCCTCTCTCAACCACTCAGTCAAGTCATGGCTACGCTGGTGCAGAAGCAATTACTTACTTTAATGGCACCTCGGCCTCCGCCTCATCCTCTGCCATCAAACTACCGAGAAAATGAGTACTGTGCCTACCATCAAGGACGTGGCCATGCCAATGATCGATGCTATACTTTGAAGAATGCCATACAAGACCTAATTGATGACCGCAAGATCGTCATCTCGGTCCCTAGGACTCCTGCAACAGCTTCCACCAATATTCTTCAGAATCCTCTGCCTCAGCATCCAACGGACCCCAGTTCGTCTCGTGGCCCTGCAGTCAATAGTATAGAAGAAGGGGATCATCTCGATCGCTTCTTCTCCCCAATCCAGTCCATTCATGCTTACACTTACGGGCCGACAAATCCTCCTCCAATCTTGCAAGGGGCAAGTCCCTTTCTTCCTTCAGTCTTCGAGCCAGTAGTACTCGAAGGAGCACTTCCATACGAGGTGCCAGTAGTGCAAGGGGCATCTTACGGCCCCTCATGTTGGGAACCAGTTGTCCTGGAAGGAGCACAATCATACATCGAGCCCACATACGAACCTGTCATCTTGCAAGGGGCAATCCCAATTCAAGAACAATCCAATCTACGAGGGAAGGATTATACTCATCAGCAGCAAGAGCCCATTGTCTTGGAAGGAGCTCCTCCAGTTGAGCCAGTCATATTGCAAGGGGCAAATCCCGGAGGCGTGTCAATCACACTACGGCAGCTGGGACGAACAGAGAAACCTACTGCCATATCAAGAGGACCGGTATTTATTCCATGGGAGCCTCCTGCTCCAGGAACAGTTAAGCCAGGACCACGACCTTATGTGGTCTATGAAGATAAGCCTCGATATTACCCCTTTAGCACAGGCAACAATGTAGTTCTCAAGGCAAAAGCTCCGTATGAGGAAGATCTGGTACCCACACCAACACCGTCGCAAGAACCGGTAGTCCTAGAAGGCAAAAGGGAGGAAAATTATAAAGAGGTCCCATGACACTATCTAGGATGCGCGGAAGTAGGGAACATGAATCCCAATGGGCGTTGCATCCGAAGAGATAATCAGAACAGAGGAGATCCCAAAGGCGCTCTTTCAGGCCTCGGTAACAAAAATGAAGCCGCATACGATGTGGCGACTCAGCTCAAGTCAATCCCTGCACAAATCTCAGTATGGGAATTACTCTGTACATCTCGCATACACCGAGAATGTTTGCCAAGACCTTGAACGATGCTCACGTCTCCTCTGATACGGCACCAGAAATGATAGCATTGATGATTGGACAACTCCTGGCTCCACGCGCCATCACCTTCACCGATAACGAGTTGCCACCGGAAGGACGCGATCATGGGCGATCCCTCAACATAGCCTTACGATACAAAGACCTTTGTGTCCCGCTGGTCCTTATCGATAATGGCTCAAGCTTAAACGTCTGCCCACTTAAGACTGCGGAACGTCTAAAAATCAGTCCTTCTTCATTCCGACCCAGCACCATATGCGTCAGAGCATTCGACAACACCCGCCGATCAGTGGAAGGGGAGGTCGACATAGAGGTATAGATAGGTCCGGAAATCTCCATTATCACATTCCAAATTCTGGATATATCAGCCTCTTTCAACATGCTGCTCGGACGGCCTTGGCTGCACAAGGTTGGAGCTGTGCCATCAACCCTGCATCAACGAGTGAAATACATCTATGGAAATCAAGTAATCTCTATCCACGCAGAGAAAGAGCTCATCATTCCTTCCAATGCTGCTGCCACGGAACCAGACATCCCTGTCATCGATATTCAGCACTCTGAAGAAGACATCCCGTTTCATAGTTTCGAATTCGAGACTGTAAACTCTATCGCCAATCCAGAACCGATAAGGGTGGACCGTGTCTTTTCACCGGCAGAACGTCTAAGCCTCAAATACCGAATGAAGAATCATTTCAAGTCTAGAAAGGTACCACTGGTATATAACCAACGCAAATGGGGACTCAGATACAAGACAACCTTCATGGACAAAAGAAGGAAGAAATTTCGGTGCTCGCCCATCCAATTCGTCAAGCCAGGAGAACCTTGCAAAGATCCAGGAGGGAATCAACCGACTGCACTACACAAAGGCCTCCCGATGAGCCTAGTTTGGGCCACATGGCCCCCCATTCGATGGGATCAGATTCTCGAACCATCTAAGCCTCCAGAAGAAGAAGAAAAAGATGAAGATGAAGAAGAACGTCAAGTACAACAGCTTCAGGACCAGGTTACTCTGACACCTGCTCCCAACCAGGGGCACAACCTACCCACTTCTCTCAACCAGGGGCACAACTTGCCCATCTCAATATCAATCAGCAAGGGGCACGACTTGCCCATCTCTGCGAAGTCAACATCATCAATCATCAGCCAAGGGCAGAAGCAAGCCCATCCATTGGACCAAGAAAGGGAAGTGGCCAGCCCTAGATTGGTCTGATGTCCAGATTCCAAACTCATGTCTAGCCGTGAAACCAGACGAACTGCAATGTGAAGTAAGTGATCCGGGAGGGACTGAGTACGACTTAGATCCCGAACCCAACCAGCGAGAAATCATGGTCATTGGGCTAGACCATGATTCTTCGCCTGAATCATCAACCCCCACCTCTTCAGGGGAGGAAGTGTGGGGTCCTGAATGGTCATCCGTTCCCCTAACTTTTGAATCAGCCAAAGAGCCATCTGAGGGCTCTGGCTTAAAAAAAAAACGCCTGTTTAAGCAGCGATCGGAACTTTGGAACAAGTTGGGCTCAATCATGGTCTGCAATGCCCACTTGTTCAAGGTCCCGTGAATTTCAAAAACCCAAAAAAATAAAAAACTTTCAAAAGCCAAAAACATCTAGCATTTCAATTTCAGAAAATTCTCAAAAAAATAAAAAAAATATTTCTTTTCCTGCATTCAATAGTGTGCCAAGTTCGTCTAAAGAGTTGCATGAGTTTGAAGTCGAATCATATGATTTCGACATCGAATTAGACTTCGAGCTCATAGGTCTGGACGAAGCTCGGGATGAGGAAGATGATGATCCTGCTCCCGAACTTGAGGATCTCCTCAAAAGGTTCGAATCTAAAGCCAATGTTGTAGCCGATGATTTTGAGATAGTAAACTTGGGGACACCTGAGATCCCTAGGGAAGTACGCATTGGAAAATCGTTGCCACCTAAGATGAAACAGAAAATGATAGAGTTCCTAGCTCCACGATTGTCCAACTTCGCGTTCTCATATGAAGACATGCCGGGGCTCAATGAAGAGCTCGTTGTACACCATCTGCCAACCAAGGCAGATATGAAGCCAATGAAGCAGAAACTTCGAAGAATGAAGCCAGAATGGGCTCTGAAAGTCCGAGATGAAGTCATCAAACAATACAATGCGGGATTCTTGGTAGTCTCCAACTACCCTGAATGGCTCGCCAACATCGTACCAGTACCAAAGAAGGATGGCAAGGTTCGAATGTGCATCGACTTTCGAGATCTCAACGAAGCCAGTCCAAAAGATGACTTCCCTTTGCCACACATCGACACTCTGGTCGACAACACTGCTGGATACAAGATCTTCTCATTCATGGACGGGTTCTCAGGTTACAATCAGATCAAGATGGCCGTTGAAGATCGCGAGAAGACATCATTTATCACTCCCTGGGGAACCTTCTGTTACAGGGTGATGCCGTTCGGTCTGAAGAACGCAGGAGCAACGTATCAGCGGGCAATGATAGCATTATTCCATGACATGATGAACAAAGAGCTTGAAGTATATGTGGACGACATGATCGTCAAATCTCGCACAATTGAAGGATACTTTGAAGATCTGAAGAAATTATTCAACAGATTAGAAAAGTACAAGCTCCGCCTCAACCCTCAGAAGTGTGTCTTTGGTGCAATGGGAGGTAAGCTCCTCGGCTTTATGGTGAGCGAGGACGGCATCAGGGTCAACGAGACCAAAACTAGAGCAATCATCGAGATGCCCCCTCCTAGAACAGAGAAGGAAATTCGTGGCTTCCTCGGCAGAATTCAATACATCAGTCGCTTCATCGCACAGCTCACACCATTTGTGAGCCCATTTTCAAGCTCCTTCGGAAGAACGTTCCAAAAGAATGGAATGATGATTGCCAAGTCGCCTTCGATCGCATCAAGAAATATCTCATGAATCCTCCAATCCTAGTGACGCCCACTCCTGGACGGCCATTATTGTTATACATCTCAGTAGCAGCAGAAGCCATTGGCTGTGTCCTCGGCCAGCACGACGAAACCGGGAAGAAGGAACAAGCAATATACTATTTGAGCCGAAAGTTCACCGACTACGAGACCAGGTATTCCCCAATCGAGAAGACTTGCCTCGCCCTAGTCTGGGCAACTCAGCGACTCCGTCAATACATGATTGCATTCCCTATTCTCCTCCTCGCTCACATGGATCTGCTCAAGTACCTGTTCTAGAAATCGGCACTCACTGGAAGGATAGCTAAATGGTAGCTACTCCTATCTGAGTTCGACATCACCTATGTCACTCAGAAGGCAATCAAGGGGCAGGCCCTCGCCGATCATCTTGCGGCCCACTCCCTCCTGGATTATCAACCGCTCAAGACGTTCTTCCCTGATGAAGATCTCTTGCTTATTGAAGAAGAAGAAAAGAAGAAAGATGAGTGGACGTTATTCTTCGACGGCGCAGCAAATTCTAAAGGGAGTGGTATTGGAGCAATCCTCTACTCTCCAGATGACGTCCCTATTCTTATCTCAAGGCGCATAGCATTCGAGTGCACCAACAACATGGCAGAGTACGAAGCATGCATCGCTAGCTTAAGGGAAGCCATAATCCTGGGCGTCAAGAAGCTGCGAGTATTTGGAGACTCACAGCTTATCATCAATCAGACCAATGGCGAATGGAAAACCAAGGACGAGAAGTTGATACCATATCATGTGTATCTTGACAATCTGATCGAAGAGTTCAAAGAAATCACCTTCTCATACATGCCCAGAGCCAAGAATCAGTTTGCAGATGCTCTCGCCACTTGCATCAATGCTCGAGATCCCGAAAGGAGCTTCAGAAGGGGAGCTCACAGTCGAAGTTCAAGATGAACCTGCTTTCTGTCTGCAAATAGAAGAAACCGAAGCTGTCCCTGACAAACCCTGGTATGCCGACATCAAGCAATATCTCGAAACCCAAGAGTATCCAGAGTCAGCAACAGCGACAGATTGCCGAACCATTCAGCGTTTGGCCGGCCAATTCACCATCAGTGGCGAAGTTCTTTACAAGCGATCCTATAATCACATCCTCCTTCGATGCGTCGATGAAACAGAAGCTGCAAAGATCATGAAAGAAATACACGAAGGAATCTGTGGCCCACACATGAACGGGCACATGATGGCAAAGAAGATTCTACGACTCGGCTACTATTGGCTCACCATGGAGACAGACTGTTGCCAGCACGTCAGAAAATGCTTCAAGTCTCAGGAGCATGCGAATCAAATCCATACCCCTTCATCAGAATTATACAACCTGACCACCCCCTGGCCCTTCTCCATGTGGGGACTCGACATCATCGGCAAGATCAGTCCCAAAGCATCAAATGGTCATGAGTACATACTTGTGGCAGTCGACTACTTCACCAAGTGGGTAGAGGCAGCCTCCTACACCACGATTGCAGCATCTCAGGTGATTAAATTCATGAAGAACAACATCATATGCCGGTATGGAATCCCTAATGCTATCATCACAGATAATGGGACCCCGTTCGTCAACAAGAAGATGGATGACTTCCTCAGCAAATTCAAGATCCAACGTCATCGATCAAGCCCCTACCGTCCCCAGATGAATGGTGGGGTAGAAGCCGCAAACAAGACAATCGTCAGGATACTCGAGAAGATGGTCGTGACCTATCGAGATTGATCAGATATGCTCCCATATGCACTTTGGGCCTATCGAACGTCTGTACGGTCTGCTACGGGCGTTACTCCTTTCGAGCTTACTTATGGAATGGAGGCAGTTCTACCAGTCGAGGTGGAAATACCATCATTACGGGTGTTACTAGAAAGCGGAGTTGAAGAAGGAGAATGGCAATGGGCCAGATTCGATCAATTGCAGCTAGCGAATGAAAAGCGCATGCGTGCACTAAGTCATTCACAGTGCTATCAGAAAAGGATCGCTCGGGCTTACAACAAGAGAGTCCGAAAAAGAAGTTTCAAGGTAGGCGACATGGTCATGAAGAAGATCCTACTGTCGCACCTTCCAGACCCCAGAGGAAAGTTCAAACCCTCGTGGGACGGACCGCTGATCATCAGAGAAGTACTTTCCGGAGGCGCCCTCAAACTCACCAGCATGAGAGGGGTGGATCTTCCTGAGCCAACCAACGCCGACAACGTGAAGATCTTTCACGGGTAAGTTATTCTGACCTTATCAAGAGTTACTTTAATAGAGCTGAAGTCAAGAGGTCGAAGCTAAGACCTCTGAGAAATCATTTCCGTCCACCAATAAGTGTTTCAAGTAAAAGGATTCAAAAGGAAAAGAAAAAAAAAGAGACAAAAAAAAGAGAGAAAAAGAATACAAAAGAAAAAGAAAAAAAAAGAAAAGAAAAAGGGAAGCCAAAGCAAGGCACCCAAGAAAAAAAAATCAGCCCAAGAAGAAACACAGTCATCCATCCATTCATCTCAAAAGGGTCTATAGCAAAGACCGACAACTCTATTATCGTAACTTAGGATAAGGGCTGAAAGACTGCCGTCGGCCGGCAACGACGGATTCCCGACCTCTGGTCACTGCAGTTATCCAAAGATCCAGAAAAAGAAAAAAAAGAGAGAAAAAGAAAATGTGTGCCTAAACAAAGAGGGCGAAGTGAAAACCCGAAAGGGCGCTCCGAGTAAAAACAGTGGGCATACAGCGGACTTGGTGAAAACCCGAAAGGGCGCCAAGGGTAAAAACAGCATAGCTGCCAAGGGGCAGGCAAGATCAAACACCCGGGACGTGGTGAAAACCCGAAAGGGCGCCACGGGCAAAAATGACGGGAAAAGGCCGGCTGTAGTGAAAACTCGAAAGAGCGCTGCAGGCAAAAATGGCTCAAAAAGAAAAAGAAAAAAAAATTAAAAGTGCAGGTACCAAGAAATCAGATCGGTTCAAGCAGTGAAAGTTCAAGAACAAGAAGAAGTACAGTCAGGAACAAAGAGCTCTACAAACTCTGACAATCTCAAGAGGCAATAGTTTCCGTTGCCTACACCTCTAGGGAACCAAAGGATCATGCAAGTTAATCTCGAGACATCGGTCAAGGCATTGGCCGAGCCCCAGTTCTGATTCCTATATCCCGACAAAAAATTCAGACACACACTCACAAGACAACTCATGGCACAGTAGATTTTCAAACAGTTTTCTTTTTTTCAATTAAATGCATCATATTTCTTTTACACATATCATGTCATCTTTTTCAAAAAAAAATACAAAAAATGCATCATCATCAATCATATATGCAAAAAAAGGAATGTGCAGGTAGCCAACACAATCAATCTCTACCCTCCTCCTCGGCCACATCAGGTAAGTCCTCTGACTCATAAAAAGATAGCCTCTCTCTCAACCTGCTCACCTCCATACGCAGGTAATGCGCCTCATCGCGTTCAAGGGTACGGATCGCTGTCTCCTCGTCAGACAACCTCTGATCGGTAGCCAATCTCCTCGACATCATCTCACAATGATACCGAAGTGCAGAGATCTCAGACAGCAGATGACCATGAGTGGCCAAAAGGAAGCAAGGATCAATGAATGGGCACTCCTCAAAAGGTTCATATGAACCAGATGAAGAGCCAGCATCTCCAAGGATATCCTGCTCATCCTCATCAGCAGTCTGGTGCCAGCAAGGGATACGTCGATACAAAGACTGCTCAGCAACCCAGTACTGATATGGGGCGATCGCCATCGGAAAAGTCCGCAGCTCAAAACCCAGCAAATCAGCAGTCAAGTAACTCGCCCAAGAACAATCAATCCGGGTCCTAAAATCAGAGGATCTAGATGGAAGTGCTCGACGCCCGATACCCGTGAAAGCGAAAAGAGGAACATCCTGCTCATATCCAAACTGCCGCAGGAACCGAATGGGATGATAAGAAAAGTAGGATCGAAAGCCTACCAACATCAGAGGAAGGCGGTGTGCATCGCAAAGCACTGGAGGAAGTGAAAGCCAAGATGACTCCCAACGAACGTTCCAGTCATGAAGTTCAGTGAACATCCTGCGATACAAGGGCTCGCTCATCCTAGCTGTATGCGGAAGGAACTCCACGATATAACGCATGATGTCAGAGCTAGGAATGCCAGGAAGGGGTACAGGAACGGTCAAAGAAAGACGCTCCCATAGCCAGACCTGATCACAAAAAGGAAAAGAAGTTCAGCTAGAGCAAAGCAATTCCTAACAAAGCAAGAGGAAAAAGGTGCAGAAAAGATACCTGAAGAAAGGCACAACAGCCGCGAAGGACACGAGTGCGGCCCAGGGCGCAGTCAGTCAGCCCATTGAACAGCTCGGCCAAGATGAGAGAAATGATCCCCTGCCGTCGGATAGCTCGGCTCATCACCTCAAAAAGCAGAGGAGTTTGGGACCTGCGCCATCCCGAGAACAACACCTCAGCTATCAAGCAGAATATCAATGCGTTTCGAGCAAAGGTAGAACCGGCCACACTCTGAGGACCCGAAAAAAGATCATACAGCAAGTCCAAGGAGAACACTACAGCATCCTGGCCGGCAACGGCAGGCCGAACAAGATAGGGGATCCCGAACCAGTTCTGCGGTGTAGCAGTCTTCGGCGACGTCTTCGGCGAAAAATACTGAGTGTAATTCCAAGGAAGGCCTGTCAAGCGTGCAAGCTCCTCCAAAGAGGGTCCCATCTCCATATCGTTGAACGCAAACAAGTTCAACGAAGGGACCCAGTCAATCAAGGCAGCTCCAAGCATCCTCCAATCAATGTCAACTCTGGCCATATGGATCAGACTGCCAAAGCCATAAGACTCCAAATCTCGAATCTCATAAGCTGATAAGCTGTCAAGCCAAGCAAGCAGTCGTGGCGAGCAAGAAGGACGAGGAAGCAGCTGACAAGTCCTCACTGGTACCCCCTCCAGAACAAAAGGCCCAGAAATCAATGACAACTCATCAAGGATCGGAAGGTCAACGGGCGAAGGAGAAGGAAAAGCTGGAACCTCTGCAGACTCAACAGCCCCTGACCTACCCTTTGTAACGGCTATGTCTGATATAGTCGCATCACTATCTGAAATTGTCATAACCTTAGCCGCATGAGAAGACTCGCCCACCTCATGAACAGAGTGCGCAAAAGACCGACGATCAAGAGAAGGATGATACCCTCCATCAAAAGGGCTATCAGCAAAGATCACACTGCACATCGTGGCATCCTGGCTAATCTGACCGTCGAAGAATACATCTGAACCATAAAAAAGGGGCCCGGCAACCCCGATCGAAGAATCAACAATCAGATCTGGACCTGCGGCTCCAACAGGAAATCATGAATCCAGTCATCATCCTGGCCGATCAAAGGGATCATCGAGGCATCTACATCGTCCATCATCAAGGGGACATCATCAATGATCACATCAAGTCCACCCAAGCAAGTATGCCGCACATCTCGGCCCTCATCAAGAGCATCCAAACCGTCAAAGGTATCATCTGAGCCATCCATCCCGTCCAAGCATGAGATCAGCCCATCTATGTCCATCATGGTCCCATCACCACCATCCATCACATCATCCATGTGGCCCACACTCAAGGGATGCATAGCCTCACCTATGTCCCATCTCCCCATCCCATCCATACCATCCATTTCTCCCATAATGGGGGGCCCATTCAAATATGAAATTCCATCCATCCCACCATTAATGGAGCTATTCAAAGCTCCACCAACCACCATCCCTAACCCCTCATCAATGCCCCCATTCAATGCACTATCTCCACCATCCATTAAAGAAATCCCTCTATCATTAAAAGCTTCAATACTTTCTGAAGCATGGGACCCACCATGGACAGCCCCCACAACCCCTAAATCTCCACCATCCATGCCCCAAGAAGGGACAAAGCAAGATGAGGACAAGATGATGAGGAAAGAGGAGACAAAGGGAAGATTCATTGTTGGAATCAAACTTGGACGTACAGAGCAGGTGGGGACAGCAGCAACAGAGACCAGGGAATGTCCGAGCACGAGCCAGCCCAGGCCGCTCAAGAGGCGAGCCCTGGGCGGCCTGCTCTGGGCCGCCCGTACGGAAGCGATTCCTCTCTCTCCGCGGGATTGGCTCCAGGGTTCTTGGTAGGTGAGGCTGACAGTCCACGTCAGCAGATGGCACCCCGTGGGCCGCCCAAGGCTCCGGTCCGCCCCAGATTTTGACTGAGGTTGATCAAGATCATATAAAAGGTGCCCCACTGGTCCAATCACGAAGCAATGCGGCCAGAACATGGCTGATCAAGTCAAAGAGAAGGAAAGATGATCAAGTGAGGGCCACAAGCAATCCAAGTCATTCAAAGATTAGATCATCATGATCTAAACCATTGAAGAACGTGCATGAGCCATTAAACAACAAGATCAAAGGGGTGATCATCAAAAGAAGGGCCAGAATCCAAGATCTAATCATCAAGTGGGCCCACAAAGCCAAGTCAAGCGATCTGAGACGTTCAAGCCATCATCCACACCATGAGAAGCCTTCTTAGCCTCACAAATCATCAAAAGAGGTGCCCCAAAGTAAAGCCAAGGTCTCAAGTGGGCCCACGGGGCCGAATCTATCAATCTGAACCATTCAAGGGCTAAATCATCAGGATCCAAACCATTGGAAAGCTTACACAAGTCATGGAGCAGCAAGATCAAAGGTTCAATCATCAAAAGAAGGGCCAGAATCCAAGATCTAATCATCAAGTGGGCCCACAAGGCCTAAACAAGCAATCTGAACCGTTCAAGTCATCGTCCATGCAATTAAGAAGTCTCATCTTTCGTAAATCATTAAGGAATAAGTCAAAGGTCAAAACATCCAGACATCATCAAAGAATTTGAGACAAGTCAAAGATTGTACATTCATTCAAAAGAGCTTGATACAAAAGAAGACAAAAGCAAAAGTACAAGGCCATACAAAGCAGAATACCCAAGCAAGCTACAAGTCGCCCACATAGTCATCATCATCCCTCCTCTCGTCCCGCTCCCGATGATAAAGATCCATCAAAGGATCAGTCACCGAGCCTCCAGCGTACCTGCGACGACCACCTGGAACGTAAAGCGAAGGAAGCAGAGGTCCTTGGCCGAACAACAAATACCACTCATCATAATCACGATCCGGGATCGTGAAGCGAAATCCGGGCTGGCCCACGAGAGCCTCAGCTCTCTCATCAGCTGGGATTCGAGCAGCTGGAGGAGGTGCTGAACAGGGGACCCGAGCCACCCCAGTGACTTGCCGAAGCAACCTCTCCCCCAGATACCATTGAAAAGATTCAGCGTCGGAAAGCATGATACGGAGACATGAAGCATCGTATGCCTCCACACGCTGGGGGGTATAATAGAGAGGGAAACTGGCATACGGCATCCGAGCGAGCTGCAGCAAACAAGGTCACCACGATCAGTTATAGTACGGCATGAGGGGTAGGGAAAGCAAGATACTTACGTCCTCAACGGTCAACCCGTCTATGTCAGCACGCTAATTGTCCCCAGAAACTCGGGAGTTCCGCATCCTCGGCACGAGATGGGGAAAATGGTCATAAAAGCAGGTCTGGGCAAAAGCGCATCTAATGATTAGAGAAAGAAAGAAGGCAAAAGCCCTTCAAGAAAAGTGAAAGAAGAGATACCTTAACGACAGGCCAAAAACCTGTGAAGGACCGGCTATGCCGACAGGTCTTGTCCAGACCTTGGAAGATATGAGTCAAGATAGCCCCATTCCAGTTATAAGGATGATGAAGATCCTCGACTAAACGAAGAAATTTAGGATCAACCCTCTCATTCGCATGGCAGAGAAGAAAGGACCCGAATGCATAAGTGATCATGGCCCGTGCTTTGTGAAGGGCCTCTCGCTCGGTGGTGGGGATGACGGAGGCAAAAGTGTTGTAGAACCATTGCATCTTTACTTGATGGCCTTGGAATTCACCCTCGGGTGGGACATCACCGACGAGCCGTAGCCAGTCAGTGGAAGTGAGGGGAGCCAGAGAGCTGACTTGAGGAACAACTGTTCCATGAAATGGAAAGCCTACTTGCATATAAATGTCCAGGGGAGTTATTCCCCATTCACCACAAGGGAGCTGGAAGGTGTGGGTCTCGTCCCGCCACCTCTCGCAAAGGGCTGCGAGCATCATGCGGTTAGCATCGTTGTTACGAAAACGTAAGGTGAGGAGGCCAGCAAAAGGAGTACCATCCAGTACTCGTTCAAGCAAGGGTTGTGGATCCTTCACCCAGTTGTCCCAGTGATACCTGGTACCTCGACCCTTGATAGCGGGAAGAGGTTGATGCTCCATAGCTAAGGAACACATGTGGTCCCCTCGGCGGACGATGAAGGCAGGATCATCCTCATCAATCACTCGGTGACCTCTGGTACCATCCGCCATTGAATCCTACAAGCTTGGCAAGGTAAGTCCCTATCCCTTTACCCGTTAAAATCCAAATTACCATCCAGGAAACCCATGGGATTGGGCTCACATTTAAATGCAAGATCTAAAGTCCAACTCCATGTGTCACCTAGGATATGTGTTGGGCCCATTGGAAAAAGTAAGGCCCACCTTAAAGAAGGTTGCATGGCATGCCTTAGGCAAGAAAAAGTCCATCATCCAAGGACACATTTTGGATAACAAATGCACTCAAAGGCCATGAGATCAACGAAGGAAAAGAATCCTACTTCACATGAGAAGTTCCTCTTCAAAGTCCATATGTGGCCAAGGATTGATCCACTTTTATGCCAAGGTCCATGATTCTCACTTAAGATGTTTCCATCTTTTTACACATGTACATGGACAAGTGGGGAATAGAAAGGAAGTGGGCCCCCAAGAGCAACCCAAATGCCTCATCTCAATGGATTGGAGAGAGCACATAGCCCACTTTGAAGAATATGAGGACCCATTCATGGGTTAACCATGGGCAACCTTATGTGCCTCATCTTGATGAAAGTTTTGACCATGAGAATACAACAAGGAGGTCTACCCACAAACATATGGATCAAAGTGGCCAATGGTAAAAAATTTGATGCACATAGCCCACATGAGGAGTCAAAGTTGGAAATGCCCATGTAAAGGCAAGTTTGGGCAACTTATGTGCACCAATTTCTTTACAAAACAAGGAGACCATTTGAGCACACAAGGGTATGGCTTGATGAGTCACCCAACCATCATGAAAATGGATAAGAATGGTACACATAGCCCACTTGAAGATCAAAATCCAAAATGTCCCAAAGCATGGGACAAAAATGGGCAACTTATGGGTATCATTCTTTCTCACAAATTGAAGAAGAAATCACTCATACTTGAGAATGATGGTGGATGACCCACCAAGACCCCAAAGAAAAGATCAAGGAGCCATGGTTGTATGGATAGCTCACTCGAGGATCATCCATTTGAGGTTGATAACATTAAAGGGAAAATTCTTGAGAACCACATTCCTACCACAAGGAAAAACCATTTGAACTTAGTGAGATTGTTGGAACAACTTACTCATGGGACTTGTAGATGATCAAGTAACTCAAGTCCTCCATCCATCAAAAGAAAAAGCATGAAAAGAAAAATCCTACATGAACAAAGTGTAGTGGGGCACACATGGTTCAAAGAAGTGCCCAAGTTTCAATGAAGGCCCAAAAGCCCATCCATATGGAAAAATTCTAAGGAACCCACCACACCTTGTACATAAGGATGTACATCATAATCAAGAGATGGTGGAAAACTTGGGCTACTTGTCCATAAAGGCCCAACTAGGAAATCTAGCCCACTTGAGATCCAAATGAAGAATGGGCTAGTCATCTTAGTCCATACATATGTGAAGAAAGATGGGGTCACCCAAAGTGAGCCCCATGAGTCCAAAACTTGAGATGGGCCCTTGTTGAGCTCATAATTGTGCAT
This sequence comes from Liriodendron chinense, assembly GCA_003013855.2. Taxonomy (NCBI): domain Eukaryota; kingdom Viridiplantae; phylum Streptophyta; class Magnoliopsida; order Magnoliales; family Magnoliaceae; genus Liriodendron; species Liriodendron chinense. Next base: position 63,875 of record ML058455.1, on the reverse strand, counting down.
ATTCTAACCCCAATTCATCACTCATTATGCATAATATACATATTCAAAGGACCAACTTAGTACATGATTTGTGATTACAGGAAGAAGATGGAGATTTCACATATTGAGGGCTAAGTGGAGCTCTTTATGAGCATTGAGGACCATTGGATCAAGCATGATTGAAGACCAAAGAAAGACAAGCAAGGAGAGAAGAGAAAAGAAAGAAAGAAATAAAGAAATAAAGAAGAAAAAGCCAGCCGACCGGTCATGACCGGTCGGCCATTCAAGAGAAGACCAAAGAAGAAGGACTACCCAGCCCGACCGGTCATGACCGGTCGGGCATAGCTGCTGGAGAAAGATTGAATAAGGCCGACCGGTCATGACCGGTCGGCCATGGTTGCTGAGACCTTGTGAAGACCTCCGACCGGTCATGACCGGTCGGACAACGTTGCTGGAAGAGCTGTTTATTGAGGCCGACCGGTCCAGACCGGTCGACCATGCATAACAAGCACCTTCTAAATTAGGATCTCCGGATTTTACTGCGCAATTGCGTAAGCTTACGCAATTTCTGGAATGTTCTTGCGTATTGGACTCCTCCAAGCTATAAAAGGGTGTCTTCTCTTCATACCAAAGGAGGGCGACGACGTGGGAATTGCTGAGGAGACGGATTCTACTTCAGATTTCCTGTTTTAGTAGTTTTTCATGTTTTTAGAGGCTTTTAGTTCAAGGATGTTAGAGATGAACTAAACCCTCTTAGCTAGAGCTAAGAGGGGAAGCTTTTGATTCGTTTTTAATGGATTGATGCAACCTAGGTTTCCTTTTATGCTTTAATGAATGAATTTTAGTTCAAATTGAGTTTGATTCAAGTACTATGTTGGTTTCTACTTTAATCTCTTGATGACTCCGGGCTCATGTGATTCTTAGTGATCCTAACTTAGTATCTTAGCTATTGAGCATTGTTTATGCTTGTGTAATGCATTGATCTACCATCGACTCCGGGCATGGTAGACGCTTTGATTGCTCATGTAACTGAATTTCTTATCTTTTGTGTATGATCTGGAATATTTGTTTAGAGATTGATTTTGATTTAATTAGAGTTCAAATCATGAGTTGTAATCAGGTCTAGTGACAGGACTTGGTGAAGGCTATGGTTATGAATCTCAACTAGATTGGAAAGAGGCTTGGCCTATACAATTGAGTGTGCCCAAGGCCTGAGCATGGTTGTGGGAATCAAATCAGTTAATAAGCACCTATTTCAGATAACTGTGATTAATTGCTCTATATTCCGATCGGATAGAGATGGAAATCTGATTCTGATTGAGTTATATGAGACCTAGTTGTGTTAATGCATTGAAACGTATCAAGAGTGGATCCTTGGCGCTCTAGTGACTTTTTAGATTGAATTTACCTTAACCATTCACTGTTTAAACTCAAATCACTGTTTGTTTAGTTTTAGTTCTTAATATAGTCTTAATTACTAGTTGTTTTAGTTAAATTCTGAAGATACCCATATATAAATCTCTGTGGGAACGATACTCGGTCTTTCTGAATTATTACTACTTCGCAACCCTACACTTGGGGAGTGAACAAGTTTTTGGCGCCGCTGCCGGGGATTTCTATGCGGTATCTTTAGAATTTTCTGAATTAACTTTTAGTTGAGATTGTGTTAAGATAGATTTAGGATTTGTTTTGCTTTTTAGAGTAGGTTTTCTTCTAATTATTAACTTAGTTTGTTTTGATTTTTGCAGGATTCTAACATAGGTCTAATCCAGGGATTTTTAGGAAGTTGAAGAAGATGAAGGCATCTTAAGTCACAAATCAGGTTTCATCATTCTAACCTTACTCTTCTTCTTCTCCTACTCATTCCTATCATATTCATATCTTGTAGAGTGGGTGGAGACTCCTTTTGGATCTCTGAAAGGTAGGCCTTGTGCCACCTGAATTCCTATTGGTCGGCTCTACCGCCTTGGATCACCTTGTGCTCAGAGATTTCTCTTCTCAACCTATTCCTCTTTCTTCTTTTCTGTACTTTTTCTCAAAAGACTCAAAGAGTGGGTGGGGAGTTCTTTGAACCCCTATTGACCAGGAGAAATCGGTCTCTATCCTTGCTTCTGGCTCAGCCATTGCAAGACACCCTGTACTTAAGTTTTAGAGAGGAGTAAAGGAAGGAAGGAAGAATTATTTTTCCTTTTCACTCATTCTTTTTGGTTTTGCATGCCACATTGGGCTAGGACTTATAATAACCGACTTGTAAGGGACGGAGGAGTTGTTGAAGGGATTGATAGAGAGCCTCGTGCTAGGAAACATCAAAATTTTCCTGAAATCACTAGAGAGATGGCTGAAAATCAACCAAATCAAGGGGTTAATCAAAATCCAGCCCCAAACCTTACTGAATTGGATGAGAATGAAGTGGGGAATGTACCTCAACCTAGAACTCTACGTGACTATTTACAACCAGCTAGGACGAGTACTCCCTCTTGCATAATTTTCCCTCACAATGTGGGGAATATTGATTTTAAACCGGGGTTGATCCAACTTCTTCCTAGATTCCATGGACTCGACTCTGAGAGCGCATATCTACATATTAAGGAGTTTGAAGAAGTTATAGCCACAATAAACTATGATAATGTGACCAAGGATACTATAAAACTTAAATTGTTCCCTTTTTCCTTGAAAGAGAAGGCCAAATCCTGGCTACATTCCTTAAGGCCAAGGTCTATTGGGACATGGGCTGAGATGACCAGGGAGTTTCTTAAAAAATTCTTCCCTACTCATCGAACCAATGCACTACGAAGGGCCATAATGAACTTCTCCCAAAAAGACGAAGAAACCTTTTTCCAATGTTGGGAAAGGTATAATGAGCTTTTAAATGCATGCCCACATCATGGCTATGAACGGTGGAGGTTGATTAGTTTCTTCTATGATGGATTAAACTCAACCATGCGCCAATTTGTTGAGATGATGTGCAATGGGGAGTTCATGAACAAGGAAACGGAGGAAGCTTGGGATTATTTTGACATGTTGGCTGACAATACACAGTCATGGGATATATCCAAGCCAACAAGTTCAAAACAACCCCAAGCTAAGGAAAAGGGAGAAATTTATGTTTTAGATGGGCAAGAGGATCTAGGTTCTAGAGTGGCTAAACTCACACGAAAGGTCGAGGAGATGGAACTAAAGAAAGTGGACACAACCCAACAAAAGGGGGCTGTTGAAACTATTTGTGGTATTTGTGCTTCCAATGTGCACCAAACGCCGGATTGCCCAACAATCTATGCGTTTCGAGAACTCTTATTTGAACAATCAAATGCCTTAAATAGTTATCAACGACCTTTTAGTACTTCAAATTCAAACACGAACAATTCTAGTTGGAGAAACAACCCAAACTTCAATTGGGCGAATGGAAACACGGCTAATCAAAATAATCCTCAAAGGGGACCCCCAATGCAAATGGCCCCACCTCAAATGCCTTTAGAGGATACTTTGAAAGCATTCATGGAAGGTCAAGCTCAAATAAATCAATCCAACCATACGATAATGCTTGAGCTTAAAACTTCGGTAGAGGAAATCAAGGCTCGCTTAAACGCAAGGGAAGGGATGCTTCCAGCCCAACCCGTATCAAATCCAAAAACACAATGCGAAGTAAGCGTGCCTAGTTCTTCTAACCAACATATGGAACATGCTAAGGCCATCACCACTCTTAGAAGTGGTAAAATCATTGAAAAATCTGATCCGGTGAAGGTTTCACAGCCTAATGATCCGGTATCTTCCAAAGAGGATGATGGACCTAGCACCGCCATGAATGAAAAAGAGCCATTGAAAGAATATAGACCCGTTGCTCCATTCCCCCAACGCTTGATTCCAGCCAAACCTCAAGATAAATATCAGGAATTTTTGGAGGTTTTCAAGCAAGTCAAAATCAACATCCCATTGTTGGATGCCATTAAACAAATACCGTCATATGCAAAATTTTTAAAAGACCTTTGCACGGTTAAAAGGAAAATACATGTGCAAAAGAAGGCATTTTTGACAGAGAATGTGAGTGCCATTATCAACCACGGGATGCCCAAAAAGTACAAAGATCCCGGTTGTCCGACAATATCATGTGTAATTGGAGACTACCGGGTCAAACATGCTTTACTTGATCTAGGGGCAAGTGTAAACTTAACTCCCTTTTCGGTCTATGAAAAATTGGGTTTAGGTGAGTTAAAACCCACCAAAACCACATTACAACTTGCTGACCGATCAATTCGTATTCCAAGAGGGGTAATTGAGGACGTACTTGTCCAAGTTGACAAAGTTTACTACCCGGTCGACTTTATTGTCTTGGACACGCGACCCACGGTTAATATTGGTCCTCAAATTCCTGTCATACTTGGCCGTCCATTCCTAGCTACATCAAATGCTATCATAAATTGTAGGAGTGGGGTCATACAAATGTCTTTTGGCAATATGACGATTGAGTTGAATGCGTTCAATATTGACAACCAACATGAGGATGAGGATGAGGAGGTTCATGACATAAACATGATCAATTCTATCGTAGAAGATGAGTCCCTCTCACCTTTTTACTCCGGTCCCTTAGACGAAGAAGTGACTCACTCCCTTGATGAGAACGATGATATGATACAGGATATGGTCACACTTTTTGAGTCGGTATCGGCATATGACGTTAGCCGAGAAAAGGATGTGGAAACCATACCTTTTTACGCTGAAAAATCAATTCAGCTTTCCACACCTTTGTGGATCATGCATACCAAACTCCACCAACCCTGGGATGATCCTTACTTGCAATATCATTGCCCAGGAAAATCTGATTGGAGACATATTTTTTCTGCTAAATATGATGATGTCTCCGCCTATACATGTGGTGAAAACACTAAGGAACCCGCTGGAATTCCTTCTTGGGATTTTGAGTGGCTTATTTCAATCATTCACACACATGTTCATTGTAAAGCAGGATATTGGATGACGCTACTGCGAAACCTTTTGATCCATCTAATGATTCTGCTTGACTTTATGCTTTTGGATGAGTTGTTGGATGAGTTGACGGAGGATGATTTGTTAGAATGCTTTCACATTAGGATTTGCTTTGATAGTTGATTTAGTTGTGAAGTAATCCATCTCCAAAAGCTAACCTTGCCATATGCTTCAGGTGATATCTCTCTTTCTCACTCTCCTTTATTTTATGTCATTGCTCTCATGTCATACATATTGCATATCTTATTACATTGAGGACAATGCAAAGTTTTGGTTGGGGGGTGAGAGATTCCTTAATTGATGAATCTGCTAGCTTTTGTGACATGTCGAGCAAAGATGTAGAAATTTTTCGATTTTTCTGAAATTCGAAACTCTTTTGGAAGGCTTTGATTATATGCATTCGAGATAGCATAAGCATAAGAAGATGCGATACGAAGTGAGGGATGTTGCAAGCTTTGAATTTCTCTTAATACAATGGTTTTATATGTGAATTCACCTATTTTTATGATTGATAGAAAATTTGAACACCTTTTGCACCTAGTTCACATTACACGATTTTCATGAGTTGAAAGGATCATGTGATTTGTGGATTGACTAGACTTTGATTTTAAGGTATTGAGAAACCAAGCCGGGGTATTTTGTCCATCCTTGTCCATTGGAAAATAATGGAAGATATGGATTTCTAAAAATCCTATCTAATTTAAAAGAAAAAGGAATGAAAGGATGAAATTGGGAAGGAAAGAAAAATGGTGGAAAATTTCGATTAGGGCTACCTACTACCAATCGGGGGATGGTCTACCCGTAACCAAAGCCGAAAATGGGACGTAGTGTGAAAGTCGTCGGAAGGACGGTAAGGCAAATTCCTGTCATAGGCTGTTGTTACTCTATACACCTTGAGATCAGTAGTTTAGTTGATTTATGAAGAAGATAATCCGGGAAACTCATGAGACGAACCTTCACTATGCACACTGGGTTGAATTTGTTCAAGTTCTTCTATTTATCAAGTAATCAGCGTGGATTTCATATAAACACTTGTTATGTTCTGAGAGTTTAAGGTTTCAACCTTTTTCACTGAATTTCTCTGATTCTTACGCTTCTGTGTCTTGGAATGGATAGAAGAATAGTTTCTAGAGGAGAGTTGGGTTTTGGAGAATGAAACTAGTTTCACGCATGTTTTGCTCGGGACTAGCAAAATGCTGGTTGGGGGGTGTGTTGAGCTCATAATTGTGCATATTCTAACCCCAATTCATCACTCATTATGCATAATATACATGTTCAAAGGACCAACTTAGTACATGATTTGTGATTATAGAAAGAAGATGGAGATTTCACATATTGAGGGCTAAGTGGAGCTCTTTATGAGCATTGAGGACCATTGGATCAAGCATGATTGAAGACCAAAGAAAGACAAGCAAAGAGAGAAGAGAAAAGAAAGAAAGAAATAAAGAAGAAAAAGCCAGCCGACCGGTCACGACCGGTCGGCCACTCAAGAGAAGACCAAAGAAGAAGGACTACCCAGCCCGACCGGTCATGACCGGTCGGGCATAGCTGCTGGAGAAAGATTGAATAAGGCCGACCGGTCATGACCGGTCGGCCATGGTTGCTGAGACCTTGTGAAGACCTCCGACCGGTCATGACCGGTCGGACAACGTTGCTGGAAGAGCTGTTTATTGAGGCCGACCGGTCCAGACCGGTCGACCATGCATAACAAGCACCTTCTAAATTAGGATCTCCGGATTTTACTGCGCAATTGCGTAAGCTTACGCAATTTCTGGAATGTTCTTGCGTATTGGACTCCTCCAAGCTATAAAAGGGTGCCTTCTCTTCATACCAAAGGAGGGCGACGACGTGGGAATTGCTGAGGAGACGGATTCTACTTCAGATTTCCTGTTTTAGTAGTTTTTCATGTTTTTAGAGGCTTTTAGTTCAAGGATGTTAGAGATGAACTAAACCCTCTTAGCTAGCTAAGAGGGGAAGCTTTTGATTCGTTTTTAATGGATTGATGCAACCTAGGTTTCCTTTTATGCTTTAATAAATGAATTTTAGTTCAAATTGAGTTTGATTCAAGTACTATGTTGGTTTCTACTTTGATCTCTTGATGACTCCGGGCTCATGTGATTCTTAGTGATCCGAACTTAGTATCTTAGCTATTGAGCATTGTTTATGCTTGTGTAATGCATTGATCTACCATCGACTCCGGGCATGGTAGACGCTTTGATTGCCTTGTATGCAATGGCCTGATTTTCATGTGGGAACTCATGTAACTGAATTTCTTATCTTTTGTGTATGATCTGGAATATTTGTTTAGAGATTGATTTTGATTTAATTAGAGTTCAAATCATGAGTTGTAATCAGGTCTAGTGACAGGACTTGGTGAAGGCTATGGTTATGAATCTCAACTAGATTGGAAAGAGGCTTGGCCTATACAATTGAGTGTGCCCAAGGCCTGAGCATGGTTGTGGGAATCAAATCAGTTAATAAGCACCTATTTCAGATAACTGTGATTAATTGCTCTATATTCCGATCGGATAGAGATGGAAATCTGATTCTGATTGAGTTATATGAGACCTAGTTGTGTTAATGCATTGAAACGTATCAAGAGTGGATCCTTGGCGCTCTAGTGACTTTTTAGATTGAATTTACCTTAACCATTCACTGTTTAAACTCAAATCACTGTTTGTTTAGTTTTAGTTCTTAATATAGTCTTAATTACTAGTTGTTTTAGTTGAATTCTAAAGATACCCATATATAAATCTCTGTGGGAACGATACTCGGTCTTTCCGAATTATTACTACTTCGCAACCCTACACTTGGGGAGTGAACAGCCCTACCATGCCCATGAGCCCAAGTCTTGGAAAGAAGATGGAAAAGAAAAAAGAAAGCTCCAAAGGAAATGACAAGGGCAAGAAAGTAAGAAGGAGCCCAAAATGAAGCATTGAGCCCACCAAATACACCAAGGGCCATGACTTCACTTTGAGCCCATTTGATACATATGAAAAGAGGCCCAACTCCCATGACAAAGATAAAGTATTTTGCCATGTACACTTGATGACATGGCAAAATCACTCTTTACATACACATGAAGGGAGTGTGAAAAGAAGAAAAGGAAGAATGAAATGGAAAGCTTGCAATGTCCTTCTCCATACACCACCTTTGAAAGAGACTTGAGATCTAGAAAATGGCCAAAAACACTTGGGCCCACCCTCACTCTTTTTGGAATAGCTACATGGAAAAAGAAAAGAGTCATGAGAAGAGATAATGAAGAAGGAAAAGGACAAGAAAGGGAAAGGGAGTGGTCCATACCTTTACCACTCACCAAAGAGAGACCACCTTGCTATCCTAAAACTTCTCTAAGGCCCACCACTTGAAAAGGGCAAAGAACCACCAAAAAAGAGAAAGGAAACTTGGAGAAAGAGAGAGTATGAGAGAGAAAAGAGAGAGATTGCACGTTGAAGTGGGCTAGGGTGCCCCATGTTATATAGAAAAGCGGAGGGCACCCCTTTACCCAACCCACTGAAGAAACCAGGGGGCAGAGACCGTCCGGGCGGCCCATAGGAGGCCGTCCTACCCCCTGCCTAGGTGAAACGACTTCTCACCCCCTCTCCTTGGGAAGAACTCCTCATTGGGAAGGGTGGTTGCAAGTGAATCTTATACCTCCATGTAAGAATGAAGTGATGGAAGAGAATGGTGAGAAAAAGGGAGAAATCTCACCAAAATCTCATCTTGTGAGAAATTGGTGGGAAATTGGCTTGATGATGTGGAAAAGTTCCATGGAATTTTCAAGAAAAAGAAAGAAAAAGATTGACTTGGTCAAACAGTGATCTCAACCATCCAAGGGTATGACCTGATGATCCGAACCATTCCAAGAAGAATTCCCGTAGTCTCCAACCTGGATTGCTGCTCTCTTGTACAAATTGGGTCCGAAGACCTTAAACTACGTTGGGATCAACACCCCGAGAGATTTTCAATAAAAACTGCCATCGGTCTTCTTCAAGATCTGGTGACTCCGGACATTTTCTAAAAATAAAAAAAACATGTTCAGTTTGTACAGATTTTGGGTCCGAAGACCTTAAACTACGTCGGGATCAACATCCCGAGAGATTTTTAATAAAAACCAGCATCGATCCCAGCCTTTCAGGCCAAGATCTGATGATCTGGATCATTTCGAAAAATAAAAATATATTACCAGCCCCTCTTTTACAAAATTGGGTCCGAAGACCTTAAACTACGTCGGGATCGACATCCCGAGAGATTTTTAATAAAAACCAGCATCGATCCCAGCCTTTCAGGCCAAGATCTGATGATCTGGATCATTTCGAAAAATAAAAATATATTACCAGCCCCTCTTTTACAAAATTGGGTCCGAAGACCTTAAACTACGTCGGGATCGACATCCCGAGAGATTTTTAATAAAAACCAGCATCGATCCCAGCCGTTCAGGCCAAGATTTGATGATCTGGATCATTTCGAAAACAAAAAAAATGTGTGTTTGCCCCCTTTTGTACAGTTTCTGGTCCGAAGACCTTAAACTACGTCGGGAGCGGCATCCCGAGAGATTTTCAATAAAAACCGGAATCAGCCTTGATCAAGGTTCGATAACCCGGATCATTTCAAAAACACCAAAAATATTTTAAAGCTTTCCACAAAAACCAGCATCAATCTCGATCATTCGAGCTGAAGTCTGGAACCTTTTCCAAAAATTTCAACTGCACAAATTCATCCCCAGCGATCCGAAGACCTGAAACTACACTGGGATTAACTTCCCGGGGGCTTTCTTTCCTAACCTGTTCTAGACATGGCTGACACTTGATCGTACGGGTGTCTGGAATCTTTTAAACAGGTAAGGACTGAGGCGGGCAGAACTCCGCAATCCTGTTCGTGTTGAACGCACCGTGATAGACAACCTTGATTTGGAAGTCGCTGTTGAATCTGACGGATGTTCCCTGTTCCTAAAACTCATGAAGGGGATTAAGGCTGTTGGGAGGTGGAGCGCACCCTCACGGAATTGTGAGCAACGTAAGGCCCCAAACTGGATTGACTAAGGGAAATGTGAGGATGTGGCTCATTTTGTGGCTGAAGGAGTCCGTCGGACGATACGTGGTCTATGTGCATTGCACATGAGGAACATGCAACTTTGTGGGTGTGTTGACTGAAAACCCTCAAGATCCCCTCATCCGAAGATGTAAAACTACGACACTTAACTGTGTGAGACTCGTCTTGCTCGCTGACGTAAAATGGATCGGGTGCCTTACCAGCAGTAGAAGCTGGAAGTTGATGAAAATTCCATGCTTTTTCCTGCATTTCAGAAAAATCACAAAATACCAAAACATTGCAAAATCACCTTTTCAAAAATCACAAAAATATTTCCTTTGCTTTCAAATCAAAATATTGTCAAAAATCACAAAAATATTTCCCTTGCTTTCAACAAAATATTGTCAAAAATCACAAAAATATTTCCCTTGCTTTCAACAAAATATTGTCAAAAATCACAAAAATATTCCTCTTACTTTCAACAAAATATTGTCAAAAATCACAAAAATATTTCCCCTTGCTTTCAAAGAAGATATTTCGAAAATCATAAAAAATATTTCCTGTGTTTTCAATAAACCGATCTCTATCCTGACCTCTCAGGTAAAGGTTCGGACCCAAATATCTGCAAAAATCACAAAAATTAGCCCCCAGCACTACACTTCAGGAGTCTTGAACTCCGCTCACTTCACAATTTGGGATGACGGATCTAATCGCTTGCAAATTGGAATCTTGACCAAAACTGGCAACCAACACCGTCTCAATCGCATTTATGGCCAGAAGAACACCTTGAAGTCGGATAGCATCCTCGTACATTCTCATTCGCAAAGAAACAGCATCTTGGGACGATGGACCTGATTGACCACGGGTCGGGATCTTGACCAACCCGCTGTCCAAACCTCAGTATCAAAAAGAAAAACCCCAGGGAAGCACAACCCTGGAAGCAATAAGCTCCAAGTTCTCTGCATCACCAGCAAAAGGAAAAACATCAAACTGAAAGAGAATGAGCCAAGCCATGCATTCATCATGCATCTCCATGCATCAGCATCCATTGCATCAATCATCATGTTTACTTGCTTTCAAAATAAAAGTCGGTTAGCCAAATACCCCACAGGCATCCCTAGTGGAGGCGCATGCAAACCAGATTTTCATTTCAAAAAGACAAAAAAATATTCCTCTTTGCAAATAAAAACCCCACGGAGTATCACTCCCCAGAATGGGTATCTTTTCAAAAATCTAAAAATATTTTCCCAAGTAGAGCGTTCTGCCTCCAAAACACCAGGAGATCTTCCATATCTCTGGGTAGGAGCCGACGCAAAAATCAAATAAGATCCGATGTCTCGTAGTTTCCCCGGAGACCATCGGATCCAATGCACTCAAAGTACGGTCGAACTGAACTCCAGTGTCAGTGTGGTCGTACCACATGCCAAGATACGAAAAGATGAAAAGCCAAAAGGCTCGGTCAAAGAAATCATTTGAACAGGTGGAAACGATGAATTGTAACCCAAGTATCAAAATCAGCAGATTGGGTGGAAAGAGCTCACCCGCACATACCTAGGCGTGGATGCCTGAAGTACCTTGACTGATTCCAAGTCGGCGTAGTAGAATCCTGTAAGACTATCGGACGCAGGGCGTCTAACCACTTTGACAGTCAAGCGAAACAAGTACTCCTGGAGTGATCCGGGAAAACATCAAACATCGCAATCAATCTCAGGGTCAGCAACCTCGTAAGACTGGCGACGTAGAGGCTCTGCTGTACCTTTCCGATGTTAGTACCGATCGGGAATGGAAGGGTTGCGATTGGGTACCCAGGTTGCAGCAAACTGCAGGGACAATCGCAACATTTTCTCCAAACTCTCGCGGTATGTGCGAGTTATCAATTTCCAAATAATTAACTGACTCAGATACAAAGGATAACAAAGATTCCAGACCACAATCAAGGAAAGAATGAATTGCAAGCCAAGCAACGAAACCAGCAGATTGGGTGGAAAGAGTCCACCCGCACATACCTAGGCGTGGATGCCTGAAGTACCTTGACTGAGTCCAAGTCGGCGTAGTAGAATCCCGTAAGACTATCGGACGCAGGGCGTCTAACCACTTTGACAGTCAAGCGAAACAAGTACTCCTGGAGTGATCCGGGAGAACATCGAACATACAATCAATCACAGGGTCAGTAACCTCGTAAGACTGTCGACGTAGAGGCTCTGCTGTACCTTTCCGATGTTAGTACCGATCGGGAATGGAAGGGTTGCGATTGGGTATCCAGGTTGCAGCAAACTGCAGGGACAATCGCAACGTTTTCTCCAAACTCCCGCGGTATGTGCGAGTGATCGATCTCCAAACAATCAACTTGCATAGATGCGAAGGCAAGCAAAGATTTCAGAACATGATCCATGAATGACCGGGTCAGAAGTGGGGTGTCCACTCGCTTTGGCATTCGGTTGCACGCAACCTCTGCCAAAGAGGGGCATCTGTAGACACCCCACCTTCGGCTACACTGTTGGTAGAGATAGCTGGATGAATGGAGGACCATACCCCCAAATCTCAAGTCCAAACTCAGCCAAACTCACCCTTGTAAGCCCCATTCCATAGCCCAGTTCAAGCCTGAACCCAGTCAACCCAATCCTAAATATCGGCCTGAAAAACCCCCCATAAGAAAAGCCAGTCAAAAAATTCTAAAAAAGTCAAACTCACTGAGTCAACCCACTGAGTTAACCCGCTGAGTCAACCCGCTTAGTTAACCCGCTGAGTCAACCCGTCGAGTCAAAACACCGAGTCAACCCGTCGAGTCAAATCACCGAGTCGACCCGCTGAGTCAACTCACTGAGTCGACCTAGCGAGTCAAACAGCAGCCTCGAGGGTGCGACCGTACCTCGCTAGAAATCGAGGAACGGCCGTACGGGCGGCCCATAGTAGGCTGCCCAAAAATAATTACGAGCTCTGCCACTGCTCGCTGCTATAAATACCCCCCTCCCCTTCTCATTTCAACACAACAATTCGCCCAGTCCAGCGACCGTCCGTCTGAGTCCTTCTCCACCCCTTAGCCCATTTTCCCACCAAAGAGAGCCCGAGTGAGGAGAGCCTAGCCCTGGTCCAGCCCAGCCTGACCACTGGTCCAAGCCTCCCAAGCCATCCAAGTCTTGATCCAGCCACTCGAAGCCAACCCTTGCGACACCTCCGTCCATCCAACTACTCTTTTTCCAGCATCATCTCATTTGCATCTAGCATAAGTGCAACATTTACTTTTCTTCCAACCCCCCTGCTTCACTGCAAGCACCTTGATTATTCAAGCACACTGCATATGTCTTAAATTAAGCACCTGTCAGTTCGAGCGTATGCTCTGGGCTTGCCCGTTGTTTGAACCTGCCCATTAGAAACTCTTACTGTTCAGACCTGCATTCATGCTTCCCTAAAAGCACCTTGATTATTCAAGCACACTGCATACGTCTTAAATTAAGCACCTGTCAGTTCGAGCGTATGCTCTGGGCTTGCCCGTTGTTGGAACCTGCCCATAAAAAACTCTTACTGTTCAGACCCGCATTCATGCATCATGTCATCAATGAGAATGTACGAGGATTAAATTAGACTTTCAAGTATTCGATCGATTCTGTGAAGTAGAGACCGTACTTCGGTACGGGCAGTGTGTGGGGTGCTTAACCTCTTCCCACCCTGTAACAGTGATCCCTTACCTTGAATCTCTGGCGGCAGATCAAAAGGAGTCATTTTAGAGGAAGGAATCTTCGGACCCCTTCTCTAACGTTTCTACAGGATCTAGCCGACTGTAGATTCGAAGTAACTGGCTAGTGGCGACTCTGGTCTTATATAAATTCATTTAATCACATCCAGCTTAACACACGACTACGAAACAAAGCCCTCAAGAACGAGGCAAGCCAGTGGCACAAACAGCGATTTCGCACTCACGCATCCTCCTCTCCTTCTTTTTCCCGAAAGGGGAAGGGGCGAGGAGAACGTCGTGTGGGAGCGCGGAAAACGGCGAGGGTCCACAATTACAAATCCTACCTTAAACTTCATGTTATATGGATCAGCAATTCAAAATAAAATAACTGCATATGTCACAAAAGAAACTTATGATAATCGTGATATTATTAATGAAAGGCTTGAAGGAAAACCCTCACCTTAGGATGGACTTAGAAGAAGAGGGTTGTAGAAGATCCTAGCTGCTGGAAAAAATATGAGAAAGAACTCTCTTCTCTTCTCTCTCTCTCTCTCTCTCTCTCTCTCTCTCTCTCTTTCTCTCTCTCTAGGGCATGGAGGCTAGGGTTAAAAAAAGGATTTGGAGGTGCGTAGTAGAAATATGGAGAGGGATGTGCACGCAAGGTCTTGTGTAACAACTTCTTGAGGTGGGTTTCTCAAATCTCAATATTCGGATGATCTTTGATCAATTCCAATCCGTTCATCTTATCAAGCTGGAATAGTAGAGTCAGAATACGTAAATTTCTTGATGATTCACATTCTAGATTGGCCGATCCTTGAAAATGGCCTAACGGGTGCTAAAATGGGCTAGATCTCAATTAACGGTCTACGCTTGATGATCAGGGCCCAAATTTTGAGAAAATATGTAGTCATGATAGGCAAACAATTGTATAAGTTTAATGATTGATTGATGGTGAGAAATGCCTAGATCTGAAATTCCAACTTTTAGCGGAAAAGGAAGGGGCTGGCTTTGTGGTTCAACGGTGTAGGATTATAGATCGGGGTCCAAATTTTGTGTAAACTCGTAGTCATATGAGTATAATAAGTGGTCCAAATTTGAGAAGCGATTGATGGTGAGAAGTAGGTAAATTGAAAGGTTTAGATTTAAAAAGAGTTGGTAACTCATTAATTTCTAAAACAGGATAACTTCGTGCATAAGAAAGATGCTTATCAAGGTGGGGCACTCAAATCACACTATTGGTCCATGATAAAGATGATCCAAGTCACTCATATGAAGAAAAATATTCGACTATGACTAACTATCTACTTTTCTTACTCGATGGACATTAAAATCAAGGGTTAAGGGGCTGATTTGACAATTGGACCACTTCTACTTTGATTTAAGGGCTAAAATTTGATGTGTATGGTTAATATGTGCCCAAAAGCTTAAATCCATGGTTTTGCGTGAAAGTGATTGTCAGAAACTATAATACTTAAAAATGGCATCTTAACTTAAGTTTAATTAATGGCATTTTCGTAATTATCTGAAAAGTGCATGATTTTTTAAATCTGATCTTTCTACGATGTTTATGGGATCATTCTAAGCAACTTTTGTAAAGGGTCCCCTATCAGATCTCATACGGATGTCCCGCTATTCGCAAATCAACGGTAAATGTACGATAATTACTAAAAAATAAATTAAAAAAGAACTTTCAAAAATTTTCAAATAAATCTCGAAAATTTGGGGTGTTACACCAATAGATCAGTATACAAGGAAGATAGAAATAGCTACCTTGGTTACAATAAGTTAAAATCCGAGTTGCAGGCATACCTTAGTTCCGAAGATCCCCAGAGAATTGAGCAGAGAGAGCCTGAGAACCTTCTTCATCACGTCCACTTCGGCTTCGGGAACAACTTTATACGCCCATTTGAACAGGTTGTACAAATGGGCGGCATCTCCGGGCCTCGACGAAGCGCGGTGAAAGGTTGAACTGGAGCGGCTTGAGTGGCCCGCTCGGACGGACCGACATCGGAGCCCCCCACCAAGTCTATGACTTGGGCAGGCTGAGGCCTCACAGAGGCATCAGGGGATGTGACTTCGGCCACAGGTGCCTCCGATCTCACTTCGGGAGCCGGGTCCAGAGGGTCGTCAGATGTAGGGGCAGTTGGAGGGCACTCACTTGAGCACTTTGATGCCGCCTTTTGCCTTTTCTTCTCCCTGATCTACTCCTTCTCCTTAGCAGTCAGGGCGGAAGATTTCCTTTTCGGGGCCGGAGCAGACATGCCTGACAAACAAAAGATACGGAAACGATGTCAATATATTAAGATGTCAAAATAAGTTCGATCTATTCGAAACAAACAGATATTTACCTCGGGGGTTGATGCCCACGTCCGATAAAGTCTCGAAAGAGAGCAGAAGCTTCACACTGCAAAAACTAGGGTCAAGTTCCTACACCGCAGCTATGCGACCGTCCTCCTCCGAGCTAAGGTTGGGAGGATCTCCACGAACTAAAAAGAAAAAATAGAGGTCAGATCATACCAAAAAAAAGAAGAGAGAAAAAAGGAAAGTGTCAGCCGACCCGACCTGGAACTGAGAACCAATTGCGGACACGATGACAGGGGAAGTTGACTTCAGGTCGGGGGCCTTCCCAACCTTTCGAGACAAGAAACCACTCCTCTTTCCATCCGTGGACTGAGGAGGGATGATCATCTATAAGGCGATGCCCTTTCCTTCCCTGAGGTGACAAATAAAACCATCCCCGGGAATCAGGATGACTCTTCAGCTGGTATAAACTCATTAGCTCAGCTATGGTGGGATCTGACCCATGGACTTGACGCCATAAAGCGACACAAGTAATCAAAGTTCTCCAGGAGTTAGGAGCTAATTGTCCCGGGGCTAAATTGACTTTGGAAAGATACTCCCTTACAATAGGGAGCAAAGGAAGACGAAAGCCAGCCTCAAAGAACTGGGCGTACACAGTAATTTGGTCTCCTGAAGGACGGGTAGGGAAATCATCTAAACCAGGTAAACTAAGATCGATGGCATCGGGGATACAGTACTCCGACCTAAGCCTAATTAGATCGGATTGGGTGAGCGTGGTCCAGATCAGGTCGGCTGAGTAGTCAGAAACTCTGTCAACTATACGCCCTGCAGTACCAGCTACAGGAACCTCGTCCAAGGCAAAGGAAGATGGAGTCTCTGCCAATAGAGTTCTCCCCGAGGACTCAACGGCAATCGGTTGGATTTCCCCCAATTGGGATTCTCCAACGGGCAGGGAGGCGGAAAGGGTTCGTGAGGAACTTTCCTCCGAACCAGACATCTCTTCTTAAAAACAAAAATGGAAGGAAAGAAGGGTGGACATAGAACAAACGTACCGGATCACCCTCCGGAACGAGATCGGCCAAGAAAGTTGGATTCGAAAGAAAGATTTTGAACAAATCGCAGCGGTCTGTAAAGGGGGAAGGAACAGGACACAGCAGGGAGAAGAGAAAATTCTTGAAAATTTTCCTAAGTACGGTATTTATACTGTTCCAGATGACAGCACCCAGGCCCTGCTCTCGCCACGCGGCACGCATCCATGGCCTTAAAGAACGAACCGACGCGACTTTTGACATGGCCCGCCACGCGTCCGCCCATCCATTGGACAACGAGATTACATCCGTCCGTTCAAAGATACGAAGTCTACGTGTTCCCATGCCATTCGTCCGTCGAAATAAAAGCCTGCCGCGCCGTACAATCATCATTGCGTCTTTTCGAAATTCGAAACGGCGCATTTAATACGTCTTTGCCGCCAAAAATGAGATCGGCTATGTCCACTTAAAATTTCTTCCTAGTTGAAAGGATCCACCTCGGAAGCAGGGGGGCAGCTGTTGTGGGAAAATACTTGCCACGAGCTAACCTACTCACAAGACCTCGGCCAATGGTCAATGTGAAGTGGCGGTCTTATTAAGAGGTCAATTCGGATCGCAGTAGAGGTTGGTTGGTGAATAAAAATCGACCTTATCTCCACTATTATCGGCAAAGAGCAGGAAACGCATCCCCCCGAGATCGGAACGGCCCGAGATACTCGCTGGGATATCCGGCTTGATACCAGTCATAATTTCGGCCTAGAAAATCTCCCTCAATGCCTATAAAGAAAGGAGAACACCTTGACTACAGGTATGCATAATTCATCACTAAAGAAGTGTTTATTATCCTTAGAATTGGTCAACTGACTTTGGCATCGGGGGGCTAACGGCCGGAACCCGGCCACCTCCTAGTTTTTGGTTTCTTGCAGGGATTCTAGATCGGGATCAAGGTTTTGTTCTTGGAATTATATTGCGCTTTTCATCAGCCAGTTGGTTCTCATACTTCATTTCTGGTTGTCACGAGGAATCGACGACAACAGGGTCCACTTGAGCTATGGATCTACCTGATTTTTGGGCCCTTGCCCTAAAATGATCTCGAAAAATGGATGGACGGTGTGGATATAGTCCATACATCATGGTGGGACCCACAATACTGTGTTGACATTAGTCTTACATTTTCAAAAATTTTAAATGTGTGAGCGGGAAACAATGCTACAGGTGGCGGGATTCATGTGGGACCAAATGCAATTCCATCCCGCCTAATCCCAACCTCTCCAAATGCAATATGGGATTTGCATGATACCAAATGCAATTCCATCCCCACTTAATCCCATGCACCAAACACCCCCTTAAGGTATAAGTCCAAAAACGAGGGGCGCTAATTTGGCGGGTAATTGCTAAGTGGGTGTTAGTTGTTACCCTTATAGTAGGGCTCACCTTGATGATATGTTATATATCCACTCCGTCCATTAGTTTTCCCAACCTAATTTAGGCCATAGTGCCAAAAATTAAGTACATACACATCTCATGTGGACCACACCATAAGAAACGAGATGATTGAATGCTTGCCATTAAAAACTTCCCAAGGACTACCGTAAGAAGATCAGTAATGTTTATTTGTCATCCAACCCATTGATAAGGTCAAAAGGAACTGGATGAAGGCAAAATAAAAATATTAGGTTGATCCAAAACTTTTGTGTCCTACAAAAAGCTTTTAATGGTCATTGTAGACACCCCACCTTCGGCTACACTGTTGGTAGAGATAGCTGGATGAATGGAGAACCATACCCCAAAATCCCAAGTCCAAACTCAGCCAAACTCACCCTTGTAAGCCCCAATCCATAGCCCAACTCAAGCCTGAACCCAGTCAACCCAGTCCTAAACATCAGCCTGAAAAACCCCCCATAAGAAAAGCCAGTCAAAAAATCCTAAAAAAGTCAAACTCACTGAGTCAACCCACTGAGTCAACCCGCTAAGTTAACCCACTGAGTCAACCCGCTGAGTCAACTCGTCGAGTCAAAACACTGAGTCAACCCACTGAGTCAACCCGCTGAGTTAACCCACTGAGTCAACCCGCTGAGTCAACTCGTCGAGTCAAAACACCGAGTCAACCCGCTGAGTCAACTCACTGAGTCAACCCACCGAGCCAAACAGCAGCCTCGAGAAACAACCGTACCGCACGCTGGAAATCGAGGAATGACCGTACGGGCGGCCCACAGCAGGCCGCCCAAAAATATTTACGGGTTCTGCCACTGCCCGCTGCTATAGATACCCCCCTCCCCTTCTCATTTCAACACAGCAACCCATCCAGTCCAGCGACCCGTCCGTCTGAGTCATTCTCCACCCTTTTAGCCCATCTTTCCACCAAGGAGAGCCCGAGTGAGGAGAGTCTAGCCCTGGTCCAGCCCAGCCTGACCACTGGCCCAAGCCTCCCAAGCCATCCAAGTCTTGATCCAGCCACTCGAAGCCCACCCTTGCGACACCTCCGTCCATCCAGCTACTCTTTTTCCAGCATCATCTCATTTGCATCTAACATAAGTGCAATATTTACTTTTCTTCCAACCCCCCTGCTTCACTATAAAGCACCTTGATTATTCAAACACACTGCATACGTCTTATATTAAGCACCTTTCAGTTCAAGCGTATGCTCTGGGCTTGCCTGTTATTGGAACCTGCCCATCAGAAACTCTTACTGTTCAGACTTGCATTCATGCTTCACTATAAAGCACCTTGATTATTCAAACACACTGCATACATCTTATATTAAGCACCTGTCAGTTCGAGCGTATGCTCTGGGCTTGCCTGTTATTGGAACCTGCCCATCAGAAACTCTTACTGTTCAGACTTGCATTCATGCTTCACTATAAAGCATCTTGATTATTCAAAAACACACTGCTTATATTAAGCACATGTCAGTTCGAGCATATGCTCTAGGCTTGCCTGTTATTAAAACCTGCCCATCAGAAACTCTTACTGTTCAGACCCGCATTCATGCATCATGTCATCAATGAGAATGTACGAGGGTTAAAACAGACTTTCAAGTGTTAGTTCGATTCTGTGAAGTAGAGACCGTACTTCGGTACGAGCAGTGTGTGGGGTGCTTAACCTCTTCCCACCCTGTAACCGTGATCCCTTACCTCGAATCTTTGGCCGCAGATCAAAATGAGTCATTTTAGAGGAAGGAATCTTCGGATCCCCTTCTTTAACGTTTCTACAGGGTCTAGCCGACTGTAGATTCGAAGTAATTGGCTAGTGGCGACTCTGGTCTTATATAAACTCATTTAAACACATCCAGCTTAAACACGACAACCAAACAAAACCCTCAAGAACGAGGCAAGCCAGTGGCACAAACGGCGATTCGCACTCACGCATCCTCTCATTCTTTTCCCAAAAGGGGAAGGGACGAGAACGTCGTGTGGGAGCGCGAAACGGCGGGGGTCCACACTCATTCACCACTTTTTCCAGTGGTGTGGACCATCTGAGTTTTTGAATCTTCTTAATATTTGGGATAACGTCCTTAAATGAGTTGAAACAACGTATGGTCGGCATGGATATGAAGAAAATTCATCAAGGTGGGCCCCACAGGGTAAGGGTAACACCCACTCGAATCCGCTCCAAAAAACAGGCAGATCCAAGGCTCAAGCGGACCACACCACAGGAAGTAGCAATGATAATAATGTCCACCGTTAAAACCCTTCTAAGGCCTATTGTGAAGTTTATTTTCCATCTAACCTGCTCATAAGGTCAAACCGGCATGGATGAGGAGAAAACACAAATATCAGCTTGATCCAATACTTTTGTGGCATCCAAGAAACTTTCAATTATAGGCATTTAATTCCCTTTGTGTGGCCAGTTAAGCCACGGATCTCCCTCATTTTTTGACTTATACCTAAATATGATGTGGAAAATGGATGGACGGTGTGGATAAAACCCCTATATCATGATGGCCCCTGCATATGCCGAGCTCAGGACATGCAGAGGTAGTACCCAATCATCGTCCATTTGGTCAACACAACTGGACCTCATACATGTGGCCCAATCAAATCCCACCACTTCAGGTCATCAGGGGTCACCAGGCAATCCACTTCTATAATTATTGGACGGGATTGCTTGCTACCCCTTTAAGCATTTGGAAGCTAGTTGGGGCCACCATGATGTTTGTGAGAAATCCACTCTGCCCATCTGTTTTGTCAGCTCATGTCAAAAAACATGAGGCAGACCCAAAACTCAAGTGGGCCATATGACAAGAAACACTGGGGATTGAACACCCACCTCTAAAGCATTAGTGGGACAAAAGTTGATAAGGCTAATATTTTTTGTGTTTTCGTTTCATCGCAGTGGGGATGACTTTACTAATGTTTTGGATGGCATATAAGCATCACCATGGACCTGGGAGGTTTTCAACTGTGGGCATTTCCCTCCCTGCTTTTTCCTGTCGTGTGACCCACTTGAGTTTTGGATCTGCCTCATTTTTGGGCTCATGTTTTAACATTAGCTTCCAAAACAGATGGACGGGGTGGATCTCTCACAAACATCATGGTGGCCCCACCTTGCTTCGGACCGTCCCCTGTCCGTGATCGGTGGCCACTTTATGGAGCGGATTAGGTGTTTCCCAGGCCGTGGGCCAACCTTGATGTATGTGTTGTATATCCATCCCGTCCATCCGTTAAGCCAGATCATTTTAGGGCATTATCCAAAAAAACGCAGCAGATCCAAATCATATTAGGCCTTACCTGTTCTTTAGCACACACATATATATACCAACCCAACCCAATCCAAATTGGGTTGGCACTTTTCAACCCCAAACTCAAACTGAGCTTGAAAACCAGTCCCAATCCGAACTGGGGTTAGGTCAGTAAGGTTCGGGCTAACCCGAACCCAAGTTGCAGCCATATTGAACCCTCAGAAATTAATATAATATGGGCCTGTGCTAACTGTCCATCTTCTTGCAGATATACGAAATGGGCCACCATAAGAAACTTACGCTGGATGGATGATTCTCACCATAGATATGTGTCATTGAATTTGGACAGTGGAAAGAAGATTTTCGATGGTTGATTTATACTTGATGAATCAAGGGTCAGGATGATCCTTTTTTATGTGACTGTTGAATAGTGAGTCATCCACCCGATCCGGTTTGGCACGGTGAGTCCAACGGACCAAGCCATCCCCATGAGTTCGAGTCAAAAAAACAGAAACAAATGGTCCCACCCAGGTCCAGGCCAGGACAATAATGCTTTGCTCATCGTATTGAGCTTTGTAAGCCCACACACATCTACGAGTCAGCTAATGCATTATATACCAGCGTGGCACACGGGTAAAATATCCAAGCCATCCAACATGTGGACCCCACTGCAGACCTTGGCCCCACCACTGACTTTGCGGGCCTTAAAGAAAATGATGCGACCCACCTATTAATGGCCGGCATAATGGAAGCACCAAACCATTTATGATTTAAAAAAAAGAAAAAAAAGATTTGATCATGGATATGGACTGTCCATGTCGTAGGCCCCACTTGTAGTTCCCCGTTCCTTTCAGAAGTCACTTCGATCAGATGATATTAGCTATCTGGTTAGTGGCTAATGGAATGAACGGTCCAGATCATTTACGAAAATACAGCCTGTTCGTGGATCTAACCTTCAATCTTGTGGGCCCCACCTATGCTTCCTTATTCCTCCCAAAAATCGTTTTAATCTGATGACCCTAGCCATATGATCAGCAGCCTAGAAATGAATGGTCTTAGATCATTTATGAACAATTTGTTGAACATGGATCTGGACTATTCATCTTGTGGGCCCCAATACTCATGATATCCTTGTTAATCTCAAGAATAGGGCTGTAAATGGGTCAGTGGACCCGATGGGGTACCCGGACCCAACCCATTTAGACCCGACCCAGACCCGACCCATTTGTTAAATGGTACGGGTCTGGGTCCAAGAATAGACTCCTTTGTTAAACGAGTTTGGGTCTGGTTTCCTTTATTTTAGGCCCGACCCGACCCGACCCGACCCAAACCCATTTAGTAAGTGGGCGGGTTTGGTCTATGTTACAAGGGACCCGTCCAGCCCAGACCCGTCCAGACCCGGTTTTAAGCCTTGTAAAATGCTTGTATACTTGATCCAGACCCGGACCCATTAGACCCGGCCCATTTATAAATGGGTCTGGGTGGATCTCCCTCTACCAGACCCGGACCCATTTATAAATGGGTCTGATGGGCTGACTCAGACCTGACCCGGACCCGCCCATTTAGTAAAAGGGTTTGGGTCTAAAATTTGGACCCAGACCCGTTTAGTAAATGGGCGGGTCTGGTTTTGGCTAAACCCGCCCCGAACCCGACCATTTACAGCCCTACTCAAGAACCACTTGTATTTGACGAGTCTATTCATCCATTCAATGCCAAAAAAAGTGGACAATCTAGATTATTTATGATCAAAGGCCATCTCATCCTGGATCTTAATTGTTGAACTTGTGAACCGACCTCTCATTCCTCTTTTCTTCTCAAGAATTATTTCGACATGCTGATATTTAGCCATCATTGTGGCCAAAAAAAAAAAAAAATGGATACCCTGTGATAAAGTACCATCTAATTCATAACCTAGACCATCCATCTTGGGGGGCCCACTTTACTTCTACCGCTCCTCTCGATATCACTTTGATCCTATCATCCTACCCATCCGATCCATGGTCAAACAAAATGGACAGTCCAGATCATTTATGACAAGTGTCTGATTATGATCTGAACTATTTGTCATGTGGGCACCAGCTTTGCTGGTGAACTACTTGATTGAATGAGAACCTATTCTTTGTGGTTGACTGATCAACATCCTCCTCTATAGGAATCTTCTGTGGATATGTCATTAATGTTATTAATAATGTGTGGGTTTGCTTTAAATTGTATGTATATTCATCAGTTCAAAGAAAGGGTTCATATGATGTCCTTAGGTACTTAAAAGGGGATACAACCACAATGGACCAAGGGCAAGTTGTGAGCCATGGATCTTATACTTAAAATAACTGACTATTTAAGCAGGCTTCAGTAGCTTATAGTGGCAGGTGGTTATCTGTGTAAGAGAATTGATGATGAGTCAGAGTGGAAAGGTTCCACCATCAGATGAATCTTCAAAGGATGACTCTAAAGGAGACCCATCGATAGAGGATTCTTCAAAGGTTAGCCTATTAATATGAGATCAACCTCTTTATGTATTTAGGGCTGAAAGTCGGACAAGTTGGGGCAAGTTGGTGCTCAACCCTAAGCCAATCCAAGCTTCCTATACCTCAACCCCAACTCAACCCAATCTCAAGTTGAGAATTCTCAATCCAAGCGGGCTCGGTCAGGTTGATACATGCTAATATTTTCGTTATTACATTAGTCTATTATATTTCAATACAAGTCTTTTTTTTATACATCTGGCTTTATTAATTATATACGTAGTTATTTATTATAAAAAAATTCACTTTTTTCTAAACAAACAAGTTAAAATATAGGACTACTCCTCCTTTGATACTCAAGCATATCAATTTTCAAGTGTTGTCGCACAGATTTGGACAACTGATAGGGGTGACTGAGATCAGTCACGCAGCCTTTCACCCACACATGAGAGCTTCTTTGGATCACTGGACCTGCAAGTAGAGGAAGAAGTAGGCAAAGGGGAGGTGCCGCTGGCTGCTGGTAACTCTCCAATGCTTAAGTCAAGTTCAAGACTAGTAGAATAAGGGGTTTAAGGCTAAGATGTCTTGTACCTTGAAGGTGAAGATCCAAGTCTTATTTATAGGGCTTGGGAAAAGCTTCTAGAGAGTTAGATCCTGCAAGGATACATCGGTAGAGTCCCTGTTTAGTAAGATTCCCTCTCCCGATCGTGTCAGAGGGGTCTTGCTAAGAATAGAAATAGATCCCGAAATATCTGGATCTATTCGAATATCCCAGACCGTCTCTGAAAGGCGGTCAACCGAGATTGTTCGGGGAGCTTGGTAACCGAGCTAATTCAATTCAGTCTGATTCGGACTATTGACCCACCTCGGGCGTGACGAGGTCCTCAGTGGTGTGCACCTCTTGAGCGGAGTGTCGTTGATAGGTCGTCAGTCCTCAGCCTTAGACAACATTCAAGCTATGATCTTGCTCTGCTTTCCGTAGTTATTGAATCAGTTGAGGTCGTCATCGTATCACCTCGGACTTTTTAGGTCCGAGTTCTTGTACTTTGGACCCTTGTGCCAATGGATTTCTTCCTTCTTATGGACCAACTTGAAATCTCCCCATAACATCAAGCATTATAAGTTTACTTACTAAAGTAATATAAACTAATAAGTTTTCTTAACTAAAGTATAATAAAATTATATATCAAATTTCAAGCATTATAAGTTTACTTACTAAAGTAATATAAACTAATAAGTTTACTTAACTAACGTATAATAAAATTATAAGTAAGTTATACATAGATTAGGTTCAGGTTGAGTCGAGCAACCTGAGACCTCAACCCAAGCTTTGTTGGGTTGGTGTTTGTATAGCCCGAGCTAAAGTCGAACACGATAATTTCTACCCAAGCCCACCCCAATGTCAGGTTGGTCATAGGTCGGTCAGGTTGAACCTGCCCGACTTTCAGCCCTATATGTATCACAAAAGGAGGGAAATTCTTTCAATCGAGCTCAATGACAAGTTGGTGCCCTACCTTACCATGCATGAGAGTGTGAATGTTCATGGATATGAAATCTTATTATTAATCCATTTGGATGCTTGTATTGGATGGTCGTTTAAGGTCTCTAGATTAAAGAACCATCATGTTCGGTTTAAATTTACTTCAATATGTACCAACTTTGACTAATTTTTAAACTTAAAGACATATGGAGAGCTCAAATTCCTAGTGTAATATGCTTTGGCCCTCATTACAATATTAATGAAATAATTTATATATGAATGTGGTTGGGTGTCTGCATTAAGATACAGTTGAGGTCTACTTGTATAAACATCCCATCTAATAATAAAGAATAAAAAAAATTTCATCACGTCTGACTAGAAAAATCGCTTTTCATAGAAAATTCATAAACTGCAAACCCTTACCCAAGTCCATGTAAATCCATCCGAACACCCTTAAATCATCTAAACTAACCCTGAGCCTATCAAAGCTATCCAAACTCCAAAATAAGGCTAAATTGCCCACTTGGCAAAAGTGAAAATCTAAATTTCACTCCTACCAAAAATAGCACGTTTTTCAAAATAAAAAGTTTTAAAAAATGATAGGAGTAAAATTCTAAATCCTCTTTCACCTTTTCTCCTCCGGAAGCTGTTAAAGGTCATTGCAATCAATGACTAATCAATCAGGTGTCAGGATTTGGTCAAAAATCACAAGTGAAAATTAAATTGCTACTTTTATGACATCATTTCCTCCCAAAAGCTGTCAAGTGTCATCGTAATCAACAACCAATTAATCAAGTGTCAGGATTTGGTCAAAGATCATAAGTAGAAATTAGATTGTTGTTTTTTTTATGACGACCCAATTATAACATTATTTCCTTAATTTTTATATTCCCCTAAGGAGTAAAAATCCAAATTTTCTCTCACCATTTCTCCTCTGAAAGCTACTAGGTACCACCGCAATTAACGACCACTTAATTAGGTGTTAAGATTTGGTTAAAAGATCAAGAGTGAAAATTAGATTATCATTTTTATGATATCATTTATTCATTTTTTTATCCCAAAAGGACTAATCAGTCAGGTATCAAGATTTCATCAAAGATAGCAAATGGAAATTAAATTGTTGTTTTTTATAACAACCCAGTTTTAACATCATTTTCTCAGATCTCTCTCCACTAGAAGCTTTCAGGTGTTACTATAACTAATCAATCAAGTGTTAAGATTCAGTTAAAGATCGCAAATAAAAATTGGATTGCTCTTCAGCTTAAACCCCCCCCCCCCCCCCCCCCCCCCCCCCCCCGAACAAAAGTCAAAATCCTCCCCCACATTTTCTCGTCTACAAGCTATCAAGTGTCATCGCAATTAATGACCAATTGGTTAGGTGTCAGGATTTGGTCAAAAATCACAAGTGGAAATTGAATTTCTACTTTTTATGACGATTCAAGTATGAGATAATCCCCCCCCCCCCACCAAAAAAAAAAAAAAAACGACAAATCAATTAAGTGTCAGGATTTTATCAAATATATAAGTAAAAATTGAATTACCGCTTTTAATGACGACCTAATTATGACATCATTTTCTCAGTTATCTCCCACGTTTTTTCCTTCAGAAGCTCTCAGTGTTACCACAATCAACAATCAACCAATCAAGTGTCAGGATTTGTTTAAGATCATAAGTGAAAGTTAGATTGTCACTTTTAATGACAACCTAGTTATGACATTATTTTTAGTTTTTTATTTCCTCTTTTCATGATGACTCAATAATGATATCATTTCTTCAGGTCCCTCTTCATTTTTCCTCCGAAAGCTATCAGATGTCACCATAATTAACAACCAATCAATCAAGTGTCAAGATTCGATGAAAGATCGCAAGTAAAAATTCGATTACCGCTTCTGATGATGACTCAATTATAACATTATTTCTTTAGTTTTTTTTCTCACCCCTACCAAGGAACGAAAATCCAAATCATCTCCCACATTTTTCTCTTTTGGAAGCTATCAAGTGTCACCACAATCAATGACTAATTAGTAAGGTGTCAGAATTTGGTTAAAGATCACAAGTGAAAATTGAACTTTCATTTTTTATGACAATCAAATTATGCTATCATTTCATTAGTTTTTTTATCCCACACTCCTAACAAATAATCAATCCAGTGTTAGGATTTGCGGCATCTACCCCCCCCCCCCCCCCCCCCCCCCATTTTCTCCTTTGAAAGCTGTCAAGTGTCACCATAATCAACAACCAATCAATCAAGTATTAGGATTTAATCAAATATCGTAAGTGAAAATTAAATTGTTCTTTTTTATGACAACCTAGTTATGACATTATTTTCTTTTCTTTTTTTATTCCTTGCTTTTTATAATGACGCAACTATGACATTATTTCCTCATGCCCCCCGTTATCGTGTGTCACCGCAATTAATGACTAATCAATTAGGCGTTAAGATTCTATCAAATATCACAAGTGAAAATTTAATTGTCGCTTTTAAAGGTGACCAAATTATAACATCATTTTCTCAATTTTTTTATCCCCATTTCATTCTCATTTGAAGGATATCTCCTACTTTTTTTCCTTTAGAAGATATCATATGTCACACAATCAACGACCAATCAGTTATGTGTCAGGATTTCGTCAAAGATTAAAAGTGAAAATTAGATTACCATTTTTTATAATGATCCAATTATAACATCATTTCTTTAGTTTTTTTATCCTCTACACCCTAACAACTAATCAACTTATGACATCGTTTTCTCAAATTTTTTTATCCCCCCTTCCTCCCTTGAAGTATATCTCCCACCTTTTCTCTTTTGGAAGATATCAAATGTCATACAATCAACGACCAATCAGTTATGTGTCAGAATTTGGTCAAAGATTACAAGTGGAAATTAGATTGCCATTTTTTACTACGATCCAATTATGACATCATTTCCTTAACTTTTATCCTCAGTTATCTCCCACGTTTTTTTCCTTCAAAAGCTCTCAGTGTCACCACAATCAACAACCAATCAATCAGGTGTCAGGATTTGGTTAAGATAATAAGTGAAAGTTAGATTGTAAACACCGTCTATCTTTGCCTATTTAAATGGGATCATATCAACATCTTTGTGTATCATGAAAAGAGAAGAAAATTCATAGTGCTCTGCTTTACCCCACATGGAAGTGTGCGTGATCTTGTTATTAAATATTTTAGTTGCTTGTATTGGAGGATTGCTCTACGTATGTCTAGGTCGGTCATTATATCTGATTTGGATCTACTTGAATATATACCAAATTTGACTAATTATTAAACTAAAGAATATGTCGAGTGTGTGTGTGTGTGTGTGTGTGCGCGCGTGCGCGCGCCCCATTTGTAATGGAATAACTGATCATGCTCGATTAAAAGTATCACTTTTCATAGGAAAACCCTGAACCATACATCCCTATCCAAGTTCATATAAATTCTTTTAAATCACCCCACAAATCCATTTGAACTGACCTGATAGGCTTTGAAGTTGTCCAAACTCCAAAATAAGGCCAAACTGGCGACTTGGCAAAAGGGCTCCCACATTTTCTTCTCCGAAAGCTGCCAAGTGTCACGGTAATCAACAATTAATTAGTCTGACGTCAAGATTTGGTCAAAGATCATAATTCAAAATTGAAAATTGAAGTATTGCTTTTGGTGATGAGCCAATTATGACATTATTTCTTTTAGTGCGTGTTTGATTTTCATTTACATGGTGTAAATGCAGGCAAATGGATGCAAGT
Organism: Liriodendron chinense; assembly: GCA_003013855.2. Lineage (NCBI taxonomy): Eukaryota > Viridiplantae > Streptophyta > Magnoliopsida > Magnoliales > Magnoliaceae > Liriodendron > Liriodendron chinense. The sequence continues at coordinate 34,516 of ML058455.1, read as the reverse complement.
AGGTAATTATTACAATTTTCCTCTTTTTGATACAAAAAGTATTTACTCCTTGTAAATATGTGCAAAAAAGGATAGCCATACATTCGTGGGGCCTATTGTGATCTCTGTCAAATATCTATGCCGTCCATTTGGTTTAACATAATATTTTAGAGGATGAGCCTAAAAATGAGGTATATCTAAAGTTCAAGTGGCCCAGACCATAGGAAATCGTGGTCATAAATGACTTTTTATAGTATATATTCAAACTACTATTTCATGTAGTGTGGTCCACTTGAGCTCTAAATTTGCCTCGATTTCAGGTCCATGCCCTAAAATCACCTTCCCAAATGGATGGATGGTGTGGATAAGCCACATATCACAGTGGGCCCCACAAAAAATTTGTACCTTCCTCAATTTTAGTGCAAAAAAAATAAAAATTAAACTATCATTGTCAACAAGTACAAGTATAGGAATTACATGGTAAGTAATAATTACCCATTTGCTTGTATTTACACCGTGTAAATGGAAATCAAACGGGTCCTTAGCTTTTTTATCCCCTAAAATATGAGAGAGGAGGACAAGGCTCTTCCTCTTATCTTCTACCATTGTAAATAGTAGAATTTTAGTATGAAACAACTATTATGTATATGTTTTCATTTTAAACTTTTTTTTTTCTATTCTTGTGATTGTATCACTACAATGTTTAGGAAAATTATTCTCCTCTCTAGTTTTGAGATATTCAACATTCAAGACTCTTGTCTCAAGGTTTCAAAAGTTTTTTTTATGGTACTAGAGCCAATAATCAAATGAGATAGTCCTTTGAAGTGCCTCCTAATCCTACCTACGACAAAGAAGGTAGTGATGCCCATTGATTGAAGTCATTCCTCATTATTGCATTGAGTAGATCCCTTTAGTGAGTTCTCATCGCCTAATCTGGATATCGAATTAGAATCACGATCCTTATCCTTATCAGATGACAATTGCGACCTCTATTAGAATGGATGGACGGTGTAGATTGAAAACCTATCCCACAGTGGGCCCCACTGCAAAGACTCGTTAGGCCCCACTTTCGTCATTATTACTTGCTAGAGCTAGGCACAAACCAAGCCAGCTCGAAAGTTTGGCTCGATCGGATTGGTTTGAAAAAGCTCGGCTTGGATTGGTTCGAATAGAATTGTTCAAACCAAACCAAGCCTCGGAGTTAAGCTCATTTGAAAAAACAAACTAAGCTCAAACTAGGGCAGTATCATGTCGGCTCGGCTCAAAGCTTGATTTGATTCGGCTGATAGATTGTAAGCACACTCTTTATGTGGTGTGATCCACTTGAGCTTTTAATATGATTCCATTTTAGGATCATGTCCTAAAATGATAAGTAAAAATGGATGGATGGCATGGATAATACATATACATGAATGCAAGTTGTTTCCTTGCACTCGTAAAATTAAGCTTGTGTACTTTTGTTTCGAAAAGGCTTTTACATGTATATTTTGAAGTTGCACTCCTTTGGAGGGTGTTAAACATCATGTAGTAAGATATTTTTGTATTTTTTTAACTTTTAAATTCTTTTTTTATTTAAATAAGCAAACAAAAAAACGAGCTGCCACTCTGTTCGAACTCAGCTCAGCTTGGTTCGAAATTTTTTACCAAACTAATCCCGGCTCAAACCAGATTTTTCTAGACCAAACCAAACTTGGGCCGCGTAGGTCAGCCCGAAACCCAAATCGAGCCGATCCACAAACTTGGGTGGCACAAAACTAAGCCAAACCAAACTAGGGCTAACTCGGCTCGCCCGGATCGTTGCCCACCTCTATTACCTGCAGGCATAGGGCTCAGCCCGAGGGGTAGTTCTGTCCCACAAAATTTTCAAAAAGCATAGGGGGGCTACACTTGGCATTAGTTCGAAGGATCAGATATGTAGGGAATTCGTCCATAGGGTTAGTACGGTCAAAATCCATAATTAATAAGTAGCTTAAAACTTTTAAAATATAGGAAAAAAATTCTTTTTCTTGAAATCACAATAATATCCTAATAGATTAAAAAAAACCAAAAGATGAAGTACCACTAATATTAAATCTCGCGATATCATCACAATAACATCATTCGGTGAATTTTTAAAGGTGATAGTTGCAAAATCCGGGTGATATTTTTTCTTTTTCTTTTTTATTTTACAATTACAAGTTTATCAAATATGTGAATTTGGCGTCCTTCCAAACACGGCGCCAAACACTCCCTAGTCTTCCAAGATGGTAAATATGAGAAGGCAAGGTTGACCATTGCATGCTTGGACATGGCTTTTCACAATTCATTTCCATATTCCCTTCTCGTTTTCTCCCTTTTCTTCCCAATTTGTACCTCCATTGACACCATCACCCCTTCCCAATCCATCAAAGATGGGGAAACTCTCATCTCCGCTGCCGGTGACTACGAATTGGGATTCTTCAGTCCCGGCAATTCCACCGGCTGGTACATCGGAATATGGTACAAGAAGGCCCCACCTGAGAAGAAGTATATTTGGGTGGCCAACAGAGACAATCCACTGACAAATTCATCCGGCGTTCTATCGATCGGTGCTGATGGGAACCTTGCCATCTTGATCGTGGGGCAGCCCGCTTTTCCGATCACAAACGCTTCGAAGGTGGTGAATTATACGAGTGCAACACTCCTGGATACAGGAAATCTTGTTTTGCAGGATGATCAAGACCGGGTGTTATGGCAAAGCTTCGATTACCCGACGGATACTATGCTACCAGGCATGAAATTCGGGTTCGACCGAAGGACAGGTCGGAGCAGGATCGCCACGTCGTGGAAATCTGAGAACGATCCGGCCAGCGGGGACTACATCCTTCGACTGGACCCACATGGGTCCCCTCAGCTCTACCTACAGAAGGGATCCGACGTGGTCTGGCGAAGTGGGCCGTGGATCAGTCGAGGATACAGCGGCGTCCCGTTGATGTTCCATCAGAGTGTGGTCACTTACCACTTCACGAATGACGACGATGGTATCTACTATTGGTATGATCTGAACAACAAGTCCATCTTCTCCAGAGCGTTATTGGATAGCTCAGGTGACTTCCAACGGTTAGTATGGCAAGCTGGGGCCCAGCGATGGACGATGTTCTGGCGGGCCAACGACGATAAGTGCGATCAGTATGCAAGGTGTGGGACCTACAGCAGCTGTAACGTGAACCGTGTTCAAATGTGTATGTGCTTGGAAGGGTTCAAGCCCAAGCTGCCGGAGGCGTGGAGCCTGCATGATTGGTCCGGTGGGTGCAATCGACGGCAGGGATTGGCTTGTGGGAAGGGAGATTGGTTCAAGAAAGTGGAGAATGTCAAGCTGCCTGATACATCGGACGCTCGGGTCGCCCGCTTATCGGGTCTGAGGGAGTGTAGAGATGAGTGCTTGAAGAACTGCTCTTGCACTGCTTATGCAAGTGCTGAATTTGAGAAGTGGGGAGGTGAGTGCTTGATATGGTATGGGGATTTGACTGATGTGAAGCTGTTTTCCGACAGTGGGATGGATTTATACGTGCGTTTGGCGGGTTCGGAGCTCGGTAAGTCGGACTTTTTAACTTCTAAGATAGGCTTAGTTTTGAATCGGGTCGGGTCTGTTTGGATGGCACGTTTGGACGATTGTTTGAAGCAAATTGCGATGGTTCAATGGAAATGACCAAATGGAGGTGGGTTGATTTTAATATGTGGTGATAAGGTGGCCCTGATTGCAATTCATAGCGTCAAATCGTGATTTGGGGTCCCCATTTGGTCATTTTTCCACTCAACTGGATGTGAATTTATTACAATTCAATTCAATTCAATTCAATTGGGTGTCGTCCAAACGTGGCCTGAGAGCTTGGCTTTAGCTTGGGAAGCATGGTCTGAACCTGATGCCCACAATCCGTACATGTGGGGTCCATGGTCTGGCGATCAGGGGCGCTGCTGCGGTGGATCACTGTGGGCCCACCTTTATGTATGTGACTTACATCCACGCCGTCCATCCGTTTTGACAGCTAATTTTAGGGCATGATTTCGAAAATAAAGCATATCCAAATCTTAGGTGGACCACACCAGAGGATTCAGTGGTGATTGAATGCCCACAATTAAAAGCTTCTTGGGGTCACCGGAATGTTTATTTGCCATCTGCGTACAAATATCTGGTTGAAGTGACCAAACAAATATCATCTTGTTCTAAAACTTTTGTGGCCTATTAGAAGATTTTAACAGTCAATCACCAATATTTCCTGCGCATGGTCCACTTGAGATTTGGATTTGCTTTAAGAGATGATGCCCTAAAATAACCTTTTGAAACGGATGAACGGAGTAGATGTATGGAACATACATCACGGTGGGTCCCACAGTCAAGGATCCACTGAAGCCACGCCTGGCGAGGTATCGGATTAGGTGCGACCCTCACCTCACCCAACACGGTTCGGCCCTGGGCCCACCTTGATGTATGTTTTCCAGATCGTCCATCCGATTTTCCGGATCATTTAATGCCATGAGACTGAAAATGAAGCATATTCAAATCTCAGGTCACATCACTACAGGAATTATTGGTGATTCACCATTAAAAATCTGTTGTGGGCCGCAAAAGTCTTGTGTCAAGCGGATATTTGCTTTTCACATTCATTAAAGTATGTTTTACCTAATCAACCGGTAGTATGGAAAATAAACATTACGGTAAGCCTTAGGAATTTTTTTTTTTACGGTGGGCATTCAATCACCATTTTTTTCTGTAGTGTGGTCCACCTGAGCTTCAGTTTTTTAGATCATCTACTAAAATAAGCTGTAAAAATGGATGGACGGTTTGGATATACTTCAAATATATGAAGGTTGACCCCACGATCAGCATTATGTTGGATGAGGCCAGGCCGCACCTAACGGCTTTCCTGTGGGAAATCCGCATCATTCATCAGTTTCGCCGGCTAGCGTCAGTACGCTTGACTCAAAAAAATGAGGCAGATGCAAGGAGCACACCACAGGAAACAGTAGGGGATGGAAAATCCCACCGTTGAGACCTTCCCATGGCCCACTCTGATGTTTATATGTCATCCAAACCGTTCATAGGGTTATTGCCGCGTTGGCTGAACTGAAAACACAAATATTAAACTAATCCAAAGTCGCATGCCTCAGGAAGGTTTCAGTGGGGGGTGTCCAATCTCCCTTGTTACCTCTGATGTGCCCACTTTAGTTTTACATCTACCTCATTTTTTGGATTGATGTCCTAACATGAGTCAGAAACTCTGATGGACGGAGTGGATTTATCAGGAATGTCAAGGTGGGTTCCACGTGGCTTCAATCAGCTTTCTTATGGAAGGCCCACAAGCAATTGGCGTCAGCGGCTGTCCATGCAATAGCCTGTGCTTCCTATTCATCTACAAGTCCTCGTCATAGAAGCTTCTCTTGCAATGTGCTGTGCATGGGCCCACAGTGGTATGTGTATTGCGTCAACCTGTCCAGTCGGTTAACCCGCTGCGAAAGTTACAGGCCCATGGGCTGACCCTAAACAGTACTTTAATCAGTTGAGCCCAACCTGGGCTTACAAATCTGTGTAGGCCCAGTAGAATAGCATCCTCGTCCACTGATTTTAACACGATACGGCTACATAGTGTTAAAGGTATTTCAACGGGCTTTTATTTTTAATAAATATGCGTCAGGAAAAATTTCCTAGTCCTAAAACTCTATTTCTACAAATCATCATTCGATGGATTTGTTTTTGGGCAATCGAAGGTCAAGGTGGTGGTATTCATATTGGTATTGGGATTTCTTCGGCTTGTGTACGCCGGAGAGTTCGCGTTGTATCTTGAGAATAACCTATCGGGACCATTTGCATGGGTTGAAATCGACTGAGGGCACGGACTATATCAAAGGGAGTGACGTCATCCACACATCATCTCAACGGCAGATAACTTTAATTAGCAACAGTGGTTTGCTGATCAAGTGTGGTTCCAACTCGATTGCTGTTCCTTTATTTTTCTACTTTGTTTTCAACACATAGCATGCCTAGTGATTTGACAGGAGGCAGTCTAGCTAGTGACCCAAGCACCAGCCGGCTAGCCGGTGTCAAAGCTCTGTGGACTCCACCATGAGGAATGAGTTTTATCAACTCAGTTCATCCATTTTGCCGGATCCTTTTAGGGTATGAGCCCAAAAAATAGGTTGAACCAAAGCTCAAGTGGACCACATCACAAGAAACAGTGGGGATTGAACGCTTACCATTGAAAACTTCATGGTGACCATGAAAGTTTCGGATCAAGCTTATATTTTTGTTTTTCCTTCATCCAGGGTTATGTGAATTTATGACATGGTTGGATGGCCAATATTAAACATTACGGTGGGCCCTAAGAAATTTTCAACGGTAAGTGTTCAATCCCCACTGTTTCTTGTGGTGTGGTCCCCTTGAGCTTTGGATCTGCCTCAATTTTTTAATTCATGCCCTAAGGTAGGCTAAAAAATGGATGAACAATGTGGATAAAACACATACATCATGGTGGGGCCCACAAAGCTTAGACACCAGCTAACTGGTTGGTGTTGGGTCCCTAGCAAAACCGCGCCGGTCTTGACAACACCATTTGGTACAAGTGGGGCCATCATTCATTGATCCAAACCCACTGATATCATAGAGCAATTGCAGATGAGGGATGACGCTAAATCTAGGATGAAAGATCCCATTGAGGTAGGGTGACACTAGAGATGCTTCTCTCCTTCATCTCTTACATAGAAAGGGGCTTACTGTGTTTCCTCCTCTCAAGCATAGTCCCATTAGATTTTATCACCTGTTCTCACTAATTATCTATATAAAGAGGAGCATAGATAAATAACAATACTTATATCCTTGCACCCCTTGTCTCATTTTTTTCATTTGGGTTTTTCTTGGTTTCTTTTTCCTTTTTATTGTATATCTTTTTTCAGCTTCTGATGACCTCTTTAACTAAATACTTTCATTGCATATTTATATAGTTATTATGTACTCTCCTCCTTTAGTGGAAAAGGCTGCCACTAACTACAATCCTAACATCCCACTATTGCCCAATCAGCCAAAGAAATAACATAACCTATGATTTCTGGATGGCTGGTCTAGTGGCATGGATCTATATCATTAGCCAAATTCTCTTTAGGATCAGCCAACATGGCTCAACCAATATAATTTGATCAAAATTTGTCGCCTCCAATCAACATCAAGAGAAATGGCCACAACAGCCAATTCAACCAAGAGGCTCTAAACCATGGGCCGCACATATGAAAGCAATGGACGGTTTTAGACGATGGCAACTATTCACACTCACACGTGTGGTAAACCTGATGAGACGGCAGGCGTGATTATCTGGCCGGGTCATCTACATGGTGGAGCCCACTAAGTACACGCCCCAAAACCATTTCCCACAGTTGGATTGTATTGAAATTTTAATTGGCTGATGTAGATTCAAGCCCGAAGAGGAAAAAGCTTGTGCTGATACTCGGGTTAACGGTCATACCGGGGACGTTGCTCCTCTTCTTATGCGGCTATTGCTTCCGGAAGAGAAGAAATAAAAGGAAAGGTACAGACAGCTTTGAAATTTGCTTGTGCACTTACTTGCTTTACACGTGAAATCAGGAACGCGTGTGAAAGATTGGAGCCATTCAGTGCGTGATCCCCATTGTCCAGATGCCACATCTCACAAAATAATGCCAATCTGATCATCAGGTGGGCCATACACATATATAAAATCTGGACCGTTGGTCAATTTCTCTTAACGATTTTATCTATATCTGTGGCCCACCTGAGGATCATAGCAGCTTGAATTTTAAGGCATGTCATCTAACCAGTGGTGATCAGCTGATGACACGTTCGGATCTGGTACAAATATTTCCCGTTTACATAAGCTTTCTTCCAAATATGATATTTAACATGAGAGGTTTGCTGCTAATTCAACGCGCGTGTGAAGCCCTGCGCATCCACGCACAGGCATGTACTCGCTAATTGGAGTCATGTGAACGTGCAGGAAATGAAGGTGTGGATGTAAGGGAGAGAAGGCATGATAGGTTTTCAAACGAGAATGAGAAGAGCTCAGATCTTCCATTATTTAATCTCGATGATGTGATGATTGCTACCGATTACTTCTCCGAATCCAATAAGCTCGGCGAGGGTGGCTTTGGCCCCGTTTACAAGGTAAGGACGCACACCTACGTATATACATACATACATGTATACATGCAGGTGCACACGTGCATGCACACATGAGAAATGGACGGTGTGGATAAAACCCATACATTGCGGTGGCCACTCACAGCGCCTGCCCGTTCCCAGCTAGAGACGGGCATGCAGGGGGAGGATGCAATCAGCGTTCACCTCATTGGAGGTCGAGTTATGTAGGCCCCACCGTGATCTATGTTGGACATCAACACCGTGCATTTGGTGGGTCACCTCTAGTTTATGGGATATACTAAAATTCAGCCATATAAGGAGCTTAAATGGGCCATACCATCTAAAACCATGTGAAATTGTGCCTAGAACATCTAAAATCAATTGGTGGGGCCACCTAAGTTTCTCTGACCACATCTAAGTGGGCCCTATAAATGATCATGAAGGTTTCAATGGGTGGGTATCCTCCCAACCATTGTCTTTAGTGTGGCTCACTTAAGCCCTTTGTTGGCCTACCATGGAAGGGTACATTTGATTGATGAGGTGGATGTCTGACATAGATCACAATGGGCCCCTCACGGGAAGCTTACATTGAGGTGGACCTTTGTGTGGTCTCCTATGAATTATACCGCACTGCTAGAGGCCTTTGTGCGGGCTTATGTGGCAATGCAAACTTAGACATGATGGCCCCCCACTGTGATGTGTTTGTGAAATCTTATGTGACCATTAAGTGATAGCAATTTAGTTGTAGGGCTAAAACATCAGGTGGATTCAAGATTTAGGTGAGCCACACCAAAGGAAACAGTGGGAGAGGGGGATGCGGTGAATTTCATAGGGCCCACCATGATGTTTATGTGTGTTAACGCCAAAAATTGGCTAACAGATGTTGGTCAGGGACCAACTTTGATTCTTCATCGTCTGACCTCCAATTGAAGATGAATGGTGTAGATTGGGGAACCTGCAATCACCGAGAAAGATTAGGGCCACGGCTGGTTGGATCCCAAATTTGTTAGGATAATCCATATTTTATCCGGATCAGTGGGATAAGCCTTATCCTTATTTTATCTGGATCAGTGGGATAAGTCCTTATCTTATCTGGATCAGTGGGATAAGCTTTATCCTTATCTTATCAAGAGAGATAACCCAAGGTGGATGAGGGCAGGCCTCTTGCTAAGCTGAGGGCCAAATGTTGAGCCGAAGTGGGCCGAGGTTGAAAGGGCCGAATGCTGAGCCCGAGTGGGCCGAGGCTTGAGAAGGTTGAATGTCGAGCCCGAGTGGGCTGAGGCCTAGAAGGCCGAATGTCGAGCCCAAGTGGGCCGAGGCCTGAGAAGGCCGAATGTCGAGCCCAAGTGGGCTGAGGCCGAGAAGGCAGAATGTTGAGCCCAAGTGGGCTGAGGCCGAGAAGACCGAATGCCCAGCTCGAGTGGGCTGAGGCCGAGAAGACCGAATGCCCAGCTCGAGTGGGCTGAGCCCAAGAAGGCCGAATGCCGAGCCCAAGTGGGCCGAGGCCTGAGAAGGCCGAATATCGAGCCCGAGTAGGCCAAGGCCTGAGTAGGCCAAGGCCTGAGAAGGCCGTATGCTGAGCTCAAGTGGGCCGAGGCTGACTTAGCTTCCTCTCCTAAATAGTCAGTCCATGACCATACTTGGTGTAGAAGATGAACCCCAGTGGAAAGCTTTCCATGTTTTGAGCTCAGCCCGAATTTACTCGTAATAATGTGAAATTCACTCCAATCATTAGCTGCCTCAAGAAAATTTATGTATGAAACCAAAAAATTAGGCTTCGGTGGGCCTCACTATGGGCCTCACTATGATATTTTTCGAGGCCTACTGTGATACTCTAGGTAAAATCTACTCTGACCATTAGATATGTAATCCAACGTTAGGCCTATGGCCAAAAATTAGGTTGACCCATGATTTAGGAGGGCCACACCAAGGGAAACAGTTGGGAGAGAGACGCCCACCCTTGATATTCTCATCATAATGATTATATAAAATCCTCTCAATCAATTAGATGAGATTCCAATATTTGGGCATGAGGCCCAAAAAAGGTCCATCCGTGATTTAGGTGGGCCACAGAAGGGAAACAAATCGGAGTGTGAGTGTTACCTTGTACATTGTTTCCAATTGTGTGGTCCACTTAAATCATGGATGGACATAATTTTGAGCCCCGGGCCTAATATGGGGTGACACACCGGGTGGTCGGAGTGGATTTCACGTAAACAACATGGTGGTGCCCACCCAAGTTGGGCTCCTTCTGCAAATTGCAAATAAGGTGCAATAACTACTATCATGAGTATTTATTAACATTAATTAATCAGGACCTCTCTCTCTCTCTCTCTCTCTCTCTCTCTCTCTCTCTCTCTCTCGCTCAGCAGTGTGTGTATATAGGGTCAACCTATTATGAGGATTGGTTGTCAAAAGCACTTAACAGGTTGGAGGTAATCCATTTTTTGTGCGCATGCACGTGCGTGTGTGTGTTGGGGGAGGGGGTACAACTCATGAGAGCAAGATTGAGCTCTATGGGCCCCACCATGATGTATAATAGACATCCATGCCATGCATTTAGTAGGTCCCCTCTAGGTTATGGATAAAGCTGAACACAAGTTGAGTTTGAGACAAGCTAGGCCAAGCTCAGCTCAGGTCGACCCCACCATGACCCAAGCTCGAGCTCAAATCGACCGGTCTTTGAGCTCACCCCTCTAGCTTGCCTCGGCTCGCTAGTTCGAGCAAAGTTGAGCTGGGATCGAGTCGAGTCAAGTTATATGATTTTTTTAATATTGTTTTAAAAATCGTAATAAAATAATTAAAATAATAAAAGCAATGTGCATAACAATAAACGCATTTGTTCCACTCGATGCGTTGGGACTGAGGTAGGGTAAAATGAAAGGGGGTCAGTAGGATTTTACTTTTTACTTTTTAAAGCCTTACTTTTTATATAACTTATACATATTTTATATATAATATATAAAATTTATATATATTTTATATAAATTATATATAAAATTCTAGCAAGTCGAGTTCAAGTAGGGTTCGAGCTTAGTTTCAAGTCAAATCGATTCAAGCTTGACCTAGCTCGAACTCGACTCGATTTTTTTCGAGCTACGTGTTTAGCCGCTTGGATTGACCTGAACCAATCTGCTAGTCGAGTTGAATCGAGCTCAATTCAGTTTGTTTGAGCAAGTTTTCGAGCTAGCTCGACTCGTGTTTAGCTCTAGTTATGGAATTAATGTGCCAAAAATCACCCATATCTGGAACTCAGTTGGACCCTACCATTTGAAACCATGAGAAATTATGACTAAAACATCTAAAAGCACTTGGTGGAACCCATTTGAGCTCTGGAATGGCCTAAAATTTGGTGTGACCCCTCATCCAAGTGGGAGACACACAATGGATGGGCTGGATGTCTAAACCATACTTCACTAAGCCTTACATACAATTAAAAAGGTTTCAATGGACAAGCATCCACTCTCAACTATTATCTATGATGTGGCCCACCTAAGTCCCCGATTGGCCTAATTTTATGCCCATGGCTCACCATGGAAGGGTGCATCTAATTGATGGATGGATGTCTGTCACAGATCATGACGAGGTCCATATGGCTTGACCTCATGATAAGATCCCATGAGGTCGAACTCATATTACCATTTCCCCGTGTGTGTGTGTGTGTGTGTGTGTGTGTGTGTGTGTGTGTGTGTGCAAGGATGTCCGTCACACATCACAACGGGGCCCATATGGCTCGACCTCATGAAAAGCTTCCATGAGGTCAACCTCATAGCGCCATTTCCCCATGTGTATAAGGAAATGTTCACACATAACTAATTAGACATGTCAAATTTGGAAGTAGATTGTGTCATGCCCTACTTAAACAATAATCTGTCCAGGCAGAGCTTTGTGAGGCCCATTGTGATGTAGAAGTTTTATCCATGCCATCCATCCATTTTGCCAGATCATTTTAGGGTATGAACTCAAAGATGAGGGAGATCCAAGCCTCGAGTGGACCACACCACAAGAAGGAGCGGTGGTAATAACACCCATCATTGAAACCTTCCTAGGGACCATCATGATGTTTATTTGCCATCCAACCTGTTCATAAGGTCATATAGACTTGGATGAAGGGAAAACACAAATATCAACTTGATCCAAAACTTTTGGGGGTCCCAAGAATATTTTAATAGTGGGCATTCAATCCCCACTATGTAGACCACTTAAGACTTGGATCTACCTCATTTTTGGGTTGATACCCTATAATGATTTGAAAAAAAAGATGGATGGCGTGGATAAAACCCATACATCATAGTGGGCCCCACGGAGCCCAACCTAGACGGATTATCATCCACGTAAGGGTAAGGCATGCATAATCCTCTTCCTTCAAATTGGTACAACTAGTTGTGCATTAAATAGAAAAAAAAAAAAACTTTTTATTTGCCTATATAATGTTTCCTATGAAGGGCTATGTAACATCAAATCCTACAAAGATACAATGGTAACAAGTGTAAAAGATCTTACTCATTTATCAAATAGGGGTTACTAACCAAATGTTATTTGCTAAAAAATTATAAATGGTCTTCATCATTGGAGCCATACATGCAAGTTGAATTTGGACTATTAGAATAGATTTCTAATAGCCAACTTTTCTTGTAGAAAAATATCTCACTATTGATTAGAAAAATCATGTATTTATGTAATTCACATGTTACAAGGTATCATACTTGATTAGCAAACTAGATTTCTTATATATGTGTACAATTCCTCTCTCATTAGCCCCTTTTGCTGGAAGTAGATTGCATCCCTACCCTGCCTGAATGGAATTAGTCTATGTAGGGGCTTTGTGGGGCCTACCATGATATATGGGTTTTATCTATGTCGTTCATCTATTTTTCTAGATCATTTTATGTATGAGACTAAAACTTAGGCAAATCCAAGGTTCAAATGGACCACACGATAAGGATTGAACGCCCATCATTGAAAACTTCTTGGGGGCTATCGAAGTTTTAGATTAAGCTAACATTTATGTTTTCCCTTCAGCCAAGTTTGTCAAACCTTATAAATAAATTGGATGGCAAATAAACATGGTGGGCCCTAGGAAGGTTTCAACAATGGGCATCATTATCACGGTTGCTTGTTGTGCAGTGGTCCACTTGAGCCTTGAATCTACCTCATTTTTTTGCTCATATCATAAAATGTTCTGGAAAAATGCATTAATAGTGTGGATAAAACCCATACATCATAGTTGGCCCCACAGAGCCCCTACCTCAACTAATTTTTATCTAAGGGGGCAGGGTGCAATACACTTCCCTTTTTGTTTGAAACAAGCCACCTCTCTCTCTCTCTCTCTCTCTCTCTCTCTCTCTCTCTCTCTCTCTTCTTTGTTTGATATTATGTATTTCTCTCTTGGTAGCAAATTGAGTACTACCCTGCTTCAATGATAATCTATCCAAGCAGGGCTCTGTGAGGGCCCCCATAATGTATGGGTTAATCCACATCGTTCATCCATTTTCCTAGATCATTTTAGGGTTAAACCCAAAATTGAGGCAAATCCCAAGGCCCAAGTAGACCACACAATGGGGATTGAACCCCCACCATTAAAAACTTCTTAAGAGCTACAAAAGTTTTAGATCAAGCTGATATTTGTGTTTTCTCTTCATCCAAGTCTATATGACCTTATAAATAGGTTGGACGGCAAACAAGCATTACATTGGCCCTTAAGAAGGTTTCAACGGTGGGTGTCATTATCATTGCTTCTTCCTATGGTGTGGTACACTTGAGCTTTAGAACCACCTCAGTTTTTTGCTCATACCCTAAAATGATCTAGAAAAATGGATGGACAGCGTGGATAAAACCCATACATCAGGGTGGGCTCCATAGAGGCCCTATCTAGACGGATCATTGTCCAAGAAAGGTAGGATGCAATCCACTTCCCTCTCTCTCTCTCTCTCTCTCTCTCTCTCTCTCTCTCCTCATTTAATACTCTCTCCTTATACGATTGCATTCTTTCATGGGAGAGATTTTGTACAAGCATGGTGTATTTGAGCGATGCACCCACGTATGTAAGAAATCCAACCCATTATCAGATAGGGTACCTTGTAAGCAAGTAAAGGTTATAAAAATATAATTTTTCTCCAATCAATAGGATGATATTCTTCTACAAGAAAAGTAGCTATTATAAATCCATTCCTACTGTGCATATTCAACTTGCATGTGTGGCTCTAGTGAGGAAGACCATTTATAATTTTGGTAGATAACATCTAATTAGTAGGCCCTATTTGATGAACAAGATGGTCTTTAACATGTGCTCCCATTGTACCTTTGTAAAACTTGATGTTACGTCATCTCTCATGAGGGGGCACTACATGTGCATATAGAGAGAGTTTTTTTCCTGTTTAACGTATAGCTAGTTTGATGAATTTAAAATATCCAACTAGTATGGTAAGCATTCCACACACACACACGAGGTCGAACTTTGTGGTCCTCACTGTGATGTGTGTTGAACATCCACACCATGCATTTGGTGGATCCCCTTTAGGATATGGAATGTCTCAAAAGTCAGTCATAATTGAAACTCAAGCATGCCACAGAATTTGAGACCATGTAAAATCATTCCCAAACAACTAAAAGCACTTGGTGGGACCCACCTAAGTTTTGGAATGGCTTGAAATTTGGTGTGACCCCTCATCTAAACGTGACACACAATGGATGGGCGAGATGTTTAAACCATATCTCAACAAGCCCTATAAACAATCAGGAAGTTTTCAATAGATGGGCATCCTCTCTTAACTGTTGTCTATGGTGTGGTCCACCTAAGTCATGAATTAGCCTGGTTTTTAGGCCTATGGCCCATCATGAAAGGGTGCATCTATGGTGCAAATGTCCAACACATTGCAGTGGGGCCCACAAAGCTCAACCTCATGGAAAGCTCTCATGAGGTCGTCCTCATATAATCTTTCTCTTGTGCGCGCGTGCGTGCGTGCGTGCGTGCGTGCGTGCGTGCGTGTGTGTGTGTGTGTGTGTGTGTGTGTGTGTGTGTGTGTGTGTGTGTGTGTGTGTTGAGCTCCAGATAAGCAAATCTATGTTACAAAATAAAAATGGAATCAGTTTGGATTACGGATTGCAGGGAACACTGAGGAATGGTAAACAAATAGCAGTGAAAAGGTTGTCGACAAATTCGGGGCAAGGAATAAATGAATTCAAAACTGAGGTGGCACTTATACAGCAACTGCAACACAGGAATTTAGTTAGAATACTTGGCTATTGCATTCAAGGAGAAGAAAAGATGTTGATCTATGAATACATGCAAAACAAAAGCCTCAACTATTTTATTTTCGGTATGTTGCCTTTTCATGATCATGTTTCATTAATGTCACATGCCTGTAAGTATGGTTATATATACATGCATTCACATTGGTAAAATGATATAATAGAAATGATCAAGACCCTTCATGCACGAGGCACATTTACCATATAGTGACTTGTGCATGTGGGGCCCACATGAGCATCAACATTTGCCACGCCTCCCCTTTTTACGAGCCTTCATTTTCTGGAATGATGATGGCATACTGTCTACATTAAATACGTACTTTCATACATATGCTATTGATACAATCAGGTAACCATCAAATTGGATAGTTATTGTGAAAATCAGTTATAATTGCCACCCATATCCATGCTCTCAAATGAAACACATTGCATGTGCTTACATTCATTTCACACCTTCATGAGGACGTTAGCAAAGTCTCCAAACCCTTTAAATTTATATGTGAAACAATCATTCATCAACCTAGACAAATCATTTATTAACAAGCCATGATACAAAAATTACTCTAAACAAATGTTCCTAACCATCTTATAAATAGAATGAGAAATGGATAGCTTAGATCAGGCATTAAGAGAAACAAATCCAATCATTATCTTGAAACATCTAGTCAATAAGCCCCATGGTGGATTGCTTTTTTATATATATTAAGGAGCACCTTAATTAGGTTATATATGTAATCATCCTATCTATGGCTTATAAAAACATACGGTAATAATAAATGACTAGTATTAAGCAGGACAATTACCATTACACGTACATGACTTGTTAACAATGACATGGAACAAATAAAAGTCTTATCATTGATGATTGGGTATTCCACACACACACACACACACACACACACACACACACACACATATATATATATATATATATATATATATATATATATATATATATATATATATATATATATATATATATATATATATATATATATGATGTGATTGCTTCATGATAATGTATTTATATAGACATTTGGATTGGCCATCACGATGAGGTGTGGCCAATAGTTATCAATTAAAAGCATGGTCCACTTCTGGGACAACATATGTATGCATAAGAGGAGTGGTGCATATTGAAATGCATGTACATATGAGATGTGTTTTTTCTCTAATGTATAAGATGATAGGGATGGGATCTCATAAATATCGACATGATCATTTTCATATCCGGTCATATCATATAAGCTATGTATAGTAGCGGGGGATAGGTCATTAATTGATCAAATAGATCTTACATATTATGATGGCATAGACGATGAATGCTTGATCATTCATGATGTGTGAATTAAGTCACATGTGTTGTGAGACTACTTACTTATAATTGACGGATTTATTTCAATCCATTCGTTATATCAGTATGCTTAGTCTAGTAGATGACTCTTATATCCTTATTGCTCTACACTACATGACAAGGTCACAATAAGGTGATGCTACTTTTTAGTGCATTCTTAAGGTTATGCACATATATTTGGCTAAGTTAGAAGCATGTTAGGAAAGTAGCTAAATCAAGGTCGGATAATGGAGCTAGGACCAAGAAAGATCTTAGCTAATCTCTTGATAGTAATGATGCACAGGAGACTTATTTAAAGCTCCAGATTGAATAGACAATAAAATTTTATTGCGAATTGTCTTGGAAAAAATAGTTGTATATTATTATATTGATATTTTCAACAGGCTTTGATCGATCAAATTTGATAAAGATAAAATTTATTTGATCTCAAAAGTAAATAAATATGCATTAAGATTGAAGCATTAAAATTTATGTGCATACACATCTAAATTAAACATGTTTGAACAAATGTGATTAAATCAACGGCCTATAACAAGTGGTTGAAGGTTAAGATGAATCATTTGTTGTCCATCTGTGAATTTAATGCAATGCCACTCTCATAAAGTGGACTATAGTCTCGGAGATCTCACACTAGATCTATATAATTGAAGGGTATAAATTGACTTTTCTAATTAAAAATGAATATGGTAATTTAGTCACCCCATTAACACCACAACATAGACACACTGAAGTTAATATCTAATTGAGATTTCTCTAAGATAGAGATTTATAAATATAGGTATAGCATTTTGGTTTGAGACACCTCTCTCTCTCTCTCTCTCTCTCTCTCTCTCTCTCTCTCTCTCTCTCTTTCTCTTTGAAGGTTATAAATTGAGTTTTCTAATTAGGAGGAAGCATGATAATATGATCTACTTACCACCATAACATATAGACATGCAATGAAGTTAATATCTAATTAAAATTTCTCTATGATGGAGCATTTTAGTTTGAGACACTTCTCTCATTTCTAGCTATAGACTTAGAAAATTTTCTTTTCTAAGAACTTTAGTCCACTAAATTTAAAGATTTTGTAATGTCTAATAGTGTTCTCTTCCTTTGTGGTTGAGAATTAACATCTCTAAGTAGACTTTCCCTCAACTCTATGCATGTTTCCATGTACCGAAGAGGACAATCATTGTTTAGCATTCAAGGTAATTCCATAATTGAAAATTTTATAATTTGTCTTCTGCTTACAATTTACATCTCATAAAGATGAGTATATTATCATTTCCCATATGTGCATGTGTGCATGCACATGTATTTAAATTTTATGAATATATGGAAAAATCTAATGTGGGGATAATCACATGACAGATCAGACAAAGAGAGTATTATTAGATTGGAGGAAGCGGTTTGATATTATCATTGGGATCGCTCGAGGAGTTCTTTATCTTCATCACGATTCTAGGTTGAGAATCATTCACAGAGATTTGAAAGCAAGCAACATTCTTCTCGATGATGAAATGAACCCCAAAATTGCAGATTTCGGCATAGCCAGAATTTTCAAAGGAAATCAGACTCAAGGCAACACAAATAGAGTAGTTGGCACATAGTAAGTACCTCAGGCAGATGCATTCACAAGGCATTGCAAGATTGTATGCATGGGAAGAAAGATTTGGAGAGGCCAATTTGCAAGAGTCTGACATCCAAGCCATGCACCTCATGTGCCGCATTGTGACCATGCCACAGCCCAAAGACCAGACTGATACACTCATCAGGTGGACCAAAACATGTATGTTGAATATAGCCCTCTGGTGATTCCAGATGGGCCCGACCGGAATAGTTCAAAATCTGCACTAAAACCAACCAGGCTGGGCCCGTTCGCAGCCATAGGTCCTGGACAGCCCTATTGATGACTGGCTTGGAACTCACACATGTGTGCCATGCTGGCATGTCTGCCACCATTCAGCTCTTCAATCTCCCCTTGCTTGAATGGCCATAAAATAAGACTTATCATTGTTGAAAAATCCCATCCGTCGAATTGAATTCTCACATTTGACAATCATAATGCAGCGGTTACATGTCGCCGGAGTACGCCATCAATGGGCTCTTCTCAGTGAAATCAGATGTGTTTAGCTTTGGAGTCTTATTATTAGAGATCATTAGTGGAAAACGAAACAATGGTTATGATAATCCCAACTCTAATTTAATGGGCCATGTAAGTATGATTTTTCTTTTTCTTAAATTTTCTGTCCAACCAAAGACAATGGGCGGGAATCCCAACACTTTTTTTCAAATTAAAGTCGCATTATGGATCCCCATCAGCCCATTTCAGACCATGGGAATAGGTGTGAACCTGTTCCAGTGCCCCAGATGCTCTGGATTTGGACCCAACTTCTCGCCTGAGTCCAACCCATTTTGAGCCAGATTTGTGCTGATTAGGATGGACATGGGTTTGATCTTCCTAACACCCCGAAAAGTGGGCCCAGCACAAGCTGACTTGATTAACATTGATGGAGTAGCCGGGACCCAGTTCCCTTTTCATAGGTTGGGCCAGGACTTGGGTCCTTAACATGTGGGCTGGACTTGGACATGTCTTCCACGGACCATTTTCGACCGTTGATTTTAACATGACATTTGGTATACTATTTCAGGCATGGCAGCTATGGAACGAAGGTAGGAGTTTGGACCTGATGGATTCCTCGATCACCGATTCGTGTCCTACCAACGAAGTCCTGAGATGCATCCACGTGGGCCTCTTGTGTGTCCAAGAAAATGTGACAAGCAGGCCTACCATGTTAGCAGTTGTATCCATGCTGAGCAACGAAATGGCCATTCCTCCACCCAAGAAACCAGCCTATTGTGATAAGAAGAATTTCCCGGATGCAGATTCATCGACAAGCTGTCCCGGATCTTATTCCATCAATGAGATGACAGTTACTGAGGTGCAAGCTCGTTAGGGATGATATAGATTTGTTTGCTGAGGTTCCTCGAGATCTCTGCATTTTCATTGTGTGCGTCAGTGGGATCTGTGTCGTTCATCAGGTGGGACCCAGAGACTGATGCAGCGCAAATGTTGGGCACATGGGTGGGCCACACACACCAAATGCATAGGCCACCAGCCATACGTTTTTCCTTTTGTACACGTATATAGCTCCGTCGAAGATGGGACTGGTCTACTTTTGCTGGATGGGCTCATTCATGGTGTGGCCTACCTGGTGAACGGTGCTGATCTCATACATGCTGCTGTTTTGCCACATGTGATCATTTGCAGATGGTATTCCCTTAGGTTGTTTGTTTTCTGGATTCTAAGGTAATGCAATGTAAGTTGGCTATCGTTACTATTACCCAATGTTTATTTAAACAAGTATCATGGCATATAAATTGAGAATCAAATCCAAATATTTTGATACATTGTAAAACGATGGACCACATAATTTGATAATTTTGATAATTTTTCATGGTTAAAACAAACAAAGAAAATTCATCATCCTGGACAAATGTTGTTGGCATCATCAGATGATGAAAGTAAATTGTAATTATTGCCCACTTACTTTAATTTGCTGATGGAAAAAAAATCACCACTGAAATATTATTTTTTTAATAAATAATATTTATTTAATACAAAAAAAAATATACCCAAGATTGTCCTTTTATCCGATGATTTTCATGTCTAAATCTCAAAGTGCAAAAAAGTCAGGTGGGTCATTCACTAGGGGTGCACAGAGTTTTGTTTGATCTAGTTCTGGGGTGAAAATGGGCCTGAATTGTTTCCAACAGTTCCAGGAAAATCAACTCCCGGAGCTAGATTGTTTGCACCCTAGAACCGAACTGTATAGTAAAAATCCAGTTTGGTTCCGGTTCAATTTTATGATTTTGGGCTTTTTTTTTATAACCCAGCCCAATTGCCTGGGTTTTTTTTTTATACTCCAGCCCAATTGCCTGGGTTTTTTTTTATACTCCAGCCCATCCATACATCAGGGCCTACCATGGGCATGCCTTGATGTGTTTGTTAGATCTACATCGTCCATCCTCATTGTCAGGCAATGTTTAGGTGGGCCACATTAAAAAAATTGAATAAATTCAAATTTTAAATAGACTACTCGACATGAAATGTGAGGTATGAACACCCAGAGTTCTGTTCCATGATTTGGTTATGTGGTCTGGTTCCACGGATCAATTCTATGGTCCGGTTCACGGTCCTGTTCGATTTTGCAGAACCCCAAATCGAAAACCAAACCATATTAACTGATTATTTGATTTTCAAAACCGGAATCAAAATCCGTGCACTTTAGAACCAAATCAAATTGAACCGAACTAACCAGTTTACCGGTTCCAGCAGTTCGTGTGCATCCCTATCATTCACAAATACAACCTAGTGAGTGGATTAAGTGCATCCCTGACCGTAGGGCCCACCTTGATGTACAATTTGTATACCCACTCCTTCCGTCCATTTTCGTAGATCATTTTAGGACATGAATCCAAAAATGAAGCAGATCCAAATCTCAGGTGGACCACACCATAGGAAACGGTGGTGATTGGACGTCCCCACCGTTAAAAACTTCCTCAGGCCCACCGTAATGTTATTTACCATCCAACCAACCTGTGGGTAAGGTCACAAAGACCTTGATGAAAAAAAACAAAACAAAACAAAACAAATATCAGCTGGATCCAAAACTTTTGCGAGCCATCGTAATTTTTTTTATGGTGTGGTCCAACTGAGATTTGGATATTCTTTATTTTTGGGATCGTGCCCTAAAATGAGCTGTGAGAACAGGTGGACAGTGTAGATGTACAAAAAATACATCAAGGTGGGGCCCCGGTTAGGGCCACGATGCAGTTGGTGAGATTGGGTTGCACCTAATCTGGTCCCTACAACCCAACATGACATACATTGAGTCATGTCAATCTCATAAAAATCTCAGAGACAACAATGGCAGATTCCTGCGCAGAGATGGGAATTGGTGGGAATGGTAATGGGACACGCAGTTGGCCCTCTGAACTTCGCCCAAGGTCCAAGTCAACCAGCCCTGTTGGTGAACTCCAATAATCAGGCTTAGCATTAGGTAGCATGGCAGGCTTAGCATACTGTGGTTGCACGTGATTATTGTAAGCAAATTGTCTAGTGACAAGACCTGGCGCGAGAATTAGGGCTGTAAATGGGTCAATGGACCCGATGGGGTACCCGGACCCAACCCATTTAGACCCGACCCAAACCTGACCCATTTGTTAAATGGTACGGGTCTGGGTCCAAAAATAGACCCATTTGTTAAACGGGTCTGGCTCTGGTTTCCTTTATATTAGGCCTGACCCGACCTGACCCGAACCCATTTAGTAAGTGGGCGGATTTGGTCTATGTTACAAGGGACCCATCTAGCTTAGACCCGTCCAGACCCGGTTTTAAGCCTTGTAAAATGCTTGCATACTTGATCCAGACCCGGACCCATTAGACCCGACCCATTTATAAATGGGTCTTTATAAATGGGTCTGGGTGGATCTTCCTCTACCAAACCCAGACCCATTTATAAATGGGTTTGATGGGTTAACTTGGACCCGACCCGGACCCGCCCATTTAGTAAAAGGGTCTAGATCTACAATTTGGACCCAGACCCGTTTAGTAAATGGGCGGGTCTGGTTTTGGCTAAACCCGCCCCGAACCCGACCATTTACAGCCCTAGCGAGAATTGATTGAGTCACGTGCGACTATAAGAGATAAGGCCCTCACTATGTTTGAAATGACGTGGATAGGGTACTGGTGCCTGCTCAAGAGCTCCGCATAGGTAGGGGCTATGAGAGGCTATTATGATGTATGTGTTTTATCCACACTGCCCATCCATTATACAGGTCATTTTAAGGTATAAGCCCAAAACCGAGGGGCACCAATTAGGTGTTACCCAATAACAGCTGAGTGGGTGTTAGTTGTTACCCTTATAGTAGGGCTCACCTTGATGATATGTTATATATCCACTCCATTCATTAGCTTTCCCAACCTAATTTAGGCCATAGTGCCAAAATTTAAGTACATACACATCTCATGTGGACCACACCATAAGAAACAACGATGATTAAATGCTTGCCATTAAAAACTTCTCAAGGACTACCGTGAGAAGATCAGTAATGTTTATTTATCATCGAAACCCTTTGATAGATGAAGGCAAAATAAAAATATTATGTTGATCCAAAACTTTTGTGTCCTACAAAAAGCTTTTAATGGTCATTCACCACTTTTTCCAGTGGTATGGTCCATCTAGTTTATGAATCTTCTTAATATTTGGGATAACATCCTTAAATGAGTTGAAACAACTAATGGTCAGCGTGGATATGAAGAAAATTCATCAAGGTGGGCCCCATATGGTAATGGTAACACCCACTAAGCTGTGCAGATCCAAGGCTCAAGCAGACCACACCACAGAAGCAACAATGATAATAATGTCCACCGTTAAAACCTTTCTAAGGCCCATTGTGAAGTTTATTTTCCATCTAACCTTCTCATAACGTCAAACAGGCATGGATGAAGAGAAAACACAAATATTAGCTTGATATAATACTTTTGTAGCCTCCAAGAAACTTTCAATTATAGGCAGTTAATTCCCTTTGTGTGGCCACTTAAGCCATGGATCTCCCTCATTTTTTGACTTATACCTAAACATGATGTGGAAAATGGATGGACGGTGTGGATAAAACTTCTATATCATGATGGCCCCTACATGTGCCGAGTTCAGGAAACGCGGAGGTAGTACCCAATCTTCGTCCATTTGGTTAACACTTCTGGACCTCATACATGTGGCCAATCAAATTCCACCACTTCAGGTCATCAGGGGTCACCAGGCAATCCGCTTCTATGATTATTGGACGGGATTGCTTGCTACCCTCCAAGCATTTGGAAGCTAGTTGGGGCCCACCGTGATGTTTATGAGAAATCCACTCTGCTCATCTGTTTTGTCAGCTCATGTCAAAAAAATGAGGCAGATCCAAAACTCAAGTGGGTCATATGACAAGAAACACTGGGGATTGAACACCCACCTCTAAAGCACTAGTGGGCCACAAAAGTCTTGGATAAGGCTAATATTTTTTGTGTTTTCGTGTCATCACAGTGGGAATGACTTTACAAATGTTTTGGATGGCATATAAGCATCACCGTGGACCTGGGAGGTTTTCAAGTGTGGGCATTTCCCTCCCTGCTTTTTCCTGTCATGTGACCCACTTGAGTTTTGGATCTGCCTCATTTTAAGGCTCATGCTTTAACATGAGCTTCCAAAACAGATGAACCGGGTGGATCTCTCACAAACATCATGGTGGCCCCACCTAGCTTTGGACCGTCCCCTGTCCCTGATCGGTGGCCACTTTATGGAGCAGATTAGGTGTTTCCCAGGCCGTGGGCCAACCTTGATGTATGTGGTGTATGTCCATCCCGTCTATCCGTTAAGCCAAATCATTTTAGGGCATTATTCCAAAAATGCAGCAGATCCAAATCATTTTAGGCCTTACCTGTTCTTTAACACACACACACACACACATATATACCAACCTAACCCAATCCAAATTGGGTTGGCACTTTTCAACCCCAACTCAACCTGAGCTTGAAAACCGGTCCCAACCCGAACTGGGGTTAGGTCAGTAAGGTTCGGGCTAACCCGAACCCAAGTTGCAGCCCTATTGAACCCTCAGAAATTAATATAATATGGACCTGTGCTAACTGTCCATCTTCTTGCAGATATACGAAATGGGCCACCATAAGAAACTTACGCTGGATGGATGATTCTCACCATAGATATGTGTCATTGAATTTGGACAGTGGAAAGAAGATTTTCGATGGTTAATTTACACTTGATGAATCAATGGTCAGGATGATCCTTTTTTATGTGACTGTTGAATAGTGAGTCATCCACCCGATCCGGTTTGGCACGGTGAGTCCAACGGACCGAGCCATCCCCCTGAGTTCGAGTCAAAAAAACAGAAACAAATGGTCCCACCCAGGTCCAGGCCAGGACAATAATGCTTTGTTCATCTTATTGAGCTTTGTAAGCCCACACACATCTACGAGTCAGCTAATGCATTAAATACCAGCGTGGCACACGGGTAAAATATCCAAGCCATCCAATGTGGACCCCACTGCAGACCTTGGCCCCACCACTGACTTTGCGGGCCTTAAAAAAAATGATGCGACCCAAACCATTTATGATTAAAAAAAAATAAAAAAAAGGCTTGATCATGGATAGGGACTGTCCATGTCGTAGGCCCCACTTGTAGTTCCCGTTCGTTTCAAGAGTCACTTCGATCTGATAATATTAGCTATCTGGTTAGTGGCTAATGAAATGAACGGTCCAGATCATTTACGAAAATACAGCCTGT
Source organism: Liriodendron chinense (assembly GCA_003013855.2). Lineage (NCBI taxonomy): Eukaryota > Viridiplantae > Streptophyta > Magnoliopsida > Magnoliales > Magnoliaceae > Liriodendron > Liriodendron chinense. The sequence goes on along the minus strand of ML058455.1, from coordinate 9,482 downwards.
TCGTGGATCTATCCTTCAATGTTGTGGGCCCCACCTATGCTTCCTTATTACTCCCAAAAATCGTTTTAGTCTGATGACCCTAGCCATATGATCAGCAGCCTAGAAATGAATGGTCTTAGATCATTTATGAACAATTAGTTGAACATGGATTTGGACCATTCATCTTGTGGGCCCCAATACTGATATCCTTGTTAATCTCAAGAACCACTTGTATTTGACGAGTCTATTCATCCATTTAATGCCAAAAAAAAGTGGACAACCTAGAATATTTATGATAAAAGGCCAACTCATCCTGGACCTAATTTGGTCCCTACAACCCAACATGACATACATTGAGTCATGTCAATCTCATAAAAATATCAGAGACAACAATGGCAGATACCGACGACGCAGAGATGGGACTTCATAGGAATGGTAATGGGGGGCGCGGATTTCCTGCCGAAAGCCTTGCCCAGGAACTCCTGCGTTGGGAGCCAAGGGCCATGGGGGAGCGGATTTCCTAGATTTTTATTTTTGATAAATTCACACCGTCCATCCGTTTTGGGAACTCATATTAGGATATGAAAACAAAAATGAACTGGATCCAAGACTCAAGCGGGCCGAAAATGTGAGGATTGAACTTCCACCGTTGAAATATTTGTGGAGCCACAGGAGTTTCGAAATCAGGATAATATTTGTGTTTTCAGTTCATCCCAGTAGTAGTGACGTTATGAACGGTATGGATGTCATATAAACATCACTGTGGACACCAGGGAGGTTTCAACGGTATTAATTTCTCTACCCACCTTTTCCTTTAGTGAGGCCCACTTGAGTCTTGGATCCGGTTCATTTTTGTTCTAATGTAGTAAAATGAGCTTCCAAGACCGATGGACGGGGTGGATTTATCAAAAAACATCACTGTGGGCCCCACCTTGGTTCCCAGCGCACAGGAACTTCCTGCGCAAGGCTTTCGCAGGAAATCCACGCCCGGTAATGGGATACGCAGTTGGCCCTCTGAACTTCGCCCAAGGTCCAAGTCAGCCAGCCCTGTTGGTGAACTCCAATAATCAGGCTTAGCATTAGGTAGCATGGCAGGCTTAGCATACATGATTTTTGGAAGCAAATTGTCACGATTGAGTCATGTGTGGCTATAATAGATAAGGCCCTCACTATGTTTGAAATGACGTGGATAGGGTACTGCTGGTGCCTGCTCAAGAGCTCCGCATAGGTAGGGGCTATGAGAGGCTATTATGATATATGGGTTTTATCACTGGTGCATTGGTGCCTGCTCAAGAGCTGCCCATCCATTTTACATGTCATTTTAAGGTATAAGCCCAAAAATGAGGGGCGCCAATTAGGTGTTACTCCAATAACAGCTAAGTAGGTGTTAGTTGTTACCCTTATAGTAGGGCTCACCTTGATGATATGTTATATATCCACTCCGTTCATTAGTTTTCCCAACCTAATTTAGCCCATAGTGCCAAAATTTAAGTACATACACATCTCATCTGGACCACACCATAAGAAACAATGATGATTGAATGCTTGCCATTAAAAACTTCCCAAGGACTACCGTAAGAAGATCAGTAATGTTTATTTGTCATCCAACCCGTTGATAAGGTCACAAGGAACCGGATGAAGGCAAAATAAAAATATTAGGTTGATCCAAAACTTTTGTGTCCTACAAAATGCTTTTAATGGTCATTCACCACTTTTTCCAGTGGTGTGGTCCATCTGAGTTTTTGGATCTTCTTAATATTTGGGATAACGTCCTTAAATGAGTTGAAACAACATATGGTTGGCGTGGATATGAAGAAAATTCATCAAGGTGGGCCCCACACGGTAAGGGTAACACCCACTAAGCTATTACCCGGGTAACAGCCAATCCACTCCAAAAAAGCAAGGCAGATCCAAGGCTCAAGTGGACCACACCACAGGAAGCAGCAAGGAAGCAGCAATGATAATAATGTCCACCCTTAAAACCTTTCTAAGGCCCATTGTGAAGTTTATTTTCCATCTAACCTGCTCATAAGGTCACACAGGCATGGATGAAGGGAAAACACAAATATCAGAGCTTGATCCAATACTTTTGTGGCCTTCAAGAAACTTTCAATTATAGGCATTTAATTCCCTTTGTGTGGCCAGTTAAGCCATGGATCTCCCTCATTTTTTGACTTATAGTACCTAAACATGATATGGAAAATGGATGGACGGTGTAGATAAAACCCCTACATCATGATGGCCCCTGCATGTGCCAAGCTCAGGACATGCGGAGGTAGTACCCAATCTTTGTCCATTTGGTCAACACTACTGGACATCATCTCTAACAATGACATGTGGCCCAATCGAATCCCACCACTTCAGGTCATCAGGGATATCCATGGTGATTCAGTCACCAGCCAATCCGCTTCTATGATTATTGGACGGGATTGCTTGCTACCCCTTAAGCATTTGGAAGCTAGTTGGGGCCCACCATGATGTTTGTGAGAAATCCACTCTGCCCATCTGTTTTGTCAGCTCATGTCAAAAAAATGAGGCAGATCCAAAACTCAAGTTGGCCATATGACAAGAAACACTGGGGATTGAACACCCACCTCTAAAGCATTAGTGGGCCACAAAAGTTTTGGATAAGGCTAATATTTTTGTGTTTTCATTTCATCGCAGTGGGAATGACTTTACAAATGTTTTGGATGCATATAAGCATCACCGTGGACCTGGGTGGACCTGGGAGGTTTTCAATGGTGGGCATTTCCCTCCCTGCTTTTTCCTGTCATGTGACCCACTTGACTTTTGGATCTGCTTCATTTTTGGGCTCATGTTTTAACATTAGCTTCCAAAACAGATGGACCGGGTGGATCTCTCACAAACATCATGGTGGCCCCACCTAGCTTCGGACCGTCCCCTGTCCGTGATCGGTGGCCACTTAATGGAGTGGATTAGGTGTTCCTAGGCCATGGGCCAACCTTGATGTATGTGTTGTATATCCATCCGTTAAGCTAGATCATTTTAGGGCATTATCCCAAAAACGCAGCAGATCCAAATCATTTTAGGCCTTACATGTTCTTTAACACACACACACACACACACACACACACACATATATATATACCAACCCACCACAATCCAAATTGGGTTGGCCCTTTTCAACCCCAACTCAACCTGAGCTTGAAAACCGGTCCCAATCCGAAGTGGGGTTAGGTCAGTAAGGTTCGTGCTAACGCGAACCCAAGTTGCAGCCCTATTGAACCCTCAGAAATTAATATAATATGGGCCTGTGCTAACTGTCCATCTTCTTGCAGATATACGAAATGGGCCACCATAAGAAACTTACGCTGGATGGATGATTCTCACCATAGATATGTGTCATTGAATTTGGACAGTGGAAAGAAGATTTTCGATGGTTGATTTATACTTGATGAGTCAAGGATCAGGATGATCCTTTTTTATGTGACTGTTGAATAGTGAGTCATCCACCCGATCCGGTTTGGCACGGTGAGTTCACCTGACCGAGCCATCCCCATGAGGTCTACCTCATGGTCCCAACCAGGTCCAGGCCAGGACAATAATGCGTTGTTCATCTTATTGAGCTTTGCCTTTGTAAACCCACACACATCTACGAATCGGCTAATGCATTATATGCCAGCGTGGCACACTGGTAAGATATCCAAGCCATCCAACATGTGGACCACACAGCACACCTTGGCCCCACCACTGACTTTACGGGCCTTAAAGAAAATGATGGCCGGCATAATGGATGAGCCAAACCATTTATGATTTAAAAAAAAAAAAATTGATCATGGATATGGACTGTCCATTTCGTAGGCCCCACTTGTAGTTCCCCGTTCCTTTCAAGAGTAACTTACCAAATGAACTGTCCAGATCATTTACGGAAATACAGGCGGTCCGTAGATCTAACCTTCAATCTTGTGGGCCCCACCTATGCTACCTTATTCCTCCCAAAAATCGTTTTAGTCTGATGACCCTAGCCATATGATCAGCAGCCTAGAAATGAATGGTCTTAGATCATTTATGAACAATTCGTTGAACTTGGATTTGGACCATTCATCTCGTGGGCCCCAATACCGATATCCTTGTTAATCTCAAGAACCACTTGTATTTGACGAGTCTATTCATCCATTTAATGCCAAAAAAAAAAGTGGACAACCTAGATTATTTATGATAAAAGGCCATCTCAGCCTGGATCTTAATTATTGAACTTGTGAACCGACCTCTCATTCCTCTTTCCTCTCAAGAATTATTTCGACATGCTGATATTTCAGCATATTTAGCCATCATTCAGTGGCCAAAAAAATGAATGCCCTGTGATAAAGTACCATCTAATTCATAGCCTAGACCATCCATCTTGGGGCCCCACATTACTTCTACCGCTCCTCTCGAGATCACTTCGATCCTATCATCCTACCCATCCGATCCATGGTCAAACAAAATGGACAGTCCAGATCGTTTATGACAAGTGTCTGATTATGATCTGAACTATTTATCATGTGGGCACCAGCTTTGCTAGTGAACTACTTGATTGAATGAGAACCTATTCTTTGTGGTTGACTGATCAACATCCTCTTCTATAGGGATCTTGTGTGGATATGCCATTAATGTTATTAATAATGTGTGGGTTTGCTTTAAATTGTATGTATATTCATCAGTTCAAAGAAAGGGTTCATATGATGTCCTTAGGTACTTAAGTTAAGAGGGGATACAACCACAGTGGACCAAGGGCAAGTTGTGAGCCATGGATCTTATACTTAGGATCTTATACTTAAAATGACTGACTATTTAAGCAGGCTTTAGTAGCCTATAGTGGCAGGTGGTTATATGTGTAAGAGGATTGATGCCGAGTCAGAGTGGAAAGATTCCACCATCAGATGAATCTTCATAGGATGATTCCAAAGGAGATCTATCAATAGAGGACTCTACAAATGTTAGCCTATTAATATGAAACCAAACTCTTCATGTATTTAGGGCTGAAAGTCGGGCGAGTTGGGGCGGGTTGGTGCTCAACCCTAAGCCAATCCAAGCTTCCTATACCTCAACCCCAACTCAACCCAATCTCGAGTTGGGAATTCTCAACCCAAGCGGGCTCAGTCGGGTTGATACATGCTAATATTTCCATTATTACATTAGCCTATTATATTTCAATATAAGTCTTATTTTTTTATATATATATGACTTTATTAATTATATACGTAGTTATTTATCATAAAGAATTTCACTTTTTTTCTAAACAACCAAGTTAAAATATAGGGCAACTACTCCTTTAATGCTCAAGCATATCAAATTTCAAGTGTTGTCCCATGGATTTGGACAACTGATAGGGGTGGCTTAGATCAGCCTTTCACCCGCACGTGAGAGCTTCTTTGGATTACTGGACCTACAAGTAGAGAAAGAAGTAGGCAAAGAGGAGGTGCCCAAGTCCTATTTATAGGGCTTGGGGGAAGCTTCTGAAGAGTTAGATCCTGCAAGGATACGTCGGTAGAATCCCTGTTCAGTAAGATTCCCTCTCCCGATCGTGTCGGAGAAGTCTTGCTAGGAATAGAAATAGATTCCGAAATATCCGGATATATTCGAATATCCCAGATCGATTCTGAAAGACGGTCAACCTAGATTGTTCGAGGAGCTCGGTGACCGAGCTAATTCAATTCAGTCTGATTCGGACTATGGACCCACCTCGGGCGTGACGAGGTCCTCAGTGGTGTACACCTCCCGAGCAGAGTGTCGCTGATAGGTCGTCAGTCCTTAGCCTTAGCCAACATCCAAGCTATGATCTTGCTCTGCTTTCCGTAGTTGTTGAATCAGTTGAGGTCATCATCGTACCACCTCGGCCTTTTTAAGTCTGAGTTCTTGTGCTTTAGACCCTTGTGCCTATGAATCTCTTCCTTCATATGGACCAACTTGAAATGTCCCCATAACATCAAGTATTATAAGTTTACTTACTAAAGTAATATAAACTAATAAGTTTTCTTAACTAAAGTACCGCTGATATTAAATCTCACGATATCATCACAATAATATCATTTGGTGAATTTTCTGCTGGTGATAGTTGCAAAATGATATATATATATATATATATATATATATATATATATATATATATATATAAGTTTATCAAATATATGAATTTGGCGTCCTTCCAAACACGGCACCAAACACTCCGTAGTCTTCCATGATGGTAAATATAAGAAGGCAAGGTTGACCATTGCATGCTTGGACATGGCTTTTCATAATTCATTTCCATATTCCCTTCTCGTTTTCTCCCTTCTCTTCCCAATTTGTACCTCCATTGACACCATCACCCCTTCCCAATCCATCAAAGATGGGGAAACTCTTATCTCCGCTGCCGGTGACTACGAATTGGGATTCTTCAGTCCCGGCAATTCCACCGGCTGGTACATCGGAATATGGTACAAGAAGGCCCCACCTGAGAAGAAGTATATTTGGGTGGCCAACAGAGACAATCCACTGACAAATTCATCCGGCGTTCTATCGATCGGTGCTGATGGGAACCTTGCCATCTTGATCGTGGGGCAGCCTGCTTTTCGGATCACAAACGCTTCGAAGGTGGTGAATTATACGAGTGCAACACTCCTGGATACAGGAAATCTTGTTTTGCAGGATGATCAAGACCGGGTGTTATGGCAAAGCTTCGATTACCCGACGGATACTATACTACCAGGCATGAAATTCGGGTTCGACCGAAGGACAGGTCGGAGCAGGATCATCAAGTCGTGGAAATCTGAGAACGATCCGGCCAGCGGGGACTACGTCCTTCAAATGGACCCACATGGGTCCCCTCAGCTCTACCTACAGAAGGGATCCGACGTGGTCTGGCGAAGTGGGCCGTGGGTCGGTCGAGGATACAGCGGCTACCCGTTGATGTTCTATCAGAGTCTGGTCACTTACCACTTCACGAACGACGACGATGGTATCTACTCTTGGTATGATCTGAACAACAAGTCCATCTTCTCCAGAGTGTTATTGGATACCTCAGGTGACTTCCAACGGTTAGTATGGCAAGCTGGGGCCCAGCGATGGACGATGTTCTGGCGGGCCAACGACGATAAGTGCGATCAGTATGCAAGGTGTGGGACCTACAGCAGCTGTGACGTGAACCGTGTTCAAATGTGCAAGTGCTTGGAAGGGTTCAAGCCCAAGCTGCCGGAGGCGTGGAGCCTGTATGATTGGTCCGGCGGGTGCAATCGACGGCAGGAATTGGCTTGTGGGAAGGGAGATGGGTTCAAGAAAGTGGAGAATGTCAAGCTGCCTGATACATCAGACACCCGGGTCGCCCACTTATCGGGTCTGAGGGAGTGTAGAGATGAGTGCTTGAAGAACTGCTCTTGCACTGCTTATGCAAGTGCTGAATTTGAGAAGTGGGGAGGTGAGTGCTTGATATGGTATGGGGGTTTGACTGATGTGAAGTTGTTTTCCGACGGTGGGATGGATTTATACGTGCGTTTGGCGGGTTCGGAGCTCGGTAAGTCGGACTTTTTAACTTCTAAGATAGGCTTAGTTTTGAATCGGGTCGGGTCTGTTTGGATGGCACGTTTGGACGATTGTTTGAAGCAAATTGCGATAGTTCAATGGAAATGACCAAATGGAGGTGGGTTGGTTTTAATATGTGGTGATAAGGTGGCCCTGATTGCAATTCATTGCGTTCAAATCGTGATTTGGGGTCCCCATTTGGTCATTTCCACTCAACTGGATGTGAATTTATTACAATTCAATTCAATTGGGTGTCGTCCAAACGTGGCCTGAGAGCTTGGCTTTAGCTTGGGAAGCATGATCTGAACCTGATGCCCCCAATTCCGTACATGTGGGGTCCATGGTCTGGCGATCAGCGGCGCGGCTGCGGTGGATCACTGTGGGCCCATCTTTATGTATGTGACTTACATCCACGCCGTCCATCCGTTTTGACAGCTAATTTTAGGGCATGATTCGAAAATAAAGCATATCCAAATCTTAGGTGGACCACACCAGAGGAATCAGTAGTGATTGAATACCCACAATTAAAACCTTCTTGGGGTCACCGGAATGTTTATTTGCCATCTACCTACAAATATCTGGATGAAGTGACCAAACAAATATCATCTTGATCTAAAACCTTTGTGGTCTATTAGAAGTTTTTAACAGTCAATCACCAATGTTTCCTGTGTATGGTCCACCTGAGATTTTGATTTGCTTCATTTATGAGATCATGCCCTAAAATAACCTTTTGAAACGGATGAACAGAGTAGATGCATGGAACATACATCACGGTGGGTCCCACAGTCAAGGATCCACTGAAGCGACGCCTGGCGAGGTATCGGATTAGGTGCGGCCCTCACCTCACTCAACACGGTTTGGCCCTGGGCCCACCTTGATGTATGTATTGTATATCCAGATCGTCCATCCGATTTTCCAGATCGGTGGACCCCGCGATCAGCATTATGTTGGATGAGGCCAGGCCGCACCCAACGGCTTCCCTGTGGGAAATCCACATCATTCATCAGTTTCGCCGGCTAGCGTCAGCACGCTTGACTCAAAAAAATGAGGCAGATGCAAATACTCAGGTGGAGCACACCACAGGAAACAGTAGGGGATGGAAAATCCCACCTTTGAGACCTTCCGTGGCCCACTGTGATGTTTATATGTCATCTAAACCGTTCATAGGGTAATTGCCGCGTTGGTTGAATTGAAAACACGAATATTAAACTATCCAAAGTCGCATGCCTCAGGAAGGTTTCAGTGGCGGGCGTCCAATCTCCGTTAATTGTTTCCTCTTATATGCCACCTCGAGTTTACATCTACCTCATTAATGTCCTAACAGGAGCCATGGAAGCTGATGGACGCAGTGGATTTATCAGGAATGTCAAGGGGGCTCCACATGGCTTCAATCAGCTTCTTGGCGGGCCTGTTTGGGTCCATTTATCTCCCCCCTCCCCCATCATTTTTTTTTTATAAATCGACAACCTGTACGGGCATTAGTTTTTATTTTTAATAAATCGACGTTGGGAAAAAATCCCTAACCCTAAAAATCTATCTCTACAAATTATCGCTCGTTTGGATTTGTTTTTGTACAATCAAAGGTCAGGGTGATGGTATTGGTGTTGGGATTTCTTTGGCTTGTGTACGCTGGAGTGACTAATCGTTAGGCGTTACATCCTGAGGATAACACATCGGGAGCCTCTACATCAGTTAAAATCGTTCGAGGGACACGAACTATCTCAAAGAGAGCAACATCGTCCACGCCTTGTCCCGACGGCATATAACTTTAATTAGCAACGGTTTTTATTTTTAATAAATCGGCGTCGGGAAAAAATCCTTAACCCTAAAAATCAATCTCTACAAATTATCGCTCGGTGGATTTGTTTTTGGGCAATCGAAGGTCGGAGTGGTGGTATTAGTGTTGGGATTTCTTTAGCTTGTGCACGTCGGAGAGATCAGTTGTTGAGCGTTATATCCTGAGGATAGCTCATTGGAAGCCTCTACATCGATTAAAATTGTCC